>CM060990.1:603077720-603397720 GCA_030765065.1 Deroplatys truncata
GAATATGTTATAATAGGCCCATTAATCGAATTTGTTTATTTAAACTTAAGATTCGAAATCGCAATTATTTCAGTACCTCATAACTTTAATATTTTAAATATGTAACCAGAGGTAATATCTCTCAAATTACTTGTCTAAGGCTCCTTTATATTCAGTGAAAATATTTCAGTGTTTTTTATTGACTTCCTCTATATTGAAAATTCTGTTACACAAGAATTACGCTAAACGCGTCTTCAAAGCACGGTCGTGTTAGAGGATATTGCGAGGGTGAAATACAATAGTTGTTATGGTAGTATGATTATTGTTAGTCATGGAGATAGAGGCAATTATACCCAGATGTCAAATGGGTCAATATTTACTTTGATCCATAGCGCATAGTAATTGGTAAGAAAACCAACTCTTTGATGTCTGCCAAATGATGTCTCCCTGAAAAGGTAAGATTCTTGTATAGCATAGGGTAACACAAAGATCCCCGTTACTCCCATCCGGCGATCAAGTTGTTCGAAAACTTTGCACAAGGGTGGCTACACTCAGAATAAAATTCAACATACAGTACAACTTAGCGGCGACAATAGGACGATTTCCAGTCTCTCATAATACTACGTGCATGTAGCAGTATTCAGCTGTGCTGTAAGTCATATACCTACAAGTTTATCTTCAAATACTCCACTGCAATTCTCTGTGCAGTGTAAAAAATTCAAACTGCTATTAAAGTAATATCGTTTTTTGAGTTGTGAATTAAAATAAGTACGTGACGTTTACATTGCGTGCGTCAAACAGTCGGTGGTTTTCAAAGTGTGTTGCAGACTCACTCGTTGTTCCGGCGTTGAGCTGCAATACTAGTGAACCTGTTTATACCATGTTTGGAGTAATAAAACTCAATTTGGAAGTGTGAGAGCCTAAAATCTGCATAGAGAATCGTCACTGAAATTGAAATTGAGTTTTATTTATGGACGCTCTTTAACTACTATGGTTCTTAGCGTCCCATTCTATATTGGGCGTGAAAGATCGGAAATTTTGCTTGAGGTTCTTTTACGTGCCGTAAATCTACGACACGGGACCACCGGCTTTACTTCCCTTCCGAAGGATTTCCATAAGGATTTTTACGCTCGAAAAAATCCATCGACCTCCGCCGGGTTTGAACCCGCGACCTCGGGAACTAGAAGCTAACACGGTACCACTAGTTCACGGAGGACGACAGAACCATCACTAGTGGAAGTAACACTTGTCCCATTTATATCTGTGAAAATCTACAAGGCAGAGTATTGATTAGTATATTTTTATATAGATTTTGACGTGGTCCATTACATCCTGGTATTCGAAGACAGCATTTATATATAGCACGATTTTTTCCTCCTGGCAGCTGGATGCGCAACAGCAGGACGAGCCCATTTTCTCTCAGGAGGGGTTTTAGGTTAGTTGTAGGAGAACGGCGATATATGAAGCATTCCTGTTGTACCGCGCTAGGGGAAAACTGGCGGTCTTTTCTCCCCTCCCCTCTCCAACCTTCTCATTTGCGTTTCTGCAGGGCCAGGTCGAAAAAATCGTACCATACATCCACCATGTATTGGATATAGGTCAAAGATATTCAGTTAGCTTTTCTATCAGGGGACTTCGAAAGGGTTATAACGAAAGGCTCCCGCAGTGGTCAGTGAATAATAGTGGTGAGGATCGAAGGACAAACACAAATGTATTCTTCTGATCAGGCGGTTCTCATTGTGATCTACGGCAATTTTGAAAATGCTTGACGCTCCTTCTTGCAACATAAGCACCATAGGCTATGGACACAGATGATACATCAAATGGAATTATAATTTGGAAACGAAAGTTTAGAATGAAACGTTCCGGACCTAAGCTTAGGGTACCTTTCCGGCATTTGTCATTTGTGAGGATCAAGGCAAATCTGTAAAAATCCTCAGTCAGAGAGGACGGTCCTAGCGAGATTCAGACCGAGGACATTCTATTTACTAGCCCGTGCCTTAAAGACCTGGGCCACCCGTTTCGGTTGTCTACAAAAGCGATAGCTAGACTTTCTAAACAGTTATCATCAGGTTAAGGATCCGGGACAACTTAAGAGTGAAGCATGTTGCGCATCGAGTAGGGTGAAGTTAGGTGGCGAATTGCGGTGTTGTTTATCTGTGAGGCCGTGTACAGTCCACTTTGTGACTAGAGGTACAATAAACTTTGTCGCTCATTCCGATGTATGTGTCCTACTTCATTTTCCACCATCACTAGACTGTACTGTTTACGGTAGCAACTAAGGCAGCGCATTGGCATCTTTGTTTACATCAACAATACTGTGTTTACGGAACTCTATAGTATGGTTGCACATACATTAGTTGATAACTTGTCCCGGATCCTTAGCCTGTATCATTGAAAGTACAGAGTGAGCCAAAAGACTCCGAACCGGCTGCGCGGTGTTTTTCCTGTCCGCGTCCTCGGCGCTCGTTGCCTTCTGCCGCTATCATAGAAAGGCGCGGATGAAACCATACAGCATTTTTAAAACTACTTTTAAAGGCTTTACTTACCAACTTTACGAAAGGAGATGCTGAAACTGGCCACCGTCGTTGTCCATACATATTTGGCACCTCTTTAGGAAACTATCCATCACTCGCCGTAGTTCACGTTGAGAAATTTCCTGGCGGATATTTTGTTTTAATTCTTCCAGGGTGTGTGGCTTTGTCTTATACACTTTATGTTTTAAGTTACCCCGAAGGGGTATTTTATGACAATATTACCGGCTGCGCAGTGTTTTTCCACTGGGCGTGTGGAAATATACGTAATAAATGTAATAAAAATATGATAATGCACTGCTGCTATAAACAAAGTCACACTATTGTGGTTTTGCTGTGCAGTGTGAAGTGCAGTTTTGAGTTGACGGTTATGTGATGTAGTTCAATTATTACGGGTTATTTATTATTTTCTCCTGTGCTTAGTCACAAAGTATATTATGGCTCAGTATATGTTTTCTACTGCACAGCGTGTATTTATTTATGATTCGTCTGTGTTAACTCGGTCAGCTCGCCAAGTGAAAGTACGATTTGCAGAAAGATTTCCAGGTGTAAAAGTTCCAGGCCGTACAACAGTCCATGAACTTTACAGTAAATTTCAGGCCACAGGAAGTGTTCAGGCTAAGAAATCAAAAAGATGGCGTTCGGTTCTTAATGAAGAAACATTAGACGACATCGGTCATCGTTTGGAAAATTCCCCCCAAAAATTCCATGATGGATAGTTTCCTAAAGAGGTGCCAAAATATATGGACAACGTCGGTGGCCAGTTTCAGCATTTCCTTTCGTAAAGTTGGTAAGTAAAGCCTTTAAAAGTAGTTTTAAAACTGTTATACCGTTTCATCCATGCCTTTCTATGATAGCAGCAGGCGGCAACGAGCGCCGAGGGTGCGGACAGGAAAAACACCGCGTAGGCGGTTAGGAGTCTTTTGGCTCACTCTGTATATATTTTAATACAAAATATTGGTCGATATGTAGCGTATATAAAAACAATGAGCTATGTTGAAGTCTTTCTTTCAGGGCCCAGTCCGTAGTTTTTTTTACGAAAGAGAACTAAACAAGCTTTCCATCAATTAATAGTTTAGTGATGTTCCAACCACGACAGCGCGGAGGAAACCTGCTGTACTTCTAACATAGGGACACTGGGAGATGAATGCCTGTAACTTACAGACCAAATAGCCCCGTCTCATGTGCACTATCATTAATCACCCGTTCCATTGATCGCTTGCAGTTTATTAGCAATAAGAGCGAGTGTAAAACAGGAAAAACGTACACCTGAAAAGGGAAATAAATTCATGGTATTACGTGGTAAACATTGTATCCGCTGTAAAGCTGTAAGGAAACAAATCTATCAATATTTTAAAAACGTCTCATTGTTAACAGATGAATGTGATTAAGAATTTACCTCTTACAAACCACATAAGTAGAGAATGATAACAGTTATTTACACAACCTCTAGCTGAAGTGAAGTGGGAAGACTTTCATCGCCAATTGCACCCGTGATGAAAATTACACGAGTATAAAAGAAATTCCACGTTTCACAAGTTGCGTACATAATTTTATTTACAAACCATAACAAAAATTCGCAATGAACAGTTTTGTTAAATCAAAATAAGAAGATTGTGAAATTTAAATTTAGGGCTCGTATTGAGCATAAACAATTGAATACCACATACAGCTGTTTTAAAGAGTAAGTTATTGTTTAATATACTGCCTTTGAAAAATCTATACTTCTCGCACTTGGAACTGTATATATTTTAATACAAAATATTGGTCGATATGTAGCGTATATAAAAACAATGAGCTATGTTGAAGTCTTTCTTTCAGGGCCCAGTCCGTAGTTTTTTTTACAAAAGAGAACTAAACAAGCTTTCCATCAGTTGTGTTTTTAATGGTTTTAAATAAAAGTTTTTATTGCATCATTTATGAGCCCCCCTTTAACTTCTATGCTCCTGTTGGGGTTTTTGATGACTGAAGAAACAACTGAAGGTGTTTGTAACTCGATTACTTTAACGTTGCAATTATGCATTTTCGCTATGAAGCACACACATACTTCTAGACTCCGCGCACGGTAAGAAATGATTCTAATGGTTCCCAGCCGGGAATGTAACCTGGGACCTCTGAGCTGATACAACGCTGACCACTCGACCACAGAGGCAGTCTGTTAAAGTTTATGTAAGGTTTCAGCAGTTCCAGTATTATTATATTATAGCGGGATATGGTTTTAAACAAAAAGGCTGCTAAGGTAAGATTTTGTAGTATATAGTGATGTAAATTATGGAATTTTGTAAGATCTAAATAATATATTTTCTCAATACAAGAATGAAAATGGACCCTAACCTTGCAAAAGCAATAAAATAAAACAAAGAAAGCAATATTCATTATAGTTATCTGGGTATCCACGTAAAAGATATATCAGAATTAGTTAATTGTCCATTATATTTTATTACTGCAGCTACTCTGATATTAAATTCTTTCTTAGTAATAATGAAAAACTTTGGTATAATTTACAATCCTTGTTATATACCTAATTCAAGCTTTTATAAGGCGTGCCCTAATAGCAGTAGCTTTCATTATACGTCATTTATTTATTTTTGAAGCGGAGGTGCATTTGAAAATAATAACTTCGGCAAATTAAAAGCTGTTATTGTGGTGCTTTTTTGAAAATGTATGTAATATATACTTAGATGCACACAAAAATTTGAAGTTTCTTACTGCAGCCATTTTTGCTTTGTTAAAATTTTTAATGTAATTTTTCCTCCTACAAAATACTCCACGCAGTGAAAAAATTGGCATTATTTCTTGAAATATTTATACGGAGCTTAGAACAGTTTATTGCCTACACTATCAGTAGACTTTATATTCTAAATCATGAGGCCTGTGGGAAATAAAATCTCTATATTTACAAGCAGTATCGTAGCTGCTTTTGCCAGCCTAAATTTACGAAGTATTACATTCCAAAATGCTACAAGTATTTTATGCACGTTTCATTTAGCTGCGGTAAAATTTTCAATGTTTTTGATTGAAAAGTTATTGTAAGGACAGTTTATATGTAAAAAAAACCAAATATTTTTAAATGTGAGAAAAAAGATTCATTATTAATACACAGGGTGGATTGACCCTAAAATGACTATCCTAACGTCCTCCAAACAAAACACAACTAATGGCATTTATTTTCCCCCATAATATCAATATTTTATTCAAGACATTTCTTTCTACAACGCTTAGTTTTGGAGATATTGCACAGGCTCAACTTAAATGGTCCATATATGGAAGTTTTTTCCCACCTGATAATCTTCTTTATTAATTGATGAAAATTTAAAAAAACCGACATCCAAATTATACACAAAAAGCAAAGGGTTGTAAAATTAAGCACATGTACACATATTTGTAATTTGTCAAACTGTTTAAAACTTAAAAATATGTAAGTTTTGTTACAATAATCTTTATTTTTATTTTGGAATCTCCTTAGTGCTTTCGTGAGATAATATTGGATAGCATTTCCATTATTCCAGTACAACTTGCATCCATGTTAGGCACATGCTTCTTATTTGGTATGCCATAATTACACTATATACAACAAAGCTCTGATCAACATTTATTTGTAACTTGAATTTTGGATGAATAAATGATACTAAGAGGTTATGAAATACCTTGGAGCCAAGAATGGTATTTAGTCCCACTTAAAAAATGGGCTAAAGGGCATCTTAACTACTTTCTCCTAAGGGGAGAGGTTCTAATGGGGGAACATTTCAATATGGTGAATATTTGAGACGTTATACCAATTTTGCGTTCCGCCATTAATGCATATAAGCCGATTACCAACAAACATTGTATACTTTCCTTTCACATTACAAGCATAACGAAGAGTCAAGTTGATTCAATATTAGATTTTTGCTTATGCTTTAACTTTTATTAAATCATAGAAAGAGCTGATTTATCACCGGTTTTCAGGATATCGCATGAAATGTAAGTTGCATAAAGAGGAGAGAGAACAATTGAGGGGAATATAGGGGATAGAGTGAGAGATGGGAGAGAGCGGAAAGGAGCAGAGAGAGAAAGAGCAAGGGGCACTAAGGCCGAAGAAGGGAAAAGGGAGAAAGAGACAGTGGGGAAGACTGAGAAAGAGAGAATACTTATGTTTATCGCAATAACGCAAGCAGAGCTGCGGTTTCAGCTAGTCTTCAAGGGTACTCGATACTGAATTAAAAAAAAAATAGTTCCCTTTTTAATTTTCATGGAAAAGTCCTCAGGCATTATAGAATGAGGATTCAAGTATGGTTTCGCCTTTCTGGTCATGTAAGTGCTCAAACGCAACTTTTAGATTGGCATGCACAGATTGTGTATACACAGCACACATTTTAATTGAGTTTCTTGTAATATTGTTTTTACCACTTTAAAATACCCCCGATGATACAATTCTCGTTCAACTTGTTTCAGAATTTCAGCATAGCTTCTTAAAGTTGATGAAAGGTTCAAAAGAGAATTTTATTGATATAAGATGTACTTTTGAATTTATAATTATAATGATTTAATACATTATTGATTTTTCGGAAATGGAAAGTGTTTCATACTTCATTGTTTTTACAGAAAGTGTTTTAATGTAACACAACATTTAATTTTGATTCGAAAAATAATATGCAAACTTGAAAAAGTTTAAATTTTCCAGATATTTTTCTCGTGAAGTGTAATGTTGTGCAATAATTATGTTGAATAAGTATGTGATAAACATTTGAGCTGAATTTCTTGAAATTTGTAAAAATTAGTCATTATAATTTGTTTTCTTGTTGTTCCAACTGTAACAAATGCGTCGCAAGAATCTAGAAATAATGAAGGGTTTTTCTCTTTAATGCTTTATTGAGAGTTATTACTAAGGACGCAAACGCTACATGGGCTAGCAGACAGCATACAGACAGACAGACAGACAGACAGCAGACAGACAGACGGACAGGCGTGGATTAGCTCTCGAGTGGAACCTTGTCTGGCGCTAGGTAGGTGCGTCAAAATATCGATATCTAGACCCACGGCTCGTAGTGCGTCTGGGTCATAGTGCATCGAACTGTAGCCTCCTAGGAAACTGGACCATAAACATCCCTTCGCAAACGTGGCTAGCGCACATTCGATAGCCCATAAAGAAACAGAGAAGGTTCATCAAGCTGATGGGATCCGGGGTTCTCCCCACACAGCTTCAAATCCAGCTGTTCACATTTCCAGACGGTAATTATTGATGTTCGTCTGGCGAGGTGTGTCCCACCCACCCACCCACCCACTCGACGTCTCTTCTCCCACATGTTCTGCGTACACAGAGAATTACCAAATCCAGGGCTCGCTAACGGAGTAACGCATTTGTGTATGCCACACCCACTTTCTTCCGGTAAAAGTGTGACATTACGCAAACTAATTCTATGCTTTGCGTTTTCATTAGAACGTGCGATCATTCCACAGGGGAAAACTAAAGCAGCAAACATTGACTCTTCCATCGGCAAAGAAAATATTTGCATCGTATGGATATCAAACATTAAATATTCCGCTCGAAACGGAGTCGAGTAATTCCCTCATAATTTATTTTCCGAAAACAAGACATGATTCTTTCAGGACGTATAATATCTACAATATAGAAAGCATGAAAGCAGCATTCATTTTCTAGAAAATCTGTTCCCTAGCCGTCACAATCTCAAGACGTGTTTGCATGTGTGTGCGTGCGCTAATAGCTCTAAAACAATTCATGTGGCATGTAAAAATCATATTGTTGTTTGAGATGTTGAATATTTTTTAAGATAATGACGTATAATATGAGACACATTCAAATGAAAACAGGTCAAAGGCCCAAGAGTGTTATAGAGCGTTTAATAGTTATAACTGACGTGTTTTCCTTGGCGACAGGCGGTTTGGTTTCAGTTTTATGGTGCTTCCCCCTTCTTAGCATTTTCCGGACAATGGAGGTCGTTCGGTGAAAATTATAACCGGTAAACCCAAGACACTCCAATTCTTGTCAATGTATGTCTCGTAATCACTTCAGTTAGAGGTTTTGTGGTCGAACACACATCTGTTTAGATATTAACCTGAAAAGCAATATTGGTATTCTTATTACGGTCCGATTTTCATACCATTTTTAGCCCAAATATCAATGAGGGTAGCTTGAGGTGCATTAAAATTAATCGCTACATCTGAAGACATATTTATCCATCTGACAGACAAGACAGTTAATTTCATCCTTTGAGTAACTTTTGGGACTGTAAACGATACCAGAACGTTACCGAATGGCAAATGGGCTCGTCCAACGCATCAAACCGAGGTCCTCGAATGTCTCTTTTAATGTGCCTGTAAGTGTAAAAAAAAACCTGAAATATTTTTATAGAGAGAGACAGGTTTGAATCGAACAATGACTTTTGCGACTTCGCAGTACATGAATTATTCCCCGGCAAGTCAAAATGACACACTAGACAACTATTACCCTATTTAAACCCCTAACAGTATACACACCTGCATGGTAGATTCTGTACTATCGGGTAATGACATCATGAGGACAGCGGGTATAATCTATCTCGTTGCGTTGCCATTCCCAGTTTATCTTATTTTAGTTGTAGAAGCAATCTATAAAATATTAACCTAAAATTCTGCTACAATAACCTTATAAAATGCTGAATAAAATAAATAGAATTTTAAGCTTAAATTAGGAAATAATGGTAATGTGTGAACTGGAATAAATGTAGTGTTAATTAACAGAAGATGCTGAGGGCGCAGGCTATGTAGCTCAATCACACTTGATAAGCAGTTCCTTTTTACTTTCTCTACCACATACATAGTAGTTGCAGAAGGTATTGCATTCCACCCAAAAATTCAATACCGAGATTTCACCGGAAATACGTTTTCAGGCCTCCTCAATTCCAAAAATCATTTTTAGAGAAATGTCGGGCGAGTGTGTGTATGGGGGATGTGTGTCTGTGTCTGTGAGCAGCATAACTCAAAACGCTGGTAAAGTCGGATAAATGCCAAACTTGGTATTTAGGTTCAGTAACTTCCAAAGATGCGATACGAAGATTTTAAAGAAAATCTTCTACCGCAAACTACATTTTACATGGAAAGCGTTTCGAAATGTTTTATTTTCTAAACATTGGCTCTTAACTATTTTGAATATACCATACATTAACTATCTTTAGAATATGAATAAAATGTGTATCTTGAAATTTATTGTGAATTTCACTTCATTCGGAAGAAATTTTGTGTAATATTGTATAAGTGGTAAACAATAAGGATAAGCCAAAACGTACATAAAAATAGATTTCTTTATTAATGGTTCGAATTGTTCAATATTTAGCCATTCTTTCAAAGTTCTGTCGATTTTCAATTGTTTCTCGCGATGTCGTGCAAAGGGTATGGAATTTTACGGCCAGTGTGTAGCGTCCAGTTCTAAAACATTTGACCATCGCTATTCCCTTTGTATATATAACGAAATGTGTAATGTAGCTATTTCCGGAAAGGTTTATCTCGATTAAAATGAAGTGGATAGGTAAATAAACTTTCGTAAGAATAATTTGTATACCCACTGTCACGACTATACTTAAACAAATTTACTGGACTTTCCTTACTTAAAATCCATGACAACGAGGGCGAAACTCGCTAAACATGCGAAACTAAGGATTGCAACAAAGGAATAACGGAATCTGTACAGAAGCCTAAAAGAAGAAAGTATTTAAATTTTAACAAATGACAATTTTATTAACAAAAGATGTTACCTTAACCTTACATGATGTTCTCAAAGAAGTCATCGTCCAAAACTCATCCTTGCAACGAGGCAGGTGCAGAGAGTACACCACATTGTTCCTTACATTAAGAAATCTTGCTGCCTAAAGAGGTCGAACAATTAATCCCCGATCATTTTATATGCAATCATCCCCACCCCTATTTCCTATCAAAAGCGTCATCAAAGCCACCAGAACATTCTGGAATAATCTACAACAAAATCAAGCTGCCAACATTTAAGTTGAGCCTTCCGGAATGAACAGGTATACCAAACTCATTCTGGGAGGGCCGGCTCCATGTCAGGCGTACCACCTTAACTCTACATGTGCTCGCCACACCACTAATAAGTAGGTAGAGAAAGTCATGTGAATATAACACATAAGACTTTCTAATGTTTTCCCGATCTTTAACGACATTGTGTTGTACCGCCAATGGTTTATTTATTCATATATTTGGCGTATCGTACTTAAGCTACGAAAATAGCGAAATAGTTGCCTGATACACAAAACCAGGGGCATTATTTTAGTTGTTTTTATTTGATGTAAAGGTCTGATAATAATTTCTTATGAGCCTGTAATATTTATTTTCTGTTTATGAACAGTCAAAGCATCTATCATGTATATTTAGATATTTGTAATAATTTCATGTTTATACAAAACTGTACTTGTATCTTCTTATACGTTTAATTATAATACTTATTTTCACTTATGACATATTATATTTATTTTCAAATAAAAGATAGCTCTATATGTTTTCAGGTTGCACTGAGGACAGCGCATAACCAAGCAATAACTTAATACAGTTGAAAACTGGAAATTGCGAGTACCAAATTATATAAAAACAGGATAGGATTAGAATTAGTCAGATGGACGGGGCCTCAGCCACGGAGTTCAGCACCACACGTAGCCCTTTTTGTAGTGATAACGCCCGTTCTTACTGTATACGGTAATGTAGGGACATACTGATGATACATGAAATGAAATGATTATTGGGAAGCAACCTCAGCAACATTTGCCAGTTATGAGGACTGAGGAAAAATCTCAGTTAGGTAGCACAGCCCTGGCTGGATTTGAACAATGGACCTCCCGCTCAAAATTCCGCTCTTTAGTGAGCTTGACCCGGCCACCCGTGGCAGTGAGTAGGCAATGTAGACTCTTTGCGACTTATATGACCCCTGGGAGGAAGGAATGTGGGGAAGGTCCGAAGGGCGACCATATCTGGATGATGACGAGAGCTAGCAAGGACGGGGCCCCTAACGATTCCAGAAATGCATCAATGTTGACGCGAGTCTGCCGGCGCCACCAACCCAGGTGTCCCGGGAACGAGTCCCCCAGGAAGAGCCACCAGCTGGCCATGACAGCGCCAGAGAGAAATCTTTACACAGCGCAAACTTCACCGCCCCACAGCAACTCGCTAATCACCGTCGCCCGGTCCTACAAGTCTGAAACAATGGAAATAAATTATGGGGACGGGTAATTCGTGGTAGAAGAGGAAGCACCCCCGCCATTCGCCTACCGACCTGGGAAATCCACGAAAAACTTATCAGAGGGCCGACCCGACGATTCGAACACGAGGCGCCCGAATGCGGGCCTCACACATTACTGCGCAGCCATCTCGCTCAGTAAACGACAGGATAAGTAATAACATTAATAGTACGTTTAATAATTTTATGTGTTTAGTAACTTTCTGTATTCATATCTCTCTCTCTCTCTCTCTCTCTCTCTCTCTCTCTCTCTCTAAGCCTCCATGTGTTACTTAGATGCAACAGACTGTGAGTAAGAGGTAGGCTTCATTTACCATGAAGATGTAAGGCTAACAAAATGCAGCATAAACGCAGGCGAGGTAAGACCATTTACAATGCAGCCGTAGACGTAACGCAAGAACTTGACACGGGTTTCTGGATCCTATATTCTGTACGATCCTATGTTCTTCCGAGCGCAAATTACAAATTTAATTACACAACCAATAATATCCAATAAGAAAATCCATTGATCATAAGCCACAAAGAGGTGCTGAACTAAGCAAACAAGCAAAGCAGCGTCTGGTGTCAGCATTTAAAATGGCATGGCAAAAGGACTATGTACAGTAAATGGCGTAAAATCTCGTATCGCGATCGTGTGCTGTTGAAAAGTATGCAATTCTATGGAGGAAGAAATGCAGAATTCTTCGTCTAGGTATGCAACGCAAGCAAACAGCTTGGAGTTAGCAATCTCTTGCGTTACTAGCGCATTACGTGACTCTATGTAAATGTTTCCGTTGAATAACGTGGTTGAAAAGTGTTGCGTTTATACTTCGTCTGCATCGAGCGAGGTGGCGCCGCCGTAACGGTCCGACTCGCATTCGGGAGGTCCTGGATTCCATCTCTGGCGACCGCCCACTCTAACCAATGGGTTTTTAGTGATTTCCCCGGGTCGACAGGCGAATTCTTCAGGTGGTTTCTTCTCTACCGCGATTTCTTTTCCAACATTTCCATTTCACTCCGTTTCCTTCTCATCTTTCAGGTATTGAATTGCGTTTTATTTATGGACGCTCTTTAACTGCTGTGGTTCTTAGTGTCCCATTCTATATTGGGTCTGAAAGACCGGACATTTTTGCTCAGAGGTCTCTTTATTAGGCTTGAGGTTATTTTAAGTGCCGTAAATCTACGACACGGGACCACCGGCTTTACTTCCCTTCCGAAGGAAGCTATGCTAAGGATTTTTACGCCCGAAAATATCCATCGCCCTCCGCCGGGTTTGAACCCACGACCTCAGTAACTAGAGGCTAGCATGGAACCCCTAGACCACGGAGGCCTACTCTTTCAGGTGTACTTCTAGGTTTCGTATCGTATGGCGGTATCGGGCAGACGGCGCGGATGCATGCTCAATGGAAAGAGTACTCCCCGTGGATACCAGAGGGCTGCTTGATTGGTGGGTCGTTCATCGCCCTCTCTCGGCGGCTCCAGCAGTGGGACTGGTCTGCGAGCTTGTTAATATATGAGACTTCCACCCGTTACTGCGGCCTGTCTGCCTACGGCCTATAGTCTCCTGTGGTTCCTTCATCTCATCCCTTCCTCCTGGGTGGGTGGTAGCCGCAATAGATTTGTGCAGGTCGCAGCGCGCGAGGTTCCCCCCTCTGTTGAATCACCTATGCACTTGTACTGCATCTGCGCTTACTTTTCATTGTGAATGGAGCTTAAGCCTCAGAGCACGGCGGTTGGATAGAAAGAGCAGGGAATCTGGTAACACAAAGCTCGCTCTACCCCACGACCGAGCGAACCAGCGAGCTAAAGAGAGGGTTTTGTTTTTCACTCTTGCGCTGGCCATTAGCTCTGTGGAAACATGTTCGTTAAACATTGGTCTTTGGTGAACGGTATTAGTTTCTACATATAGATGATGCTCTACAACAAAGCCCCTTTAGGCGGGTCTTTAATGGAACTGTGCACCTTATAAGCTTCTTTTTTTATTAATTTTGGAACCCATGGATATCGAAATTTTTCCTTGCTTTGAGTCATACATATCTCTAAAAGTTGAATGCAGTTTTGAAACACACGGTATAATGCTGTACAAAACTCACAAAAAAAAAGAAGAAAAAACATAATTGTTAGCTCTTTTCAATGACGCCCTACGCTATGTTGTAGTGACTTGGAGGGTGATACTATGGTTCTATGATACAAAATGTGCCTGTGTTCGAACCCGCCCATAGTTCTTCGGCTGGACCGGTGCACAATGAATATCTTGAGGAACTGAGGAGCAATGATAGATAACTGTCTGTAGGTGACGAAAACCAATATTCCGACTGGGAGAAGCGTGATGCTGACCCATTATCGGATGAATGATCGCTCATCTCTGCCGTGGGCATGGTGGCTGTCTTGCCAAAGAATTTTTGTTTAACGGCGCAAGCACCGCCTGGTATACATTGTGTTTCCGAATTGCTGTCCACTTTATTCCAATAGGCAACCCAAATGACATCAGGGATGGTAGAATATCTCTTCTGTTTTATCATGACATAATGCATGGCTATTTGCGTCTGTTTCAGTTATTTTATTTAAAAGTGTTCTGGAAGTGCTAACACCGTAACCGTATAATATACGTCTCGTCCGTCATGAATCAAATATCTGAGAATCGCCTGTTGGGTAGCTGCTTTGACCTACACGTCCGCAGCTGTGCTTTGTGTATGTGTGGTTAAAGCCACGGGTTTCAAGGAGACGTTCCCAGTTCGAATTTCGCTCCCTCTGTAGAGGTTTTATATCTGTAATACATAATATACGTTACATATGCATGTATGTACAGAGCCACAACTCGTAACTGATTAAAATTTGTACCACCCCAAAAAGCCCCTACAACATTAAACCAACATTACCGCCACGCCGTGCGCAAGTACGAGATATAACTTCAAGAAGCAGCAGGATTCGGGAACGCCGTGTATGCCGGCGAGCCAGAATCGTGTACCATTAAATTTATTGACACGAGACTGTCGCACTTAAGCGCAGTTAGACACTACTGTCCTGGTCCGGTATTGAAACACCATATTCTAGAACAAAGAATGTCAATGTCATCCAGACCATAAACTTTCTGAAACGGCTTTACATACAGAATCACACCTTGGATTGGATTAGGAATCGAAGGGGATTCGGCACCGATCCAGTGAATCCGGTTGTTGTACCGACGCCTCACGAGGGGGCGCCCCCGAGAGAGTGGGATGAGGTGAAGAGAGACACCGGGTGGCCGGAACCAGGAGTGACGGCACAGCAATGACAGGGTTCTTACAGTTTCCAGATATAGACGTCCCGGCAGTCGGACAGGCAGACCGGTGACCCCGCCCCACATAGTGTCCAACGCCTCCCAGGGCGCGGTAATTATACCCCGGCAACCAGCCGAAGGCCGAGGGGCGGAGAAAATGCACAGAGAGCTTCCTTTTCCTGCCACGCTGCACCGAAACACCATCGGCGACACTTTCAACCCTGAAAGAGACCAAACGGAGTGAAGGATGAATGAGATGGTTAATGGAATGAAATGGAGGGACAGGAAATTCGGGGGATGAGAGAAACCACACCAGCATTCGCCTGACGATCCGGGAAAACCCATGGGTCAGAGTGGGCGGTCGCCGGGATCTAACCTAGGACCTCCCGAATGCGGGCCACAGACCCTTTTGCCTGAGCCATCCCGCTCGGTGGATGACACCTTAGCCCTTAAAACATGTTGCAGATGAAAACAGCAGCAACAAATCGATGAACATGAAGTTATTCCGAGATATTACTGTATGGATATTGTAGCTTAAATTCTTTTAAAAAAATGACAGCCGAGAAATACAACGACCAGATCCGGAAGACGACGGGCGCAAGCACGGACGAGTCCCTAATGTTTCCAGATTGAACGCCTCCAACGCCGCCCGAGCCTCCGGGGACTCCCCGAAGGAGCGCCTGCCCGAAAGCACCCAGAGCCGGGTATCCAACCGAGCGGTCCCTGGATGACGTCAGGAACAAACCTTCGCAGAGAGCATAGCCACCATCCAGTTGCAACCCGCCGAACACCGGGGTTGGTCCTACAAATCTGAGACAAATGACAAGGAAAATTAGTAAAGGAAATGAAGGGTAGGAGAGTCGTGGTAGAAGATGAACCACCCCAGCATTCGCCTGCCGACTCGGGGAAACCACGAAAAACCCATGGATCAGAGTGGCCCTTCGCCGGGGATCGATCCGGGGACCTCCCAAATGCGAGTCGCACACGTTGCCGCGGCGCCACGTCGCTCGATATTTCTGTATAGTAGGTACTGCGTCACAAAAGCCAAGACTTTTCCAGCCATTTGACTGCATTATGTATGTCCTATCCTCCAGCTAAATGTTGTTCATGATTCTGTGAAGTTTAACATCGACCAGGACGGCGATGTTGTATAATTGCCAAATATCATGTGATAGGGATGCATTTTTGAGAAAACAAAATGCTAATCTTAAAACAAGACGGTGCGCTATCTCACATTTGCAATCCTACTGAGACAAACGTGTAGCAAACGCACTGTAAGCCGGTGTTTTCCTAACATCTGGCCCCCACGATCTCCAGACGTAAGCTCTATTGATTTCTGGCTACACGGATATCTAAAAGAAGGAGTTTTTCGTCGTCGTCTTTCTAATACTGCCGAAGCAGAACCAGTAACTCCTGCAAGATACCCTGCACAGTCTGCAAAGTGCGCTTGAGGAAATGGTCTGAACGAACAAATTATGATTCCTATTATTAATTTTTGAAAATATATTCATACTTAATTAACATACTTAATTAAAATGTATGGGAGTAATTTAAATAAGGTTTCACCTATATGACGAGTGAATGGTAATAAAGCAAACAAACAAAATAAAGGGCCAAAAATTAGCCTTTGTTTTTTCTCTAACATTGATGTCAGGTTTTAGTGTTCCAAAAATATCTTAAGTTCCCCAATGCTATTTAAAGGACCCTCAATGGCCATTTAAAATCCTAGATATACAATGAAATGGGGGTTGTTTTACTTTAAACTTTCAGCATTTTATACCAACTGAAACACTGTAATAATGATCAACTTGGGGAGCAATTCACTTGAAACTTGCTGTATACTCAATAATTTAATCAAAGAAAAGACATTATCTGAACATTAGTTTTTGCTTTGGTCACAGTCATACGTACAATCATCAACTTAGGAAAAATAAATATAATATGCAATGTAATTATTAAGTTATTTTCCCTTTGATTTAAACAAATGTATTTAAAAACATGTGCCAAAATTAAGTGCATATTTAAGAAACTTCTATGAAACTTTATTTATTTACGTTTTAAGCGTTTCTGATTATGAAAATTTAAGGATTTTATATTAAGCAAGCTAATAATTATAACATTATTCAAGCTAGAAATAACAAAATTTGGTACAGTGGTTAATACTACAGCATGGAGAGTGAAATTGAAATTGAGTTTTATTTATGGACGCTCTTTAACTGCTGTGGTCCTTAGCGTCCCATTCTACATCGGGCGTGGAAGACCGGTAATTTTGCTCAGAGACCTCTTTATCAGGCTTGGGGTTCTTTTACGTGCCGTAAATCTATGACACGGGACTACCGGCTTTACTTTCCTTCCGAAGGAAGCCATGCTAAGAATTTTTACGTCCGAAAAAGATTCATCGCCCTCCGCCGGGTTTGAGCCCGCGACCTCGGGAACTAGAGGCTAGCATGGTAACCACTACACCACGGAGGACGACACATGGAGAGTGAGGTACAATCTGCGGAATATTGCATATAAATTGTGTAATATAAATTTCACCGTCCTATGGCCTTAAGACTGCAAAACTAGACATTATTTTAAACATAGTTTATCCATAATATTTAAATATTTAAATATAGTATTGCACAAATAAAATCATATGTATTCAAAGTGCATAGATAGGCACCGGTTTTTTCAGGAGCAGCAGATACTATATATAGTCAGCTTCTGTTTGTTTCACCATCTCTGTATAAGGGAACACGCTTATCACGCCACAGACTTAACGCAGTGATACATATCAGGCACACTTTGAATCTCTGCTGCTTGGAATACCAGTGGCTCAGACTTAAAAGCAAAGAAGAATTATTAAAACTATGAAGTTCCCGGCTTTAAGGCGGTAATCCATATAACATTAATTCTTTCTACACGTTTCGTAGCCCACCTTGGCGCACATCGTCAGGGGCAGTGTTTTTAGGTTCAACGTTTTGTCTTTTAAAGCCACATTACACTGTTTATGTAATTTTTTTTTCTCAAAAGTATACCTATCATTTTTCAAAATCGGCATGCTATTCATGAGAAAGAAAAGCCTTAAACTAAAATATGAACATTAATATACTGAAGAAAAGATTTCGGAGCTTGATAGGTATTGAGAAAAGCTTACCGATAACAGTATAATTGTTTAAATTCATCCCATTTTTAAAGAGTTACAGCATAAAAACGATCTAATATAGGGGTAACTTTTAAAACCAATATATTCAGAAATAATTATTTAATTAGTGGTGCAAACTATGTATATTAAAACAAAGGGTATAGTTTATATGGAGATAATTTGTTTAATGGTGATTTTAAGACTGACAAATGTCCTTAACCGTTCTTAAACCTTAAATGTTCTTACAAGTGTCCTTAACCATGCATAAAACAGTATACAGTAAATATCTAAAGGACAATTTTAATACCTGCTTCAATGTCTGTACACTGAAAATATTATGATTTAATTCTTGGTGCATTTGATAAATTCTTTGCTGTAGGTTCTTTGTGTAACCCTGTTCTCCAAAGCTATTTATTTCCAACATTGTAACGTAGATGTAGTAATCTGTGGATTTCTGCGTGTTGTAAGAACGTTAAACGCCAAAGAGAGGGAACTATTCCTGCGCTGAGAAACAACTTGATGAAAAAGTAGGGTAACGGCACGTTTTATTTTTGGTACTTTTCTACGAGCATAAATTGGATTCCACACAGATACAGGGTGGAAGAAGTCAGAATACTATTACTGTAAGAGCGTGCGTAAATCATTTAGAGGAAAAAATTGTTCTCTTTGTTGTGTCTTTCATTAAAATAGAAACCCACACGGGTATAGCCGAGGTCGTTAAGAAACTGGACTCGTGAACGGGAGGTCTGTGATTTAAACCCCTCCAGGACCTTGCTCCCTAACTGAGGTTTTTTACAGGTTTTCTTCAGTCCTCATAACTGGCAAGGCCTGAAACGCTTCCTTCCCAATTTTCATTTCTTCATGAATCATCAGTGTCTACCGCCTGTGGCCCTGTATGCATTAAGAACGGGCATTAAACACTACTAAAATTATAGAAATTGAATTATTAGGAAACTTGAAATCACCAAATTGCAACATCGCACAAAGCAATTCATATGTCTTGAAGTGCGGCAGATGTGACCTTCAACACGTATACGACTGCTTGAACAGGATTCCACCCCGTCACATACATAATGTTGCTAAGAGTATCATGCCGAAATTACTTGATAACATTAATGTTTTTAAGAAACGATAAGAGCAGAAGCATAATGCAACAGAGGGAATTTCTTACATCCATTCTATACACTAAAATACAGAGCAGTAGTCATCTTCTAATATATGCAAATTTTTGCAACAAATTAATGATAAAGTATTAATTTATGGTTACATGTACCCTCATACATCAAAGTAGTATTTGAGATTTTGTTCGTTTTATAGTTAACATTTACTCCATGAAATAGCTTTACTGTAACCTTTGCAGCTTTGTATGAAAAATGAACTCTATGAAGGGTTCATCGAAGGCTTTATGGGTGGATGAAGCATTACGTTTTTTTTTTCAAAGTACTCTTAAGAGGTATGTACGTTCGTATATGCGCTCTAAAATCGGTATTTATAAACTAAAGAATTACGCTTTGTGTATTTTGTACTCACTTTTATAGATTCATTTGTACAATTTTGTGAATAGGAGAAATTAAAGCTTTCCTCTGATTTTAAATCAATACAAATTCAAGCATCTCCAGTAATATGACGGCTTGAAATTGTTGGTGTTTAACAAAAACAAAGGTTATGATAAAATGAACTCGGGAACAAACCTAAAGCTTTATGAAAAATGTAACTAATACTTTCGTGATTAAATTTCATAGTAATCAGTTCTTTATAGTTGCAGAATATTACAAGTAAGTATCTGAATTTTTCACGCTGTCCGCACTTACACACTGGACATACACAAGTTTCAAAAATACTGGCTGAAGGCACAGTTCACAGACTAGAAGATCGCTATTCAGGGGTGAGGGGCCAGGATAATTTATCTGCTCGCGCTGGCAGTTTGTTTATTGCTAAATGCCCTGTTGCCAACCGTAACGGTGTTTATTTGCTCGCGTTGACGATTCGTTTACTACTGTGTAAGTGCAGTCCCCTCGCGCAGCTCTGACTTACTTGGTTGAAAATACTTTCTCTTTCAGTAATTCTCCCTTGAAGCTTCCTGAAATATCCTTAGTAAAATAGCTATATGATGCTGTTCCTGATATAAGAATCAAATTAACTTAGACTTAAACAGCATTACATAAGAGAATATACGCATGCTGGAACATGAGTACTGAACCTCTCGTGAGACACTCACTAACTGGTCGTTATAATATTTTCGCGCGAATAATTTCCCAAGAGTTCAGGGCCGCCAGATTGATTTAATCTAAAACCGCCAAATCTGAATGCCTTTGTAGCCCAAGGACACCAATTTTCTATTTTAAATATAGTACAAATTGATAAGTTTCCACAATATTTAATACACTATTACCATTTTTTCACTACACTTATACAGTAAAGTGCACAAATTTAACAGTTATCTTGCATATTCTTTGTAAACAACAATTTTTAGAAATCATATCCACTTTATGCCATTTTAAATACTCGTATGAATACTTCAATGCATAGTATCTTTAGACAGTGCAAAACCAATGACTCCTTGTCAATGCTAGCAAGTTAAAAATGCTTCCATCTGCATGTAAATTACGCATTGTATCTACTATTTATCGAACAATTTCTTTTTCCTCAATAATGGATTTCATTTAAACGAATATACTCCTTAAAACATCAGATACCGCTATAGGTGATATCAGCATCTCTCCTCTTCTCTCGCTGTTTTGCATATGCATATTAGCAACAAGAGTCAATGAAATGTCTTCAATCACAGGAGTTACAGTCAAGGACATGGGTCAATAAGGATGAATCCGTCTGTACTTTGTAAACGTCTCGATTCCATATTTGAGGTCGCAACATTCACTTCTTGCAGTCAGTGTCTTTTAGTAACAACGACCATAGCTAAGTGTCAAAACAGTGAAAAAAAGTTACATCGCAAGATGCAACTTTTCGTGGGCTTTAAACTTTCCACTTAAAAGGAATAACTTATCTTTTGTGCGCATTTTGAAATACAGCTTTTTAAATAAATTACTTATAATAACATTATGACTTCGTCTGCTCTTTCTCTAGTCACTATCCGGTTTCTCCTGCACTATCACTTCAATTCGCAGTCGCCTAACATAACTTTACTCTCTTCCGGTCGCTCGCTAACTTGTCGAACTCAGGACTCTCCTCTCCTTCTGTAGACAACTGCTGCTTGCCCGTACAATGCAGAACCCAATAAGGAAACAGCAGAGCAGAACTAAATCGTACACAACAGCAGCAGCAAGGACAACAACAACAACAACAACCAGAGCCAGTTTTCACTCTTCTGTTTGCACTCGAGCGCCGCCTTTCAAATCGGCGGAAGGGCGATTCTGGAGATTTCTATCCGCGTCCCAATAGGAGTTCCGGAGAGTTCGATACGGTGAGAGAACCTTACACCCCTATCTCCAACTAACCATGCACCAGCCACCGGCGAAACTACACCCTGCCCAGCGCTGGGCAAACAACCAGAGGCACCTGACAAATATTCATTAACTTTAAATATTTAAACACATTGCTTTCCTTTCACATATGTCCATCTTTCTCATTTTAACACAACAGAGATCAGCAAGAAACGAATAGATCAGTAACCATATGATATATTTTCGTTACTATTAAAGCTGTCCCTTAACTTTGCAGTCTTCTATTTCGAAGAAGAAGATGGCAGAGGTGTGTATTTTAAGATGTCGAACTCTTGATTTCCAGCACATTGACGATGAGAAACGTCAGCATTTTGGACCAGTCAGGGAGATAACTATCGAAAGATCAGCAAACCGACTATGTTGCCCCAATATTACATAGTCTAGACAATGTCGCCGAAATAGCGATAGTCGCAATTCTGTTAGCAAGGTTCTTCTAAACAGCGCAAAACTGAAATATTCAATATCGCAACGCTGCACGTGACGATAGTGAGCCGAACTTCACTTAAATAAATTATAGTTTCAGGCTTTCGGTCTGACCTCTTCTCGCAAGATCAATTTAGCTGTGGTTGTAGCAAACTGTCCGGCTTTAATAATGTCTTGTGTGAAGAGAAGTAAGAAAAAACTCAATGTTGCTAGTGAACTCAGCTGCACAACAGAAGGAGGGATCAGAACTGATTTTGGACACCAAACCCTATACAAACATATTGGGTTAAATGAATACATTGTAAGTACTTACTCAAAGTTCATACTAATCATTATGAACATATGTGTGATTGAGTACCAGCTCAATGACAACTTACTTGCTTCTCTAAGAATAAGCGGCTAATACCTCACGTGATGATACACTTATCTCCATTCGAGAAAGAATTTTATTTAGCTCCACGTATGGAAGCCAATTTTAGAAGATGGTTTGTTTTACGTTGTTTATTTGCAACACGCTTTGGGCGTCAGTTTAAAGTAGTTTGTATTGAACGAGTTGTATTATATTTCAACTGTTGGGGAGCCGAACTTGAAGTTTGTTTGCAACCGCACGTATGGTACCCGGTTTCCTGTAGCCTTCGCCCCAAGTGTACTTTCAGGTGGCCTTTGCCCCAAGTTTAAAATAAATATTAACTTTGTAATTTGACTGTTTCTTTAAATATTATATATTTATGTTTGCCTTGGCTGCGTCAGTATTATTGTTAGAGACACGTTTCTCTTAGCAGGGTTGTGATGCGACAAGAATGTAGGCTTACACAGATTATAATTTTACTTCACTCCTTTTATTAATGATTGATACGATTTAAATAACACTTCACTGATGTAGAGAACTGTGAGATTCTTTTTATTAATTAATTACACTTTTTAACACGTAAACTTACTTTTCGTCTCACACGAATACATATTATATTTCTTGAGGACACTTTTTGCGTCTGGTTAGTAACGCTGTCTGCAGGCAACTGACTTCTGAATTTGTAAAACTTTCTCCTTTTCAGTTTCTGATTGGCTAATCCTAATCCAATAGAATACCTTCATTTAACTAAATCTTTTTCTGATTGTTGATTGGGTATTTCTATACACTGTCACTAAAATTACATTATTGTTCTCCAAGAATCACAAGTAGTACTGTTAAACTTTCTTACTCATTATTGACTCAAGGTTACCTCATTGTTAGCAACTTTTAACTTATTATTCGCACGGCTCCTACATTATTAAATTACGTAATATATTCACATAACATTATTACACATGAATACAATAGTATATAATAATATAAACATATATAATGACTGTAATATACACTTTTTATATGTCGTTACATACACATATTGTATTATTTAATTTATATATTATACAATTAGACTGAAATCATTTTAGTGTTAAAAATACTGCCTCACACTTGACCACTTAAATGCATTATCTACACTCTTTGACCGTATTGCTTCGTTGATCATGTCGTGTTATGCTACTCAACTGTTTGGCGACATGTGTTAGTGGGTTAGATAAATGTTTCATACTGTTTTGTTACAACTGCTCCTGTCCTATAAATATCCTTTGAAAAACTGCTCAGGAAGTACTCGTATGTGTTTCTTAACAAATCGCAGCAGACAAGTAAAGCAAATGTGCCACCCTTTAAGAAATGAAGACTAAATTGACGCAACATGCACAAAGGCATGACTGTAAATTAAATTAACAAAACAATAAAATAAAGATGATAGGCAAACATACTAATAAAGCAGAGGAAAAAACTAATATTCACATTGGAAAGCCATAACTAACGAGAAAGTGGACTGTTTCAGACTGTTTCTAGAATCCCAAGGCGTTTATGAAACGGTTTTATTATTACATTATACGTAACTATATTCCTTCGTGCTAATAGCAGGTTATGTTTTCATGAAACAATAAAAGTTAAATTAAACTCCTTGAATGTGCACGGAGTTTGTTGTATATTTTATTTATTTTTGTTTGTTTATATAATTTTTCTATGCACACTCTATAATTCCATAAACTATTTTAAGATTTACCTTTAAGTGAACACAAATCACCTATACTAAGGAGTGAGTCTGCATCTAACTATGCCCAACATAAGAAGAGAATGAAATTGTAAGTTTCTACTCTACTTCAGTTACTTGTGTATGCACTCGAAATATAGTGAAGCTCCAAAACCAAACGAAATTGAAGTATACATTGTATAAATTAATTTGTATTCATTTGATCCTTTATGTTTACATTATTAGAGTTGTTTCATTTTTATTTGATTATTTTCAGAACAATTATATGTTATATTGACATTAAATAGAAAGTAGCAAATCAAAAAACGATTCTTTGGCATATAATCTGAAATAAAATACGGGGAAGCAGTACGGTAATTAACATCATCAGCTCCCAACATTCAACATAAACTGAATACCTTTGTGTTCATTAAAAGAAACAAGCGTTAAATACAATTAATTTAGAAATGTTTAACCAAAATCAGATTCTATACGTTCGTCTGTAAGTTTGGATATTCACTGCTAGATAGGGACGATAGATAATCTCAAGATCAATATGCCGAGATAGAATTACAAAGGCAATGGAAGCTTTGTTTAAACGTTTCCCATAGTCTGGTTGCTTCACAGTTGACAAATTGGTGCTCTATTGTGTCTATCTTAACACAAGAATTGGAGCTGTTTACAAGCGATGCAATATTTCCTTGATAAGGGATTTAGGGTTGAATTCGCATTCATAATTTATTTCAAGAAAGTCCTTAAGCAGCGATTTTCAGTACACAAACGCTACCCTTTGAGGCAAATAAGGAAATGCTTACTCATATAAGCTAGCTCCGACCTCCGCTTATATGCAATGAGAGCCGACACCATCTTGCACCAACTGCTTACAACGGAGATTAACGATAATAGGGATTTCGTGGAGTATATGGAATTTCATAACGAAATTGTAGTGTGCATTAATAAACGTATTTGCGTGATTTGCAGAATTCACTTGAAACGTATAGGGATACTGAATTTAAAAGCGAATATCGATTTACCAAAGCCGCTGTTGTAATAATCTAATGCCTCTGCTAAACTACGTAACCTTAACAGAGGTTATGCAGTCGCAACGTGAGACAGGTTTACTTGAAAAGATAATGCATACAATCTCAGTGCTTAACACAAACCATATGTTTTCTGTTCAGACGTTTTCCCATGTATGTTGTCCAAAATCCTTAGGTCCCTAGAAAACGAGATTCCGCTGCACTTATTCAGAATTATTCAATAAAATGCGGAAAGATTTCTGCAATAAATAAAGTACAGCTCTGCAGTGCTTTTCCGATCAAATTGCCTATTTTGTATAACCACTACGAACTGCAATGGATCACTTAACAAGTCACATGTATTTACTATTAATTGGCAAATATACGTTGGGTCATCGAAATCTTGAACAGAGGTTTATCGATTTCGCATGTAAAATCTCTCTTCAAGCCAAAGATTGTAAGTTATTTGCTACTTTGCTTTTCTGCTTATTACTAGATGGTGTAGTAATTGCATTTGTAATTTGTTCCCATGCATGCATATACACAGTGCGCATATTGTAAATACTTCTGGCCACTAACACTTTACGCTATAAAGTCGGGTTTTCAGCTTTAAAACAGTCCACGAGTGAATACCACTGGCCAGTACATCACACAGTGTCCGATTGCCTGCATTCTACGATGTCTTTGTATCTCACCACCAACTCTTTTAGTTAGTTTCTTTCCTGCTCGCGGAAATGTTTTCTTTTTGGCATGTTTTCGGCCTAACTAATGTAACTGTTTACCTAATACTACAATCCCCTAACTAAATTTACAATCTACTTGATTGTACACTAAATTTAACTAATTAATAAATGTACCATTTAAAACTCGCAAACTTCTACCACGTACTCAACAGGTGTTGTGAACAAAACAACAACGAATATGGAAATGGTGGCTGACTATGTGGTCACCAGCATGTTCGTGTACACATTCCTTCGCGCATCCGAGTGGCTGTGAAACAACTGTTGGTAGTAAGGCTAAAATTATTGAAAGAATAGTGAAATATTGGTTGAGAATTGAGGAATCAGAGAATAATAATATTTTAAAACAATGTTTGGAGGTTCAGCGAAAGCTAAATAAAGAGGATACTTGGTACAAGCGCCTGGAAGCAATTCTCAATGAAATAGGGTGTGGGGATAATTGGAGATATAGACAATCACGTGAGAAGGGATGTTGGAAAAGAGTTAGATTGAGGATTGAAGATATGGAAAGATAGGAAATAATTGGTAGTTTTAATTAAAAAAGATCATTATATGTATATACAGAGATTAAAAGGACATGGGAAAGAGAAAACTATGTTGATGTTTGTAATAAAATAGCAAGAGAGGGCTTTGCATGGGATAGGTCAGGGGTGGTGAGGATAAAAAGCATAGGAGAAGGAGAAAATGAAGGCAAATGCCCATTATGTAATAGAAAATTTAATCATTATTGGCATTTAATGTTAGAATGTGAAGGAACAATGAATATGAGGAAAAAATTGCAAAGAAACAATTGGTCTAGATTACCAAATGAAATTATAGGTAAAAGGAAGTTAAGAGTTAAATCCAAGGAAAATTTAATTGTAATAGGAAAATATTTAGGTGTAGTGAGAAATAAATGGCTGAAAAAATTAGAAATAGGGAATAGAAAGAAAACGTAGATTGTTGAATCATAAAATTAAATAGGACCCAATAACTCGACAACCATGGTGTTGGATGTTTGTGGGCCCTTAGTAATGCAGCAACTTAGTAAAATAGAAAATGATATGTAAAGGGTAATGTGTAGAGATAAAATTATATTATAGAACTTATATGAGATTAATTTATGTAACTAAGTGGAATAAAATATCTATCTATAAGTACCGTCTATGTATACCAAATGGTCATAAGCGTTTCCTTATCAGAAGGAAATACTTATTGCTTAAGCATCTCCTTTTCACATAAGCGACGACTATGAATTCGATCCTTAATATTCGCTAACTAGCACCATAAATTGACTCAAAAACTTCTTAAGTTTATACGGGAAGATTCTTCCTAAAATTATACCAAAAGTATACTACTTATCATTGGCAGGAAGTGAACTTTTGGTTGTCAGTGATAACTAAAAATTGGGAGAGTAGCAAGCGCAGGTTGGGGCAGGTCTGAAAAATCTATCATGTGATCGCCGTATTCCAAGCAACCGCTAGTTGCAAGGATTTCTAGTTCCTTGACATATTTTACGAACAAACTATCTAATTTGAAATGTGGATTCACAGCCTTTGGTCCTCCTTCTTGATTACTAGGGAGACTCCACTCGTTTGAACCTGGGATTTCGCTGGATTGTAAGATCATCTGGGTAAGGTGGCATACTTTTCATAAATAATAACTATTTTGGTCTAAAGTGATATTTAGGGCCGTTTCCGAGCAAAGTTTGAAAGATTGGCAATTGGCTGTCGAGTTGAAGGAACGTAGGAGTAGCAGAAGCCGGCGACATTAGATAGATCGCTCCGGTGAGAGCCTCAACGCGCCGAGCACAAAGCCAACCGATTGTAACTTCTTTAATCTTCGAAATGTCCCTCAGTATCACTTTGGACCAAAAGGGTTTCAATTTCTAAGAAACAGACATTCTCAAACAGCTAACCTGGTAGACCGAATGAAATGTTAGTTTCAAACGAGTGAAGTGTTCCTTGTTAAAGCCTGGGTAGAACAGTTCATAAATGTTCCAAATATTTTATAAATAATGTGCATTTTTGTTAATATACTTTATATACAGTTCGGTCGTTTTAAGGTAAGGCCACAGACCGACTATGCGCTATATATACCACTTATAATAAGGTTAATACTCATTACAGTGCGTGTTACTGTCACTCATCAGTAGGCTTCGGACATGACTTTAGGTTAGTTA
This sequence comes from Deroplatys truncata, assembly GCA_030765065.1. Classification (NCBI taxonomy): domain Eukaryota; kingdom Metazoa; phylum Arthropoda; class Insecta; order Mantodea; family Mantidae; genus Deroplatys; species Deroplatys truncata. The sequence goes on from CM060990.1 coordinate 603,105,671, forward strand.
ACTTCTACTTTGTTTACAAGCGAGCGGAGAGGAGAGGCAGTAGTCTCGTGCGCTACCGAGTTTGTGCTGTGCTGTGCTGAGTACTGTGTACGCTATAGGTATAGGTGGACACAGAAAGAAGTATACAGTTCTGTAGTAAACTTAAGCTTTTATTACAAAGTATAAATAAGATGAACAAAATAATAAATCTGAACTGTGGCAGAAGAAATAATCAGTTTCATGTGTAATTTACATGTCTGGACAACTATTACAATGGATTACACTATATTTTCTGAACGTATCAAAAGCAAAACGTCTTCTCAAACTCAAAAAAGTTTATACCTTGAAAAGCTTCGTTCCACATCACATGATGTTACCAGTGCAAAACGAAACTGACGAACGTCACACACCTCTGCAAAATACATCCATTTTCATTATTTAGAATAATGTTATTAACATTAATAATAATATTATTATTAATGCCTAATATGGCGCATAATTGCAAATCCTAGTTTTTTATAAAAAAACTCTCCAGTTTCTGCGTGTTATTTCAGCAGCAGAACATTTGTCTATTTCTGTAAAGTGTCGTGTGAAATTATCGACAAGTTTCAAAAACTCTGATACTGCCATCGATGACAAAGACAAATAAAATTTGCGTAAAGGAGAGTCACAAGGAAATTCCATAGCTGAACATTTCTCCAGAAACGTTTTGAAAGCAGAATTTTACAGCTTATTAAATGGGATATTTGTGCTTACCATCATGTCAGACGAATCCCTGTAAGCTTCGTTTTGGCTACATGAGTTCGTGGTTTCTGATGTGGATAATATATCCTCACCACCTCATTTCTAGGAAGCAACGTGAAATTTTGTAAGTGTTTTTTTTTTAAAAAATTTACAGTGTCTTGCAATAAAAACCCCTCTCTCCTTTGATTTCAATCTGGCATACCTTACAAAATATATTTCCCCGTCTTACATCAAAATACGTCCAAATTCATTTACAAGTAAGACACTCTTCCTACTGGTTGTTTTCGGCATGTTTTGTCAGCTAACAACGGCCGGACTTCGTATAACTTTAGAACAGGCTGTATACATACTGATAGCTTGCTTAGAGAGAGTGCTTGGGGACGGGGAGGTCTCAGTGAAGCCCTGTGAGCAGGTAACTGTTTTCCATTCAAAGTGCAACGAAACAACAACCGTGTCCGAAGCCCACTCATAAACAACGCGGGAGTTACGAAACGAAAAGTTCCCAGTGTGACCGAGCGGAATGGCTCAGGCGGCAACGTTTGTGGCCCACATTCGGGAGGTCCCGAGTTCGATTCCCGGTGACTGCCCACTCTGACCATGGAGTTTTTCGTGGTTTTCCCCTGGTCGCCTAGGCGAATACCGGGGTGGTGTATTCTACCGCATTTCCTCTCATTTCATCTCTCCCTTTCACATTTCAGGTGTGTCCTCGGGTCTTGCGGTGCTGACAGTGTCGGGCAGACGGCGCAGTTGCTTGCGCATTGTAAAGATTTCTCCCCGTGAACGCCGGGGTGCGTTGTCTCGCCCTTTAGGATCGCTTCGTCCCCCTCTCTCGATATTCTTCGCCTCTACTGGTGCGCGGGTGTTCAAACTGGAAATATTAGGGACTTCTGCGCGTCTCTGTGGGCCTGTCTGCCTGCGGACTTGATGCCTTCCAAGGCTCCTTCACCTCATTCCTGCCTCCCGGGGGTGTAGCCAAATAGATCAAACTGGTCTCAGTGGCGAGTTGTCCCCTCCGATTAACACAATCCTACATCCTATCCCCAATGTAACAGACACGTGCGGAGCATACATACGCTCGATCCGTGGCCTTACCATAAAAGATCGCACTGTATAAGGTAACCCTTTAATTTCTGAACTATGTATTTACCAGCACACTCCTGGAGAAATAAAAAAAATTGAAACATTTCAGATTACAACAGGATAACTCACAAAAATACAAGTTTTATTTACATCATTGTGCAGTCAAGATATTTATTACATAAAGTTTTGTTCGCGTCCTCTAATCCTTAAAGCCTTCTACAGCCAATCTATAAGAAAACATAACACAACATTCAGTTGTTAATATTACCGAGTAATGAACTCAATGTCTACCTAGTGCAGCTTCTAAGTATATCCCAATATTTAATTAAAATAATGTAACTTTTACATATTATAAAATAAAAGTATTAAGCATTATTAAGAAAGTATAATTTCTCCATTTGAATCAAAATTCTGAACTCGCCTATTGCTGTGTCATGGACATGTCAAACATACAGAAATGGATAATTTTCTTTGGTCTTGAATTACGCGATTGACTGCTGCCGCGTTTGACTCGTAGCAGGTATCGGGTCAAATAACCTCGATCTGCGGTTGTTTAGCTCACGCGCCTACGAAGAGGAACAGCATTAACAGTTCAATGTACGGTTATTTGGCGTTGGTATATAATGGGAATAATACTATGCGAAGCTGTCTGTTGATTTAATTTGCTGGTGTAGTTATCATGGTATATGCTACAGAACAGCGTGTCTTTTTTGTGTTAAGTTTTCCTCGAGTAGTCACATGTGGACTTAAAGTTTCAATTTATACAGACATTACTATGTGTTGCCGTTCTTAACAAATCCACAATTTATAGGCTGTTAAAAAATTAATCAGACTTGGTCCATATTAGAGATAAAGAAGCAGATAGCCACCAGGTATAAACGAGGAAAGTATAGGTGAGGTAGCGGCTATCGTAGAAAGAAGTCACGTATTACGTCTTTTTGTTAACATAATAATTAACGACCGGGATAGGCAGTGGTTTCGTTTCCGGCTCTCGTACTGAGGAACCGAATTTCGACTCCCGGCTCTGGATGTGGATTTTAAAACGGCCCTATTCACGCCTTTATCTCTGACTTGTCTTGTGAAGTATCCCCAAGGCCCAACGTGGTTCGGAGTCCACGGTAAAGGCTGTAAGTCTTCTCATTCAACCACCATCCTCATCGCTACCCAACATCGGAGGTAACGGATTCCGACCGCTGGGTGCTTCCATCTCAGAAATGGATCCAGTCATTGCTTGGTGGAATGAGATACCCCCCAAAGGTCATAGGCCATATGGGGAGCATTAGAAACGACGACAATTAACTGACCTGCTCGCTCTCCGACTACTATCTATGGGGAATGCTTAAAGGCAAATCTTATGCAACAAATCCCCATATGTTCGACGAAGAGAAGATAGTTTACAGCGTTGAGTGTTCCAGATTTATATACATGCAAAGATGCTTCATTTTGAACACTTTAAATAACTGTAACATATTCATAGTGTTTCCCATTATTAGCACTGTCTAGGAGAGAAAGGGTGAGTTGGTCCACCACTACTCACGAAAGATTGGTATAGCAATGCCGTGGGCTGTCAATCGCGTCATACAAGAGAAACCCGGTAGTTGCATATGTATTGGTTGTTTTATTTCTAAATTCATCCGCAAAGCGATCCAAAACACGTCGAATATCCCAACCCTTAGGATCCAAAACGTGTCGAACATCCCAACTTTTTTGAAGTGATCAGCATGCTTGGAGTTCCCATAACATAGTTATCTGTCGTGTATACTTCTGTTACCTGCAGTAATCTCTTTTCCGTTCACTACGCCATGCTCACGAGCAGCTCGTAAACAATCAAATGCTGGCACTAGGCTAGCCAATTCATTCAGCATTTGCTCTATGCTCTCGGGTGGATCGAGATGAGCGGTTCACGAGTGGCTCGCAAGTTTTAAACCCCTGACGGATCCAGCGAGATGGCTCCGCGGTAACATGTAAGGCTGGCATTCGGGAGGTCCCGGATTCGATTCTCGTCGGGCCGGCCACTCTGACCTTGTTTTCTTCGTGTTTTTTCCCCAGCTTGATTGGCAAATGTTGGAGTGTTTTCTCTTCCATTACGAATTTCCTGTACGTAATTTCCTTACATCTGTTTCACCTTCATTGTTTCAGGGTTGTAGAACTGGGCGACGGCGATTGGTGCGTTGCGGCGGGACAGTGGAGTAAAGACTTCTCCCTGGTGCTTTGATGGCTGGCTGGTGCCCCGTTCTGGGGGGCTCGTTCCGGGACTCTTGGGTTGAAGATGGCTCAGGTAGGTTCGCGCCGGTGTCAGGGTTGGTGTCATTCCGGAATCGTTGGGGACCCCGGCCTTGCTAGTCGCGCATCGTCTTCCGGATCCGATCACCCTTCGGGTCTCCCCTTCATCCCTTCCTCCCAGGGGTCACTTAGGTCACAAAGGGCCTACAATGGCGTACATGCGATGTTGAGCTCCAGTGGCTGGGGCCTCCAATGTCTGACTAATCCTAATGCTAATCATAAACTCCTGGCGAAGTTTGCGAGTGTTACCAAAGAACGGTTCAAAATAGGTTCGTCTCGCAAGATGTCAGTTATATGGAAACTTACGGCAATTTTCTTATATAAGGTGCCATTTCTGTCTCAAAAGCAATTAAATACATTTTAGCATATATGTACACCTTACCCAACATCTCCCGAGATGATATGCATGCTCGGGACGTGAGTAAGCTAAGAGATCATAATTCACAAACTCAAAGGACCTGGTCAAGTAATTTAGAAAAAGCAATTACTGGCGTGAACGTAATGGAGATTCATCTAACTGTGTCATCCAACTGTATCTACTCATGGTCTTGAAATTGAAACAAAAGAAAATCAGTAAGATTTCTTGCACGATGTATCTTTAAATGCCTTTAAAGTATTTCTATCGGTTAAAGTAAACCTTATCTGTTTATCTGTAACGTTTCCTCCGAAGGACGTGGTTACAATATGCAAATATCGATCTGTAAGGCACCTTCCTCTTGACTACATTTGATGCAAATATTCAATTTGAAGCGGGAATTTCATGTTTTGTAGAAAAATCTAATGAAATAAAATGTGTTTAGACAAGACTAACTGGGTACTAATTTCTGTGTATTATAATGTTTAGATTTAATTGCAGCAGGGAAACGAACCTCAGAGTTTGATAGGTAACTTCCTCCATAAAGCATCTTAAAGAAACAAGTAAGAACGCTATAATAATATAGAAAGAAAAATCCTTGTGAGTGTTAAAATTAAATTGAGTTTTATTTATAAACGCTCTTGTACTGCTGTGGTCCTTAGCGTCCCATTCTGTATTGGGCGTGAAAGACCCGTAATTTTGCTTAGAGGCCTCTTTATCAGGCTTGAGGTTCTTTTACGTAAGAGCACGACTGGATCGGTCACCAAAAAAATCATTAAGACGTTTGTCGCAGGAGACAGGGTACAGCTACTCAATGTGTCAGAGAGCTGTGAAAAGTGCAGGCCTAAAGCCGTATAGGATTACGGTTGTCCATCAGTTACAGGAACCAGATAAGAATATAGACTGAATTAGCGTCGTTGGTTTCAGGCGTTCATTGTGCAAAATCCTGTCATATTGTCCATCACATGGTTTACAGATGAAGCATGGTTTCATTTATCCGGCTATGTACCTATGCATCCGTTTAAAATCGGAGTTTGGTGCGCAATATCCGCACAGAGAATAGTGAAAACAATGTGAACACTGCAGAGTACCGACGGATTTTCATGGAGTTTACTGAGCAACTGATGTAGAGCTGAGTCAAGGATATTTTCAGCAGGACGGCGCTATATGCCATACACCAAATTAATCCATGACACTAATTGCAAGTTTCTTTGACGACCGGATAATTTCCAAGAACCTGTGGCCATCGAGATCTCCGGATTTGACATCGCCGGACTTCTTTTTATGGGGTTACTTAAAAGAGAGGGTTTATGCCACACGTCCCCAGACATTGGACGATCTGAAGCACAACACTACACAGGAGATTCAAGCTATTGACAACAGAGTCCTCCAACGAGAGGCCAGTAACATGGAATGACGTGTTGAGTTGTGCCTTATGCAGGATAGAGGACATTTTCAACATTTGCTATAGAGGTAAATAATCTTCCAAAATTCCTCTGCTTTTCAGGTATAATAAGTTGTCGCTAGCATAGCTCGTTTTGAAACAATTAAAGAAATAAATGTGTCAGTACTTCATAAATCATCCTGTAGTTTTACATACACAAAGACCCTGTTAGGTGACTTAAGTACACACGTTGACTTTTGAATCTTTCTCATATGCTGCAAAACAGATTTATTGATCTAGGTTTGCATGGCATGTAGATCTTATTATAAACTGCTGTGAATGAATAATATATTTGTATGTTATGCCTATATATATATATATTATTTTGGTTGAATAACTGGTGCTAATATTATCAGGTGAAGCTGCTAACCCTAGATTTCCGCAACTACGCCACCCGTAGATTATGGCAAACATCGCTTCTTTTGACAAAAGTACGTTCCGCAAGTAGGTGTAACGGAGATAGATGTGAGGTAAGGGTAATGGAAGGTGATTAGTTAAGTAGGAGTGAGCTTTGATGGTTAGCGAAATCTTGATAAACGAGGACAAGTATGTGCTGCGATTGAAGTTCTTCCCTGTAACTTTGCTGTAGATGTTCCTATCTGTATCTCAGCTTTTGGTGTAAAAGTAAATATTGTCGTTTTCTACCCAATCCTATCCTATTTTTGTTTGTTTACACATTTCGAACACAGTGTCACCAAAATACTCTTCTAGGTACACTCCTTGAATCTCCTCCATAGGCTTATTTTAACGTTTTTATTCCCCTCTAGCTAACCCGTATTAATTACCAATTGCCACACAAATCCAAAGAGGCAAACGGTTGGTGCAATTCCGAAAAGAACAGCACAATGATACAGAAATGTTTCGTTGTGGAGCATTGCAGCAAACATACCTTGTGATCAAGTTTATTTTTTTATTTGTGCTAAGTAAGCTACAAAAGAATATGACCAAGCATTCACCTCAGGCTCTTGATTTGCCATATTCATAAAACAAATGCTCTAATTGGACATACTTATAAATTCACTTTAACACTTTCCATGCCTTGCTAACAATATTTGCACTTAAGTTATTCTCATTTTACCTGCCCTATTCAAATTTTTTCACATCTCCTCCCCCTATCGGCTGAATGCTCGCCCACCTCTGCCGTGCATATGTGGGTGTGAGACCGGTAGTCGGGTTGGCAGGCCAAGGATCTTCATGGGTGGTAGTGCCATGGGAGTTTATTCAAATATCTTACGTTCTAACAATAAATTATAAACGTTTCTAGCATTTAAACACTCTTGCTTTGAATCTTCTTCCCCTACATCTCTCCACTATATCAACATTTGTTTCAACACTCCTTTGCTACTCCCAAACACTTTCTCATCTCCTCTCCTGCTCTTTGCATTAATACATTTTGTTTATTGGTTGTATTGTTTACTTCACAGTTCTTTATCCAATGTTGGCAGATTTGTACATACTTTAATTCTAATGTGTGCATAAATTATTACTCTGTTTCTCCTTCCATTTAAATCTAACATATTGTCTAGTAACAGTTTTTCCTCCCCCTGCTTGTTCTGGTTGTATTTTTGTATCCACTACCAGCGAGAAATAACCACTACTGGAATTAAAATTAAGTATTCTAAGATCACTTATTATACCCAATATTAACACCATAATATTTAAACAATAACACTTTGGCCATTTTATTAACAAAAGTAAATTCCCCTGATATGTCTTCACCGCATTTAAAATTCAAAATGTCTAAACCATTCCCTTCACAGAATTCGATGAACCTTTTACTCCCTCTATCTATGCTATTATCTTTACTATGTCTGATAATATCTGTTTTAGTAATTTTTTTTCAGTACTCCTAAAATTTTCAGTCCCAAATTCCATGTCGCCCTCGCCTATTGTGATGTTAAAATCCCCATCACTATAACCTCTGCATTCAAGCACTAGTTTACTAACCTCTGTATGTAACTTGCTAATTGCTTAAGCAGGTCAGCGTTATGGTACTTCAAGGTAACCAGTGGATTATGCACTACTCCAAAACATAAATCATTTATCATCTATGTGTTTGGTGGTGAAGCAGATAACCGCCCCAAACTATCGTGGGGGATTCTAAGATCAGTGGTTCAAACCTTTTTCTTTCAAAACGCTTCTTTTATCGTGTATTCGGTTTCAATCGTTTATCATCTGAGCGGAAGAGTTACATTCAAATACAATTATGACTATGTAATTATTACTGTAGAAACATGCTTAATTGTTTAAAGTTAATTCTTTCCTTAATGCAACCAGGATTATTTTAGTTATTGCTTACCTAAATTAAAAACGCTAACTATGTAACTTACTTGTAACTTTCATATAATATTATAAAAATATCCAATACATGTACAATGTGGTAAACAAAAGCGAAAAAGGGTTAAGCTGTTTTCTATGTGGTATTCAATACCGCAGTGCAAGTTCGTAATACTGAGCATTTATACCACTCATCTGTTTGGTTCCTGGAAACTTACCGCATTTTAAATAAGTTTAAGCTTTGTAGTAAGCAAACTCCTGTTTCCACTTCTAAAATTTATTTGTATGTTATATGCCTTTAAGCAGATTTAAAATGCTTTAACTTTAATAATGAAATGACATAAGCTATAATGTATGGTATATCAAACGTAGGAGACACAAATCACGCCACAATTGAAATATAATTTAATCTGTTCTGTGTGATATGACTCTACAGCACCTTGGGTATAGGCGCTTCTCTTAATTGGGCGTAGTCTATTGTTTCTGTAGCTATTTAGATCTAACAGTTTCTTTTCACATTAAGTCTATGTGATTAGGTATTTCGCTTTTTAGGTGGCTTCAGAAGAGATTGAAAAGTACATTGTGTAGTAATATTTATAAAACCTACTAGAAAACTGTTGTAGTTCTAGTAGAAGTAACAATGTTTTTTTAGATGGACCTCACCCCAGAGTAACCTGTGTCCCTTCAGCGGATATTTCCCCACGTGTGGACATTTTTCTATCCAAATAAGTAAATAAACTGTAAAGTAGGAAACGACTTCGCTTAACATTTTACATAAATTCAGAAAAGCCTAGGTGTAGTTGGTTCAGCTGTTATACAATAATGCTAATATTTCAGGAACTTCTATGGAGCATTTAACACAGAAAATGACTGACGATTCTGGTAGGAGAATCTGCCCATTCTGTGATTTGGATGAGGACTGGGTACATATTTTGGCGGAATGTGTACAGTGGGAGAACCAGCGAACAATTAAACTGAAAGAAAAATTCTTAAGTCCCTCAAGAAAATTGGCATGTTGGGATCTACTGGTTGACCAGAGGAACTGGCAAAACACGGGCACATTTTTGGCTAAAGTGCGCGAAGTTAGGTCAAATTTGTTCAGTTAGACAAAGGTAATTTATCTCTATTTCCCTTTTTCTTGTTCCTTTATGTTGTGTTTTCTTTCTCTGTTGTTTATTTTGTCACCCTATTGTATCTTAAATATGCATGTACGGTCAATGACCCATGCAATAAATACTTGTGAAATAACTTCAATAATTTGAAACCAATAGATACCTTATCTATCTATCTAACAATAATGCTCAATAAGGCTGCTTTGCGTTGTGGTCTTAACCACCCTGTGTCTATTGCACTGACACCCTTTCTCTCTTGTCAGTGAATGAAGCTAACCCGGACTTTCCAGTAACCCGAGGTGTTACGTCACACCTGAATGATTCAGGGATATTCTTCAGCTATGTAGAGCATGCTTTCCACATTCCGTAAATTGTATTGGATGCTGTAGGTTCGATTACCGAGCTGTCCCAACACTTCGATCGCCAGAGATGGTCTGGCGCGGACTTCTGGTGACGAAGATAGCCGAAGCTAAAAGTGGTCATGTCAACGGCCATGGTATGTGCCACGCCCCTATATTTTGAATTAGAATGATATTACTTGCTTTTGTGCCTAGTAAGAAGCAAAAAGATGTTCACGTACTGATTACTGATGCGACTAAATATACAGACATATATTTAAAGTGCATAACGTTTCAATATTCTCATAAAAGTTAAAGGTATCCATAGGTGAAATTTCCAAATCTTTCAGTTCTTATCTAAATGTTTTAAAAGCTTTGCACATGCTGCTCTACCAGAATTATAAGTGTATTTTGAATTTAAGCAGATGCTTTTAATAGCTTTTGATAAAAAACAACTTTATTTTATTCTCATTTTACTTTTATTTTACTTTTATTACACTAATTATACTACTGATACAGAAATCATAATTTAAAAAAGTAAAACTACTACCACATTATTTAAATACTAATACCTACTAAAACTGACATATAGACATTTTTCACTCTCCTGTTTTTTTCTTGAGGAAAAACGTTTTAAATCTTAAATATAAATTTTGTGACAATTTATCCTCAGCCATATCTTAAGCAACTTAAAAGTGAGGCAGAAATAATATGCCAGTTTTAAGTTCATTTTCCCTGAATTTCTGCTGAAAGTTTAAACAAGATTGGTCACAAACTACATCGCATGGAACATTTCTAATGCGCAAAAGTGTAAGAAAAATCAAAGCCAAGTAAAAGGCATTTGAAGTATATAAGGCCATAAGGCCGTGTGCTCTTGGCATTTAAATGGTCATGTGTTGAAGTTTTAAAATGATCTGAGAGTAAAAGTCATAGTATCTACTTGAAGATAAAGTTTCATAGTATTTTTGGACATAAAACTAATTTTTTTGGTTTTTTTTAAATTTTGACCAAATTTTAGCCATGAGTACCCTTAATGGTAAAATAATCCTAAACCAAAAGTACCTGAATAACTGAAAAAATATTAAATGCGTGAGAGTAATTCCGATTTTAAGAATTATTTTATTGTAATTCATCATTAATAAAATAAAACCCACTCTGGCATTATTTCTTTATTTTCTTCTTTTCTTTCTCTCCTCCCTTCCTTATACGCAATCTGTTGAGGTATCCTTCCAGAATAGTATGTAATGTCCCATCTTAGAATACTGCTAAAGTTGAAATATTATACATCTGTATAAATGTAAGTCGTAAAACCTTTTATTGTAATTACTTACACATTAAAAACAGAATTATAATAAATTAGCTGTCTTTCCCGGCTGCATTAGGAGAGTAAGGCTTTCAAAATAAGAATAGGAGTAGCTTTTGAAAGGTGTGAGTATCCTACAATTTTCAGTGGTACCTAAAGCACAAGTGTCAAAAGTCCGGATAAAGCCAAATGGAGTAAATTGTGCATACGGGATAGTTTTTTGAAGTATAGGATATCTAACCTTCGCCAAATCGTGTAGGTAAGTATACAAATGTATACCTTGAGTGACCAAGCAGAATAGTTTTGCCTTAAGTGGTTGAATATAAAGGTAAGAGTAGGTTTTAAAAATTTCGAGGTACTGGTTGATTGAAAATAGGCACTGGGTAGTTTTTGAAGGTTATAAGGTTACCTATGTTTTTGCCTGGTCCTATAGTATAATTGTATAATATTTTGACCGGATGGATTAAGCATTGTAATGTATCCTATAATTTTCGTTGGACTCCATAATATGTCTACAAATTTTATCTAGATAGTCGAAAATTATGATTTGCATGTTAGGGGTTGAAAACAGGGATTGTAAATACGAGTATCTGAAGTTTTTGAAAGCTGTAGGATAGCTAATAATTTTTGCTGGATTCTAAAAGCAAAGTGTAACAAGTTTTATCAAAATCACTCCAAAAATGCTCTATGATAACAAAGATAAGTGGAACCACACTAAAATTTGATAATATGGACAGATAATTACAAATGATCTTTAATAATTCAATTTTAAAATATTTCAAATCTCCCATTTATCCCTTTAGATTAGAAGTCATTAAAGTCCTCTAAGTTGACAATAAAGTTCCAAAAATATCCCCCGATATTCATATTTAAATAAAGGAACTGAAATTGGGTGGCATTAATATGTAAACACCCTAAACACACCAGTTTTAAAATTTTTGGAAATAATTTATAGCCTATGTCTTTCGGTAATAACAGTGCCTTTCAACGTAGAAAGAATTATCAAAATCGGTTGAAAGGTTTCCGGTTACCTCCACGCCCCCCACACGCCACTATGTTAGTATAGATAGATACAGGTAGAAAGTGTACCTACTTTCTGGTTACTAGTTTGTGTCCTAACCGCTGCTACGGCTGAAATAACTACAAGACACTGCGAATCGCTTCATGGTAGGTTAAATTACTTATGCTATATTGCTCACCCTAATATTTTATTAATTTATGTTTTAAAAACATTTATTATTTAGTAAGGTATTCACGCAAAGTGGAAACAAAATACAAGTAGATACAGCAGATCTAAAACAAAAAAGTTCACCCATTTGCATAAGCATTAAACGAAAACAAATAAAGGAAAATGGATATTTTATTTAGCAATTTATAAGCACACTGCTATTCAAAATGAATTATTTTATTCCAGTAGTTAATTAAGCAGTCTAAGAACTAACTTATCTTTCTTGTACATGTACCTACAATAAAAGGAAACAGCAACAATACAATGTAGTATAGTAGTAATTACCTCCGCAGTGAATGCTACGTCATGATAAAATACGCGTTCAGTGCGCAGTTGCAATCTATTAACTATAACAAAAATTTTGATGTAAGAAAATAAAAAGTGGTAAATTATGACGAAGCTAGGCATTAAAGGGAGAAAATTAAGAATAAAAATACAGATCAGTTGCTGTTCTACCATATACTTCAACAATTTCTCTTTCGTGATTCCGTGTGTGCTGAAATAAGTGCTCAAACACTAAACTGGTATATAATTTTTATTCATCTCTGTATATAGTCAACTGCTAAGAGAATGAAATCGGCATAATATATCCTTTCCAGTCGATATACTAAATTAAAGGGATATGATATCATTCTTTAAGTGAATGAATGAATGAGTGTATTTATTTACATAACGGTATACATAAATAGATCCCTATCAATCGCACGGGTCCGCAGACCGTACGAGATGTTATAATACACAGAATAATAAGCAAGATTAATAATAATAATAATAATAATAATAATAATAATAATAATAATAATAATAATAATAATGACAACAAATAGAAGGAAACGAGAAAAAAAAAATACCGCTATAAGAAAATCCCACTGCACGAAAAAAAAAAGAAGTAAAACATATTCAAATATAGCATCTTAAATATAAGCAACCCCCAAAACAGCGGTAAACCGTATTCCGACGTATTATTATACTCCATTATAGTAAACAAAGAACAGTTAAGAGAATAAATATACACAGCACACTAATAATGAGTGAAAAAATGGCATGAAGAAGTAAATAAAGTACCAACACCAAAGTTCAATTCTTCCTACACCCCAACTTCCCTACTATCAGCCTTCTCACATATCAGCTGTCTTACAATAAGTAGAAATTTACCTATCCGCTCCATGTCTTCCCTGCCTGCCAGTAGCGTTCAACATGCCCTTAACTCTTCATTCGAGGTGGTAAAGGATTGCGGTAAATATTTTTCCCCTCCATTCCTCCGTATCCCTACAGCTTGCCAAGATATGCACCCATGCTCCCCACAAATGGGGCAGATTCTACTACCACTTTCACCAGTAATTTTTATCATCCGCTATGCTCCCAGTCTAAGCCACCGAGCCCGTGTCTAATGAGTTTGGTGCCCATTTTGATATATTGCTCCACACCCAACTCAGATTTTAGCCTAGACTGTACTACTAACGAAGCCTTCTCCGTGCATTGCGCAATTATTTGTTGTCTGTCAATATCACAAAGGCGGTACTTAATTTTTCTCCATGCACTCCGCCTACTTTCCTGATCTGCCACCCAAATATTGCGCATCCCTATGGTTTCCGAACCCCTCTTTAATTTTGATGACAATGTCGAATTTCCTTCATTTCTCAACTGTTCAAGTAGCAGACTGCCCTAATTAGAGTTTGATCTCCAAGAACGATTTTCATCCAGTATTTCATTGCTGTGATTTTGCACTCTATCGTCTCACTATGCGCTCTAAATTCCCTCATAATTCCGCAGTTGGTCGTACCTCTCTCTACCCCCCAGAATTCCTTTGAAAAATCCGGTCTTCATTTGGTCCAAATTCCCTGTTTGTTCCCACCCCCATATTTCTGCTCCATATGTCATTGTGGACCTAACTGTCGCTCCGTGTACGGTCTCCAGTAAATTTACGGAGATATCTGGAATTCTGCTACGTATCCGGAGAGCTTCTGCTGCTTCTACTCTTGCCTTGTGTTTCGTGATGTCAATATATCCTTTAAGTGAGTGAGAGAGAGAGAGAGAGAGAGAGAGAGATCGAAGTGAGTACATTGAAAATATAATGAGTATTTGTATCATTCATGGGTTTGTAGAAAACCCTTTAAAAGAAAAGACCTTTAGCAACCACGCTCTTCACTTTGCAGATGAGTAAGATATCTCATTGAAGGGATAGGCCAAATTTTGCTCGCAGTGGAAGACGGCTGGGACTGCATTACGGTAATGGCATTAATAGCCCTCAAAATAGTTCTTCATGCATTTGCAACAAATTAATGAAACGAACTAAAATCGAAACACTTGCTTTAAGTTTGAACGAAGGAAAGAAAGAAAATAAATCATATAACTTTAACATTTACTTTTACGCACTTAAAATAGAAACAAAATTATTACAGTGGGCCTTTAACTCTCAGGCAGAAAAGACACGAAGTTCACATGTTTGTATACGGTGATAAAAACACTGAATGCCAAACGAGTATTTAATTTAGCAATTTATAGGTTTACGACAAACCAAAATGGGCTATTTTATTTTTATTTTTAAGAAAACAGGCTAAGAAATAGCATATCTCACTTATATTTAAAGTTATAATAAATTAACTTATTCATTACTAAGCCAATAAATATGATAATAAAATTACTAAGTAGTTCATCTGCACATGCAGTCGCCTCATAAGAGGAAACATCTCTATATATCGCTTTCAGCCGGCTACTTGTGTTTTGATTGCAACTTATTATATATATATAATACACGCACGCACACGCACAAAATAGTTATTTATGATACAAATAGAGTTTTATTTTTCGAATAGGAATGTTTGCGGAACGAGGCTGAAAGCTGAGTGTAGTAATCCAACGAGCAAAATAAAATAAATTTTAACATGCGTTGTTATAAACTATTTTTAGACAGCGCTGAATATTAAATTACAAGGTATCCAGCTGAAATGTGTATGGAAATAGCAGCATAATTCCGACATGCGCAATGGTGACTTCTAGTCGGTTGTTGTTTGGCCTCCGTTGTTGCTTGATCTTCATAGCACCAGTGCTAACAACATGATCACTTACACAATCATAACATTCTATAACACACAGAAGACTGTGACAAAAATAAAGCAACAGAACAAGTGTAATTATAATAATTTTGCTAATAAACATATATTTTATTTGCATTATTATTATTATTATTATTATTATTATTCCTTTGATGCCATTGTGAAATTGACTGTGTAATTTGTTACAATTTGTAATATTTGTTCCTTGTGCAGAGGAAGTAGCATTGGTGTTGATAACACCATTGAAGAAATGCTGCATGCAATGTCACACTGTTTCTTCGACTGTTTTGGTTATAATTCCAGCATTAACCTCTCCTTTGCTTGCAAAGTTTCTTGTGGTTCTGCCGAATTTATTTCCGAATAATCATATAATCCGCCATTACATTAATCAATACAAGGCCTCCGCTTAATACACCTATAACTTCCATCGCAAGAAACAGGAATAGTAACAATGGAGTGTTATAAAAATTTTATTCCACTGAGTTTTATAATCCTCAATTTCTAGTATGAGCGACTCGTGTTAAAAGGTCTACTTATAGTGCCAGCTGCCTAAAAATAATTTAATTTATGATTTTGGAAACGTTGTGTAACAGATACATGTCAAAGAAGAGAGGGAGGAGAGAGAGAGAGAGAGAGAGAGAGAGAGAGAGAGAGAGAGACAGAGAAGACAGTACGAAGCTATGGAATCTGCGTGTTTCCAAACAGAACTTTGAAAGTCGAACTGACGTTGAGTACAAAGTGTTTAAATCCATGTGACCGTGCGGAGCGCAAGCGTTTACACTTTAAATGGACACATAGATAAAAATCAATGTATAGTGCGCTATTGCAGTTTGGCTACTGCAGCGAGACGCCAACAGAACTTGTTTTTACGCTCACGTAAGCAAGTATTTCCCAAAACTTGACATAAAATCGTTAAGGTATTGCTCTGCTATCACGGTTGTTCGTGTGAAATAAAAACTTCAGCGTTTGGGCGTTTAATATTCAGCAAGAAATTGCTTTAATTTCCAGTTACGAACTAAACGCTGTTTGTTTCATTTCGGCTCGGGAATAAATACGCCTTTATGTTTAAGGGAAATTTCGTTAAAACTCGCGTGTTTTGACACAAAGAGGAATTTGAATCTGTACTCCGTTATGAACCCTAGGTTTGGTTACCCAGCATTATCCAATTCACTCTAGTGTTTGAACAGGCGAAATTAGGGATATACTCCCAGGAACACTGTGATCACCACTTTAGGGGTTTAACAGTGAAAATGTTTATTCGTCCTTATTCTTGCCGCGAGGAAATGAGTATCCTTGCCCTCCTAGTGAACATGAGCTCGATTCTTAAAGGAAACAATTTTCCATTGAGCTTTCTTCTTGTATTTATTTCATGCCCTATGCCACTGGACTAAGTTGCCAATCGAAAGCATTTGCCAGAGAAAATGCATTTTTAGGTATGCAAGTAATCACACTTGCATCTCTGATGTTTGTCTTAGCCCATGTTCTTCCATTTTCCTTCAGATATCTTTTACAGAAACTTATGAAACATTGTAAAACATAAAGATAAAAGAAATCACTTGTGCATCTGTTGATAATTAGCTTAAGCATTGTTATATCATTATATTTGTATAAAAGTCTATGAAAAAATTGTAAGATATGACTACAATATTAGTAACCATGTATCACCTGATGTGTTTATACATTGTCAAACTGTTGTATTGCAACATAAATCTGGGAAACAATGTAATATGTAAATATGTGTCATCACATACACCTCATAATGTGTTCCTTAAACATTGTTTCATCAGTATATTTGAGTTGTTTGTAAACGACATCTATGAAACACCTTAAAATATAAATGTATACGTGACCCTCATGCATCTCCTGAAGTGTATCTTAATGTCTCAGCATTACATTAGAGATATTTGTAAAATAAATTTATAAAACATTGTAAACTGGAAATACATAATTACGAGGTCTCGGGTTTTGATTACCTAAAAATGTTTGAAAAATGACTAAAATATTTTTTAAAAATTACATAATTACAAAATATGGCCTAAAATGATATGTATTTCATTTATTTAACTTAAAACATAGAAAGCTCTAAACTAATGAATATAACTGATGTACAAGTAGGAAAAGAAGGTATATGAACAATGACGAGACAATCTAGAAAATTAACTAAAATACATTTGTCCCATGTTCTTGTAGCAAATTGTTTTTAAGTAGGTCTTACAAAACTGTATCATTAACTCTTTTATTTCTCAGATTATACGAAATCCATAGCAAATGAAGGCGACTTTACAGCATATCACACTGCATAAGTATAATGATAATAGCAACCTGGTTGTACGTACTCATTAACGCAAGAAAGGGAAACCTGCCTGTCTCAGCCCTAGTTTAGGACATGAATTCATAACAGTAATTATACCTGCTCCCCTGGCAATAGCCACCCCTCCACCTGCAAGCAACCTTTCCCGATAACCGCTAAATAGGAATGATTTTTTCACAAGAACGCGAGTAAATGATAGGTATAGGTTATACAACGGAGGGAGACACCTCGCGCAGTGCGACCTACATACTGTCAGTGACTCAGGAGATTGACTTTGTCCTTGAACTGCAAGCGTGTAGTGGACTGGGAGCTTCTTGCGTAAGGTGTAGATAGTGCAACCCCAACAGTTCAAAAATATTCTCAACAAGTGCAGTCTTACTGCAGGCAGTGTCAGAGGTTGCTACAGTGTTAAAACGCGTTGTATCGCGAGTGTCAAATTAATATAATTCATTAGTGAAATGGCTAACTTTCGGAAAAAGGGAAAAACCATTCATAGCGAGGCTCGCGAAATAATAAACCATGTAAACGAGCAATGCAAAAAGGAAGCAGAGCAGAAACAACTAATTCTGCCGATTTCGCGAGGGATGAGAGAACAGGCAATTAGTGCGGTGTGTCTGTGGGAACAATTAAGAATATACGACAAGAAATTGCGAAGAGAACAGAAGGAAGCCCTTTACGCACTGCAGGCAAGACAAGACCTCCAAATCCAGAACGAAATATAAATATAGGCGATTTCGACATGTGCTCATTAAGCGGACAATAATGGACTTCTACATCAATAAAAAGATAGTTCCGACATGCAGAAAGTTACTCCTGTAGTTAGAAGTAAGATACAATTTCCTTGGGGGGAGAGTTAAGGAGAGTTATTCGGAAATTGGGATTTAGATGGCGCAAGTGCCGAGGAAAGCGAACAATCTTAATCGAAAAGCCAAGAATTGTTGAATGGAGATGCAAATACTTGGTTGAGCTAGGGGAATACCGAAGTCAAGGCAGGGATATCGTTTATTTGGATGAAATGTGGATGGACAATAATTTAACATTCAAGAAATGTTGGCAAGCTGATGGGATCACAGGGGTGCTTACTGATGGTAGTGCAGGAAACACTCATTGACCAAGAGAAAAGGTATTTAAGATTGACCGCATCCTTAATGCACATGGACACTCCACTCTGTATCTGCCGCCTTACAATTGCGATCTTAATCCCATTGAGGTTGCATGGGCGACAGTAAAGCACTTCATACGGGAGCGCAACGTTACTGGGGAATTTTCGTTATCTCGTTTATTGAGTTTAACCAACGAAGGAATCTCTGCGGTACCTGCAGAACACTGGGCATGTTAGAAAATTAGAAGATGGTTACTGTCCATGGATCGTGTGGTTTCTGATGTGATCGATCAGATTATTACTTCAAATGCAAACGACAGTTCTTCTGATGAGCAAGAAGGGATATCATCCGATGACTCGGACTCCGAATCATCTGCATCGATCTTGCATACCCTTTGGATTAATGAGGTTAGTAAAATAATATTCCACATGTATAGTGTCGTAAATATACTGTTTTACATGTATACACGCTTTACAAGTTCACTTATTGAAATTATGATCATAATTGTTTTGTTTGATGCGGTAATAATGTAATATTGATGTTACTTCGCCTAATATTTGTTGTCCGGAAAGAAAGGATAAGTACCTTTGGAACAGGGTGTAAACAATAAAGCGATAGGAAAGAATAACACAACCCTCTCTCAGGTTCGCTTACGTCAACCTCAAGGACAAAGCTAAACTCCTGAGTCACAGACAGTAGATCTATTGTGACTACCACCCTCCAAGAAGAAGGGATGAAGGAAGGAACCACAGGAGGCTACAGGTCGTAGACAGACAGGCCACAGAGACGCGCGATGTCTCTAGCAGTTCCAGGCTCGAAGACCCGTCCCACTACTGGAGCCGCCTAGAGGGCGATGAACGACCCGTCGATCAAGCAGCCCTACAGTGTCCACTCTTTCCTTTGAGCAAGCATGCGCAGCATCTGTCCGCACCGTCATACGCACGTAAGTAGAAGCATACCTGAAAGATTAGGAGGAAAAACGGAATGAAAGGACAATTATGGAAAGGAAGTCGTGGTAGATGAGACACCACCCCAGTATTCGCCTACCGACCATGGAAAACCACGAAAAACCTAAGGTCAGAGTGGGCGTTCGACGGTAATCGAACCTGCGACCTCCCGAATGCGAGCCTTACACTTATCGCGGAGCCATCTCGCTCAGTGCGAATAAAGGATGCACAAAGTTACTCTTGTTTTTCAGTGGAATAGCGAAATTTCTGATGTTTGGAAAGTTATCCTTTGTAAAATGCTAATAATACGAGAATGATAATGTTTATATACTCAGTGGAAATGCTATAAAATGACTAAATAAAGACTCAAACAGCAAGAAAGTGACAAAATAATGATCTAAAATCTAAAAAAAATTCCCACCATAGAAAACGCCATAAAAATACAAAAAATTGGCGTAATAAATATGCATTTTCAGAATCTGGGACCCATAATAAGGATTCGTGTACATGTGAGCAATGCCTATGATGCAACAATTAAAAGATGACATGTCACCAGAATCCGGGCCCTGATAATAATTACTAATCACTTATGCATTCCTCGATGTGTATCATGAAGGTTGTTGCAAACAAGTAGGAGTTTGAGTCTTTTTTTTTTATTTGTGGACGCTCTTTAACTGATGTAGTCCTTAGCGTCCCATTCTATACTGGGCGTGAAAGACCGGTAATTTTGCTCAGAGGCATCTTTGTCAGGCTTGAGGTTCTTTTACGTGCCGTAAATCTACAACACGGAACCACGGCTTTACTTCCCTTCCGAAGGAAGCCGTGCAAAGGATTTTTACGCCCGAAAAAGCCCATCCTCTCCGCCGGGTTTGAACCCGCGACCTTGGGAACTAGAGGCTAGCATGGTAACCACTACACCACGGAGGACGACCACCTAGTAAGATGTAGGATGTTTATCGGAGGGGACACCTCGCGCACTGCGACCAGTTTTGATCTTTTGTGGCTACCTCCCAGAAGGCAGGGATGAGGTGAAGGAGCCGAAGCAGGTCTCAGGTCCGCAGGCAGATAGGCCCATAGAGGTCCCTAATATTTCTAGTTTGAACACCCGCACACCAGCAGAGGTGAAGAATCCCGAGAGAGGGCGACGAAGCGACCCTAACGGGCGGGATAACGCACCCAGGCGCTCACGGGAAGAAACTTTACAACATGCAAGCATCCATGCCATCTGCCCGACACCGGCAGCACCGAAAACACACCTGAAACGTTAACGGGAGAGATAAAATGAGAGAAAAAGGGCTAAAGGAGAAATCGTGGTAGAATACGCCACCCTGACATTCGACTAAGCAACCAGGGGAAAAGCAGAAAAACCCCGTGGTCAGAATGGGCGGTCACCTGGAATCTAACCCGGAACCTCCGTATGCGGGCCACTATGTGGCCGCCTGAGCCATTCCGCTCGGTTTGCAACCTAGTAGTTGAGATGCTTGCCAATAAATATGTACAGAATATAAACAGTAAACATGTAAATAAATATTCCTTCACTTTCTGATCTGTTTCTTAGTCTTGTAAATTCTTAGGCATTTATAACAAATCTATATGATATTGTAAACCATAAATATTTAAATATTTACGCACGCTGTTGTTGAAATGTTCCTTAAACAATGTTGCAACATACTATTTGAGACATATCTAAATGAAATGTACAGAACATTGTAAACTTTACAACGAAGTAATTCTACATTTCAGTACAGTTTAGCTCTCAGGCTAGTAAGCCGTAGTCGAATAGATGAATCACATTCCCTTGACATGCAGCACCTACAACGATGAAACTTATATTCGATCGACGTGGTCGTAAAAGCCCAGAGATCTCATAATAAAACTATAAATTTCTCTCTAACGTAGTAGTAAAACTATAGTTCTAACTTGCCAAGAATGAATTAGGGTTCAATCCACGTGGAGAATAAATAAACTAAGTTATGAGAATAATCTAAATTAAAACTTTCAGTGACGGATTCTTGAGTCTGAGAATGTTTCTGACATTATTGTGTCGGTAATCTCACCCCATTTGTGTTCAGTGCTTATTTTTCAAATTTCTATGTTCCGTCGTTTGCTGAACATCGAATTTAGGAAACGTGGATCCATTGTATACAGTTTGAACATTTAGAAAACTCTTCGAAACTGCTGATAAAACCAGATGCTCCCAAAATATGTGGTTGTTATCTTCTCTACTACTTACCTATGGTGACTGAGGAGATGGCTCCGCGGTAACTGTGAGGATCGCATTCGGGAGGTCCCAGGTTCGATTCCCGTCCCCCACCCACTTTGATCTTGTGTATTTCGTGGTTTTCCCTGGTCAGTAGGTGAATAGTGGGATGTTTTCTGCATCTACCACAGTTTCCATTCCATAATAATTTTCCCTTCATTCCGTTTCCTTCTCATCTTTTAGCTGTAAAATTAAATTAAACTGAGATTTATTTATGGACGTTCTTTAACTACTATGGTTCTTAGCGTCCCATTCTATATTGGGCGTGAAAGACCGGAAAGTTCTCTCAGAGGCCTCTATCAGGCTTGAGGTTCTTTTACGTGCCGCAAATCTACGATACGGGACCACTGGATTTACTCCCATTACGAAGGAAGTCATAATTTATATTTCACTAATTTATATTTTGAGCATTTTTAGAAAGTGTTTCGTGTGCGCATGTATATATGTCTGTGAAGAGCGTAACTCAAAAACGGAAACTTGAACAAATACTAAATGTCCTACTCAAATCTAGCTACGTTAAGGATGCAAATCAACTATTTTCACGTAGTCTGTCAATTCCAAACTATTGTTTTCATAGAAAATAAAGACTTCGATTAAAATGCCATAAGCTTGGAATATTTATCTACACATTAAAATACAATGTATTTTATATCTCGAATTTTCTGTAAATAGCCTGTGAAGCCCTGTTATTTTGATTGAATTTTGTATGATGGGTATACACCGTTATGGATAATTCAATACAGGAGAACTATAAATCTAATATCAAATAAAATTTGGGGGCATTGATGTTTTTCAAGATTTTAATTTTTGTCAGTTAGAATTTTCCAATATTTCAAGTCCTGCCCGCCCCCATTTTTTAAGCACTTAATCAGGATTTATTTGTTTTTCGTGAGGTCATTCAAAGTGCATGCAGTATAAAAGCCAGCATATAGTGAAATGCATTTTAAATATTTGTCTGTAGCCGCAGCTTCCTCCATGCTCCTGTGTAGCTGCAACAAAATGTGTGATGACAATACTTCTAGTAATATTTAACTAGATTAACATGTATTAGATAGAAAATAATCTGTTGTATAATTATTTGTGGAATAAAGACCAAAATAATGGTGGTTATAGCAATACATCAGACGCTTAATTCTACTCCTTTTGCTACATTTACGCAATATGGGCCAAGAGTGACACAAAATTAAAACTGCGTATCCTTAAAAACACTTTAAAAGTATCTCGCATTACAAAAACAAAAAGACTGCATTTTTTGAATAGCTCGTTTTCATATCTGAATCTCATTTGTTTCCTTTTATTGGGATCTAAGAAAAAGTGTAGAAGAAATTCACTTTCTATTCAGTCGTGTAAGTCAATAGTCAATCGGTGGAAATATTATGTCAGTTTGTTCCAAAGCAAAGCGCCTCCTATCGGTTTAAATCAGGGATTGCAAAAATGCCTTCCTTCCTCGAGTCATAAATATGTAACACGCGCCTCACCACTCAGAAGGGCTCTGAAAAACAAATGTACATACAGCCAGAGAGGCAGCGGCGCTTGCGAGTGCAAATGACTCGCGATTCTCATGTTTTCGCTATCTCTGTTTTAAGGGGAAATTAAAAGCCCTATCCCACCAATGTGGGATCATGACCCATTTATCTTTAAAACCCAAGATATCAGACTGATTTACAGGATGTAGATGCATGCCTTCTAAGTTCACTGATATACCTTAATACAATAATGTGATTTGTTAAGAAATAGGTTTTTTAATTGCACATTTTATTAATGTTTATTAGTAATTATGTTTAAATATAACTAACCAACTTTATTATCACCAAAGTAGATCAGTAATAGAACTTAACTTTGTTTTTATATCAACTGTTGTTTTTATATCAACATTTAATTGAATTATCTTCAATAGGTCCTGAGAAAAATGGGTCATTTATATTAGAAAATGTCATTCAGGGAAAAAAGCTGCTCAAGGTAAAAATTGATTAAAAACGGATATATGTTTACAGAGGAAAAAATCGCATTGTTTGGCCACATGGAAAGTGTCATGTTTAATAAGTGTTACACATTCGTAACCTTCCCCTAAAAGATGAGTCTAAATATACCATTCTACTCCAAAGAGTATAGGAGTTATTACCTTTTCTGTGGAGTGGTGTAGAGTTCAGACTACAAAATGGTAGAACCAAATGTCCCGAGTTCGATTTAGGCTGGGACGGGAATTTTTCTTTAACCAGAATCATTTCCTATCCCCCCACAGAGTCTGGAACTGTGAATGTTGGAGTGAAATTGAGTGTAGTGGATCGGTTTTTGGGGAGAATAGTGGATCGGTTTTTAGGGACGGTAGTGTAAGTAACATGAAACAAAGGCCTCTTCCCCCCAAAATCAAATCTAGCCCAATTAGGTTTAATAGTTAAAAAGTTAGATAACTAACGAAAATAAACCCTGCAGTTCAGCTAGCAATAACACCATTAGTTGTTTCTGAAGTCAAAAAGGCGGATACAGACCATTTCCAAAAATACATTTAACGTATAAATATTGTGTCTACAGTGATAACAAACGTATCAAATAAAAGAGGAAATTCCACTTTATTATAACTTTACAAACAAAAACTACAATGTCATGTGTCATGTCTTTGGGAACTTTCGCCAATTAGTTTCCTCTTTAAAAATTTACATTATTTCCTGACGCTGCGCTAAGTGCAACTCGTCTCTTGGAAAACTGATTTTGTTACATTCTTTAATTTCAGGTTAAAGTTTATCTTTTCAATAGTAGATAAAATTATAAAATTTTCTTGACTTGAAAGGATGTCATGCTTTAAACCATGTATCATTTTCTCCTTGTTTTATTGTTAATTAGTTTGCAAAGCTAGAGATTCAGTATAATATGTGCACACTTATATGGGATTCTTACAAAATCTCCCCAGACCGCTAAGAGGATGCGCAGTGTAATGTCTCAGGTTCCCTTAAAGTGTAAACATAATTAAAAACGAGTTTTAGCTGAGCAGTTAATTGGAAGCGACGAGCGGTAACTAATTCTCTGCTAATAGGCAACATTTTTCCTGTTGTTGCGCGCATTATTTTTTAACTGAGCAGCAGGTTAATCTTTCTCACAGGTAATGAAAACTGACGTCACCTCCCACGAACTATAAAACACCTAAGTACAATAAAACCTTAATAATGAGAAAACAAGTTTCTTTAGGCAGTCAAGACTTCACTTATATATGTTACTTACCAGAAAAAATAATAAAAAGTTACAATAGGGTAAGATAAGAGTTTGTGCATCTTACATAAACACACAAATAATTTTATTCCCTTCTGTAACACGAATAGCACGACGTTTAGCTATTTTTAATATTTACGAATACTTTCTGCGTTGACAGCACCGTTACTATGTGAGTATGTGAAAAAAATACATGAAATGGTCACACAGATTTATGTATCCGTTATAATTTTTCACAACTACTCCATAAATCTTTCAAATAAGGCTCATTTTTCTATTTAAATTCTGTTAAGTAAGATAATAACTGTCTTATCCGACATTGTAACGATGAATTCTGTAAATAATGCGTTGAAAATAAGGATAGGGTTGCTTTTCAAAATTCGTAGATAGCCTATAATAGCGAAAATATTCGGTTTTATCCTGATTGGTAAAATGGTGTAAATTTGTACATACGGAGTTTAAAATATGAGGTATAGTGTTTTTTTGAAGTTGAAAGGTATCCTATAACTTTCCCCAAGCCACACATTTGTGCTTTGATAGGCAAGGAGTGCAGTTTTGTCTATAAAGGGTTGAAAATAAAGCAGAGTAAGGGAGGTTTTTAAACATTTTGAAGTACTATATGGTAGACAATAAAAGTTGAATAGTTTTTGGAAACCATGAGGTGAGCTATGAATTTTGCCAAGTTCTTCACTATGCAGGGCTTTCATTTCAGAACTTCCCAGTTTAAATAACAATTTATTTAAATTTAATTTAGACAAAAAACACGTGAACTTTGATATTGAGGAGGAAGCTCAAAACTGGTCTTATTTGCATTTTAGGTTTCACCCCCACACACCCAGCCACACCCTCTTTGAAATTTCAAATGACACGCATATATTTTTATACTTAAATATGAAAGAGTATTCAATTGTTTATTCATATAATTAATTTATTTTACATCTTTTACCTAGTAACCTGACAAAAAACAATTTTTTGGACTAAATCAAATATACAAAATGTGCTCCATTGTTGGCTAAGCAGAAATAGTCTATTTTGGAACTCCTCGTGAACTTTCTGGTGTGTTTCATTACTAATCCGATTACATTCTTGGGTTATTCTATTTCTCAGTTCTTGAATATTCTCAGGTGGAGGACTATACACAACTGATTTTAAATAACCCTATAGGAAGAAGTCCAGCGGCGTCAGGTCTGGAGATCTCGCCGGACATTCTACAGAACCTCTCCTACCAATCCATTTTCCTGGAAATCTTCTGTTCAGCCATTGTCGCGCAGGTACTCCACAGTGTGGGGGAGCTCCGTCCTGTTGAAAAAGAAAATTTTATTCGTCCAACATCATGTTTCCTTCACTGACGTGGCTTTATAGCGACAGTGTGATAAGTGGATGAATTGCATTTTCTAATATGTTCAGGTACAATTCCCCAGTCAGGTTTTCTTCAATGAAAATTGCTCCAACAGTATCACCCCCCATAATTCCAGCCCACACATTGATCTTCTGCGGTACTGAATATTATCTTCTCGAAACACATGAGGATTTTAATTGTCCTAATACCTACAATTGTGTTTGTTGACAAACCGATTAAAAAAAAGGTCGCTTCATCACTAAAACATTTTCTGTCAAATTTGGATCATCCTCGATTCTCTGAGACATTTGTTCACAAAAATGTACTCTTCTATTAAAATCACTGAGCTGTTAGTGAATTTGTATTTTGTAGGGATAAAATTTCTTCCTATTTAGCTCTTTATGTATGGAACCAACCGAAATGTTTGCTATAACAGATACTTTTGGAATGGACGTGGTGTGTTCAATACTGAAAAGACCTAATATTTCAATCAGCAAAATTTCATCGAGTTTTCTGGGTTGTTTATTTACTTTATTGCACACAAAACCAATTTCTTCAAATTTACATACTAGTACTCTGACATGTCGGTGACTTAAGTTTTTCTCAGGACGCCTCTCGTTAAAAGCAGTAGCAGTTCTGCGGGCACAGCGGTTTTCAGCTCTGTTCTCTCTTGAATGGAATACACCATTTTGGGCTAAATTAATAAATAAATAATAATAAAACCACTTCAAATTGGCTCCCAAACGTGGGGCTCAATAAATAAATAATTACCGCCGCAATTTAACACAAAAGAAATGTTCAAAATGGTCTTCCACAATAATAACAATCCAGGTTGCTAAGCAACGATTTAAAACAAAAGATGTAAAATAAATGAATGAGATGAATAAACAATTGAATACTATTTCATATTTTGAGTATAAAAATATAGGGGTGCCATTTGAAATTTTAAAGTGGGGGTGGCTGAGGTGAAGGGGTGAAACCTAAAATACAATTAAGACCAGTTTTAAACTTCCCCCTCAATATCTAAGTTGGCGTGTTGTTTGTTTAAATTAAATTAAATTTAAATAAGTTGTTATTTAGACTTGGAAGTTTTGAAATGAAAGGCCTGTATAACGTTTTGACCACACGTGTTTCCAACCCCTGCATAAGGAGTTACAAACATGGTAGGAGTAGTACTTCTGGAGTTGTAAAGCAGCCTACAATGCTCATTATGCCCTATAGTATAAGTGTACAAAGTTTGGTCTAGATAGGCCAAAGTTAAACTCTAGATAGTGTTTTTTGTATGTTGAGTTAAAATAGGGATTGAAGATATGGATAGCAGAAGTTTCTGAAGAATGTAGGACAGTTCATCATTATGGTTTCCAGGAAGTGGAGGAGGATTTCGACACATAATCGCGCAGTCACTTTTGTGCTTCTGGAGCAAAGGAGTAGGGGCTGAAGCGAAGGACACAGAGGTAGACCAGCTCCAGGGCAGCAGGCTCGGACACCGGAGGGGTCCCCAACGTCTCTTGATGCTGGAGATATGCCCCCCCACAGGCCTACCTCTTCCCATGGAGAAGTCTCTCTGAGGATCCGTCCCGTCATGCGCTTCCCCTGCCATCCATTCGCCTGATCCTTCGACCCTGAAACATGATAAGGAAATGAAATGACAGGAAATAAGGACAGGGGAATCCGCGGTATTATATAGCTCACCCCAGTATTAGCCTACCAGCCAAAATACCACGAAAAAGCCCAATGTCAGAGTGGCCGGTCCAACGGGAATCGAACCCGGGGCCTCCCAAATGCTAGTCCTATAGGTTACCGCGGAGCCATCTCTCTCGGTTTCTAGACTCATCATCCGATTGTACCAACTTTTGTCAAAATCATACCAAAAGTGCTCCTTGATAACAAAGTTAATCGGAATCGGAGGGAAATTTGATGATATGAACTTGGTATGCAAATCCCTCCTCCAACAACTCAATTTTAGAATATTTTAAGCCCATTTTAATCATTTAAGCTGGAAGTCATTAAAAATCTGCCATGTACACAAAAATGTGCCAAAACTATCCTCTGATATTCAAGGAAATGGGATTGAAATTGTGTGATAGTAATAAAACACTCTCAACTCCCTCTATTTTTAACACGTTTGGAAATATTTATAGCCTATGTCTGCCCGGAATAGCAAGTCTTTACAATGGTGAAAGACTTATCAAAATCGGTCCGAAATTACTGTACACATCCTCCCTACCCCAAACACACACACACACACACACACACACACACACACACACACACACACAAACACGCATCTTGTCCCTTTATAATATACTGACGAGAAACAAAGGAATAATCGACTAGCATTACAAACTGTACTGCTTAAAACGTGTCAAAAGTTAATATATTGTGTGTTTTAAAGAGATCCACATTTATTTGTGTAGTGCGTTTACGTCTTCGTGTAACGTATACCACTTATACAAGATTATACAAAATTCCTTCCGAATGAAGAGGACTTCACAAGCTATCCCCTAAAAATTATTATTATTATTATTATTATTACTATTATCATTATTAGTAACAATTATAATAATAAGTGAAGTGCGCACAAATGTGCAGAATGAACATAACTTTAGTTTTCAGCACTAAGTTCGGTCACTTTTTTGGACAGTGTTACAGTTCAGCACATGGTATTTATCACATTTTAAGTTCACAAAATTTGCAAACACACTTATCCGTCACTGCATCAAAATTGTTTTTGTAACTTACTTTTTGGGGAAACCATGCACGGCCAGC
The DNA here is from genome assembly GCA_030765065.1 of Deroplatys truncata. Classification (NCBI taxonomy): domain Eukaryota; kingdom Metazoa; phylum Arthropoda; class Insecta; order Mantodea; family Mantidae; genus Deroplatys; species Deroplatys truncata. Next base: position 603,134,803 of record CM060990.1, read on the forward strand.
CTCGTTACAATGTTCCTCATGTTTTGATTCGGTCCTGTCCAACTCCTGTCTGTCATGGCACTTGTTATGTAGAACTCCTCCTCGACCTCACTTCTTTTCCTCAGGTTTTCTGCCATTAGCTTTCTATATGCCTCTGTTGCAGGGAGTAGTAGTTCGCAGTAAAGATCTACCAGAAAGAGCTCTCTCGTCAGAATGTATATGTATATATATATATATATATATATATATATATATCGATGGGGTGCATTTCGACACCCAAATTACTCGCTTGAGGAAAGTAACCTTCAATTTCTCCCATTCTTTTAGGCCCTTCTTTGTTAGGTTTTCTCCTATTTGATGTATGCCATATGTCAGAATTGGGACAAGTTTTGCTTTGAAGAGTGGGACATTTGCTGTATATGATCTATGTCGTTTAAGGCACTTATGGTAGTTATGGCCTTCTCTTTTGCATGTACCCCGAAAGTGATCCCAATTGTTTGCAGGGTTACTTATTTCTTAAAAAAATTAAAAAATAAGGTGTAGATTTTATTTTTCATGTAAATATCCTTAATATATATAATTCTAATCACAACGTTACAGTCATTTTTTATAAAATTAAAAATTTCGAAAAATGTTCCATATAAGGTGTAATTGGGGTGGGCGGATTTGCTTGAAAATCTTCATGTCACTTTTTTGGAAGATGCTGAACTTAAACACCAAGTTTGGTATTTATCCTAATTTTCGTTCTTTAGTTATGCTTATCACAGACGCGCGCGCGGAACTTTTTCTACAAACGAACAAAAGGGAATATTTAGTAAATGACTAAAGCTAAAGATTGTTTCCTTTACAAATTGTGTAGTTTATCTAAATTTGCAGTTTTCTGGAGTAATTATTTTTCCCCCTTCGGTTTTGTAGCTATATTAAGTTCAAGAAGAACGTCTATTTAGAGAAATTGGGGATATACACGATGTTCCCGAATCGCCATTCACTTTGTTTGAATAGACAATCCCAATGACAAGATTAGGGATGGTAAAATATTTCTACTGTTTTATTATTACATTACACAGGACTGCTTGCTTCTGTTTTAGTTACTTCATTTAAAAGCGTTTTGGGGCTTGTTTCATAAACGTTTAGTAATTAATAAATTTAGCAAAGTTCATTTTTGTTTTCATATAAGCTTTGTTACCTTAAAAATTTTATTATGGTAGACAATTGAATGGAAAATACATAGTAAGCATTATAGGATGCCATAATTGTTGCTAAACAGGTAAAATGAACTGAAAGGAACAGTAAGTCTTTTAAAAAAGCAAGTTCCATTAAAAAATAATTCAAAACAAGAAAGTCTTGTTTGTAAAATACTCTTTTTCTTTAAAAACACGAAAAATGGATAGAAATAAATTAGTTTGCTGTTTCTGCAGGCCTTATAATCAAAGATAAGACATACTTATGTCAGAGATGTTACATGGAACTGATAAAATGTTAACCTAAAGCGTTAATTGAAACAACAAGTGTTTTTCAAATATTTCAAATTGAGATCTTAATCTGAATATTTTTTGTTTTCTTTATTGCACAGTTTACCATCAGTGTCATTTGAATCACTGGAAGACATGTTTTTTGCCTGTGCGTTTAAAAATTGAGGTTTATGAGCACTAGTAAATTGTTTTCCTCAGCTATAGAGTTGAGTAAATAACCTTAGCATAGAACTGAAGTAAAATTACAGCAATAAAACATATGGAACAGGTATGTGTTTAATCTAGCAAAAACCATAGTAAAAGTTTCTGTTAGTAAGCACTATAGTGATTATATTCACTTAGTTAATTATATGAAACATAAATCTAGTGCATCTGTAGTATAAACCTTGCTAGAGTAATTATTATTTTAACTCGCGTAGTTATGTGAAACACAGTCTAGTAAACTACTTTAGTAATTACCAAGATTTGACTAACCGAAACGGGATGGCTCAGGCGGTTTTGCATGCGATCCGCATGCGGTAGGTCATGGTTTCGATTCCCGTAGCGGACCTTCCTGACCCTTGGGTGTTTTTGCGGGTTTTCCCGGGTCGCCAAGCAAATGCTGGGAAGGATTCTCACATCTCCCGAATTTCTGTCCCTCCATTTCATCTCCATTCTCATTTCACTTCATCTTTCATCCATTGGTCTCTTTCAGGATTGGAAGTGTCGGCGATGGTGTTTCGGTGCAGTGTGGCAGGGGAAAAGGATGCTCTTTGTGACTTCCTTCGTTCCTCGACTTTCGGCTGGCTGGTTGAGGTATCCGAACCCTCTTGAGGGGGGTTGGACTCTCTCTGTGCCGGGTGGGGTTCCCGTTCTGCCTGTCCGTCTGCCGGGGAGTCTTTATCTGGAACCTTAGGAACCTTGCCATTCCTGTGACGTCACTCCTGGTTCCGGCCGCCCAGTGTCTCCACGCCTCATCCTTCCTCCCGGGTACGCCCCCTTGTGGGGCGTAGGTACAGTATTCCCTATGTGGATCAGTGCCGAATCCCCTCCGTAACCCATCCAAGAAAGCCTTTAGGAAACAGACCCGTACTGCTAACACCGTCACCGCAAACGAGGCAAGTGTTCAGTGTTCTAACATTTAGCTTTGACTGTTACATCGAACTACCGATATATCCTTAGTGTATTATTAATTGTATACTTGGTATGCTATAATAATGTTTAGAATATGAATACTAATGTAATATTCCGTAATACATTACAATATAATAATAATAATAATAATAATAATAATAATAATAATAATCTGATTCCTTACATTAACATGGCTTTCTCTAGCCTTCATCGTTTATGTTCTTTGTGACTTCCTCTGTCCCTCGACTTTCGGCTGGCTGGCGGAGGTATCCAAACCCTTTTGAGGGACGTTGGACCCCTCTGTGCGGGGTGGGGTCCCCGGTTTGCCTGTCCGTCTACCGGGGAGTCTCTATCTGGAAACTTAGGGACCCTGCCATTCCCGTGCTGTCACTCTTGATTCCCGTCGCCCGGTGTCCCCCCTCCCCTCATCCTTCCTCCCGGGGACGCCCCCTTGTGGGGCGTAGATACAGTATCCCCTTTGTGGATCAGTGCCGAGTCCCCTCCGTAACCCATCCAAGATTGACTAGTATTACAGTAAGCCTTTAGGAAACAGACCCGTACTGCTAACACCGTCACCGCGAACGAGGCAAGCGTATTTGGTATTCTAACATTTAGCTTTGATTGTTACATGGAACTAACCGACATATCGTTTGTGTATTATTAATTTTATACTTGTATGCTATAATAATGTTCATAATATGAATACTAATGTAATATTCCGTAACACATTACAATATAATAATAATAATAATATTAACAACAATAATAATAATAATAATAATCTGATGCCTTACATTAACATGACCTTCTGTAGCCTTTATCGTTTATTAGAGGGTGTACAAACTATTCTTACAAAAGTTTATTTTTCTATCTACTTCGTTTTAATCGAGAGAAACCTTTGCAGAAATAGTTGCAGTATACATTTCGTTATAGTTACAAAGGGAATATCAATAGACAAATGTTTACGAACTGGACGCTATATGCTGGCCTTAAAGTTGCATACTCTTTCCATATAACCTCGAGAAACAACGGGATATCTATGGGACTTTAAAGGAATAACAAGATACTGAACTATTCTAACCATTAACAACGGATATATTTGGAATAAATTGTGTATTTTAAAGATTTCTACATTCTTTGTGCATTGCATTTTCGTTTACCGCTTAACGTTTACCAGTTATACAAGGTTATGTAAAATTCCTTCTGAAAGAAGAGGAATTCACAGCCTATTAGCAGAAAAATTCCAGATATACATTTTATTTGTTATGTAACCATCTTTAATACATAATATTTTCTTCTTCTTCAAAGGATTACGCTCCTCGTTGTAGGACTTACACCCCTAAGGATTTACTAGCCAATGCCTTGGGTCAGTAACCTGTCGAGGAGCAAGCACATTCTGGATCATAGCTAATACATAATATTTTAATCAAAATCGTTAGAGCCAATTTTGTGAAAACTAAAAATTCCGAAAAATTTTCTATTTAAAGGGTAGTTTAGGGGGGGGGGATTTTCTTGAAAATCTTCGTGTCGCAGCTTTGGAAGATACTGAACTTACTTTTCGTTTTTAAGCTATACTGTTCACACTTACGGATCTTTTTCTAAAAATATTTTTGTGGGTTCAGGGGGCCTCAAAACATATATTTCTGGTGAAATCTCGACATCGAATTTTTGGGTGAAATAAATACTTCCTCTACTTACTGTAAGTACGTAGTAGAGAAAGTAATAATAATAATAATAATAACAACAACAATAATAATGTCCCGTAATGAATGCTATCTGAAAATGCTGAACTTCGGAGAATGAGCGAGAATATTTACACGAGATATGCTGCCTGTTTGAGAGCAGATGGTCAACATTTCCAGCATCTATTATAAGATAAGGATTTTAGTCCGCCTCTGCCGGCGTAATTTCCCCGGCGACTGCCGGCTGTCTTGGGCAGTAGAGAGAGGCCGCGAGTGGGTTCGAATATAATTTAACTACCCTATACCTTGACCTGCGTATCCGAGCTATGCGTTGCGTACGAGTGGTTAAGGTGCAGGTCTCTAACAAAGACGTTTCGAGTTTGAATACCCCTCTGTCTGTAGAGTCGCATATTTATAATACATACTATAATTTACGTATACATGTACGTATAAAAAACAACTCGTTACTGATTAAAATTTGTACCCCTGAAACTCCTGCAAAATACAACCAGCATTACCGGCACGCCGTGCACAACTACATATGAGATTAGCTCAAGAAGTAGAGAGGGATTCGGAAACACCATGTACGATATTTTATCCGTCATGCCAATGTACGAAATATAATATTTTAATCGAACTCATCATAGTCATTTTTAAGAATATACAAAATTTGGACATAAAGTTTTGTTTTTGGCGAGGGAATTCCTTTAAAATCTTCATCTCGCATCCACAGAGGGTGTATGAAAATTGTTATTTATCCGACTACACACACACACACACACACACACACACACACACACACACACACACACACACAACGGGATAGTCAGGCGGTAACGTCTTGGCCTGCATTTGGGAGATCGTGGGTTCAGTTCCCGGGCCGACCTTCCTGACCCATGGTTTTTTTCGGAGGTTTCCCCGGGACACTAGGCGAATGCTGGGAAGGATCATTATATCCCCCGAATTTCCTGTCCTGTCATTTCCCGTCCATTCTCATTTCACTTCACCTTTCATCTGCTTGCTCTCTTTCAGGATTGCAAGTGTCGGCAGGAGGTTTCGGCGTGTGCATGGCAGGGGAAAAGGATGTTCTGAGGAAACCTCCGTCCCCCGAAATGGGGGTAGTCTCCGGGTCCCGGGCCCCCTAGGGGATGTGTAAGCCCACAGGAGGAAGGGGAGTTGATGCACTGGCTGCCATCCGGGAGTTTAAATCTGTAAACGGTAGGGACCCTGCTTTGTTCCTGTCGTGCCTCCTGGTCCGGCCACCCTCTGTCTCCTCTCACCTCATCCTTCCCTCCCGGGGGTGATCTAGATTTGTTACTTTTCTATCATATATTTCAACAAAACTTGATAATCATTGTAAATGGGTTATAATGTCATGAAGTGTGCCTAAACTTTTTTCCCTTTTTCTTTCCTGAAATAAGTCTCCAAAAACTAATATTGCACTATAACCTTTCTATTCGTCTCTGTGAACAGAAGCACCTCCCTTTCGTTCAGTATATAGCCCAACGAAAGGAAGAACGCGGGAAGCGTTTTGAGGGAGTTTAGTGTAGTTTACTCTAAAATACACAGCTATGGTGGGGCCAGAGATCGCGTATATGCATACTCCACCTGCACCGCATTGTCCTCAGTATTTTTCAGCTGTGTTATACTTATACTGCGTCAGTTGCTACCTTCTGTTCGTGTTCTAAGCACTAGAGTTTGTGCATCTCAAAGGTGAAAGTTTATTCAAGACATCTGCGTTGTGTGTGATTTGCTTAAGAGTGTTCTTGTTACTGTAGTTCTTGTCCTGTTATTAGTCCACTGAAATGGCAACCGAAAACTTTACGCTTGAACAATGAATTTTTATGTGCATTACATACGTAAAAACCGAATCATGTAGACAGGTATGTAGACAATTTCCGGAGAAATTTCCTGGTATATCAGTTTCAGGTAAAGAAGCTATTAGACGTCTGGTTAATAAGTTTAGGACAACGGGATCGCTACATGCTAAACCTAAGAAGTGAAAACGAAATGCTATAACGGAGGAAAAAATAGACGTGCATGCTTCGAACCCTAAAAAATAAAGCTTATAGGAACAATGCCCACACCACATAAGAACTTAAGGACAATATAAGAACAGAAATTATGAGAATTACGGAAGAACTTATGCGTGTGAATGGAAATACCATCCAAAGATGGCAGGAATGCCTCAATGCAGATGGACATCACTTTCAACACTACTTATAACAAGGATAGTACTCATTATAGTGCATGTTAGTATCACTCATGAGTAAGTAACGCGGGAGATTTAGAACAGAAAACCCCCAGTGTATTAGACATAGCGCGGAGCATGCTTACGCGCGATCCGCGGCCCCGCAATATAAGGAACGCTCTGCATATTTTCTCAAATGGAATGTATGTCTCCAGCGATTTAGATCCACTAATTGAATTTCATATGGATATGAATATTATTAGTCAAATTAGGAAGCATAATTCGAAACATGAGTAAACCATAAGAAGTCAGTCCATCGAGTAAACTTCTACTCTAAAGCATGATTCTCTTCATACTGGAGCTTCCTGAACCATTCTGGAACGGAGCACGTGGAGGAAGAAGAAACAATAATGCTCATTCCACGGAAAATTTCATCGTGCATCTAGTTAGAGCAGAAATACCCTCTCTGAAAAAGTGTTGTTCCTATATAAAATGGAAACAGATTCGAATCTTAAAACCAGACACGCTTGAGAGATGCATATTTTGTCTTGACAATTACACTTAGTGACTTAAATACCGTCCATAAGTGCAGATGTGGGTTTCTGAAACAAGCGATTCACATTATATGTGGCAGTACGTTCAAAAATCTTATATACAACAGTTAAAAGACTTTCTCTACCCAATACCAATTCAACGTATCCCTTATGAGTTATTCAAATAACATAAAATTCTGGCTCTTCTATGCATCTCACATTAATCACGATGAACTTTCTCAACTTAGGCAATTCAGACTCGATTACATACAAGATGCGGGAATCCCATATAACTTGTTAATATATGCTACACCGGTTACTTCAATCTGGAAGAGTTTAACAAAAAAGAGCAAATGTTTTGCAATTTGTTTAATATAATTTGTATATTTTAATCAGGGTATATTTTCTCTAAAGTATTTATCTGTCTGTTGTGATTTCGCGGTTATATAAATTTATTGCGAATGAGGAGTATTTCAACGCTATTCATAAAAATTCAAAATTCGTCATGTATCTTAAGCATATAGAATTGTAATGGAATCCTTAAAGCCATTTTGGAAGAAGTAGAAAATAACGTATTTTCTCCATATAAAGGCATATTTAGTATGGGGGGATTTCTTGAAAGTATCCTTGAAAACATTTCAGGAAAATTGGTATTATTTTTTCCCCCGAATTTTACCTCTTGAGTTACATTGTTCACAGAGAGACGCGCGCGCATGCATTTTTTTTTTTTTTTTTTTTGAAATCCTTATTTATTCCAAGTTATATTGAACATCTCCAAGGCTCATCGTGGTTCGAGTCCAAGGTAAAAGCTGTAGGTTCTCTTGTTCTATCGTCATCGTTGTTATAACCTTACCATCGGATAAGGGACACCGACCGCTGCCCTTGCTGATAAGTGGGTCCAGCCATCGCTTGGTGGAAGGAGATTTCACCGAAGGTCGTAGTAGACCATATTGGGAGCGTTGAAAAATAAACAGCAACATCAGCTTATTTATTCCAAGTATGTATTTCCGGTGAAATCTTGTTATCAAACCGTATCATGTGGAAATTTGCCTTGAAGTGCTAAAGATAGCACTGATGAATACATCAGTTCTCCATTGCATTGAATCCCGGGTTCGCTGAAGTATCCCTGGAGAATGTCATATTGTGGTGGCGTACTGTAGTACCAGCGGAGCAAAAAGGAAACAATCATTACTGGTGAAACTAAGAATTAGAACTATTACATCATCTGCCCCAGTCTTGATTTGTAATTTTTACCGGAGGTAAACAAGAGCGTCTACTTGTAATCTGACTGTTCTTGTGTGGGGTTGTTACTAAAGTTATATGATACAATGAGAGGTTTGCGTTCCAAAACTCTTGCCACATATTTTTGTTACTATGTATAAAGATTTCTCACTCAACATGTTGTAAAGCGTCTAATTCTTATCCGGACATGCTAAAAATATATATTTAAATAGCGATGAGGATATTGCAATTAGTATGTTATGTCTATTTTTTGTCGAAATAAAAGCTCAGTTTCTAGAGACGAAATGGTTTAAATGCGATCTAAATAAAGAATATTAGTAATTCCTTGTTTTATAGGTGTAGATTAATGAGCTGATATGAGCAACTTCCCTTCGTATTATTTTACTTGCAACACAGGTTAGCTGAAGGGCATGAGTGGTAACCTAAGTGATGCTTCCACGCATGAGTAGTGGACTGATCAATAAGGAAATGTCTGTCAAAAATTATGCTACCAGCGCACACAGACAAGCTGGGACGAACACATTTGTAATTATTGTAACTATCTAGCTTAGAGCATACTTCCTCACAAAAGGAAGTATGCTCTAAACATACATTTTACGTTTGGACGTCATTTCTGCAAATGTCTTTAAATATCTCAAAGGCCAGAGAGAAGATCTAAGGAGTTCAACGCTCTTGTACCGAAAAATATATCTTCGGAGTGAATACATTCTCGTCAGCCTTAGCACTAACACTACAGATACTGCCACTTATAGTGATCACGAACAGCCCCGCCCTTTATATGCCTGCAAAGGTCAAGGTCGCACGTACTGTGTCAGCCTGTCTGGCTTTTCGGGTTGCGTTATGCAGACGTTCGCCATACCACAGGTGAGTTTGCACACCAAACTGAATGACATATTGACGAGAAAGGACCTTCATCCATAGCATTCCACATTGCATTTCCGGATGTGGATTCTTCTGTATTTCGTGCTGTTTAGTTTGTTAATGCGACAAAAAATTAGGGATGAATTTTAAGTACCTAAATTTTCCGGCGCGGACTAGAAATATATACTGTTCTTGTTACAATGTAATTCATTTTTACTTCACAGATTTTTTAAAGTACATATCTGCAATTAACATATTATTGTAAAATGTCGCTTAACTTTCGAGTAAGTTCGCCTATGCTTTCAACCCCGAAGCTGTTCGTGCTTAAATGCAGTAACGCTGAATGGATTGCGATAGAAATAACCAATAGCTGGGGTGTTCATTACGTAATTTCACCCATGTCATTTGCAATCTTCCTTATTAGAATAGTTAAATTAATAAGAGATCGTGAAATCTCGGGAAATTATTTCCAATAGCTATATTCTTATCCAAATGGTTGCAAACTTATTTACCTGTAAATATTTAAATCTATTCTAACATTTTAGCTATAAATGCATTCGTTTCCCTCATACAAATAACACAAATGTGCCAAACCGTTTTAAATGAAGGAAAATCATATTGAGCATTCAAAGCCCGTAACAGCTTCTATTTTAACCATTTTGTAAAATGTTTTAAAGATCTAAGCTATTTAATACATACTATGATACACATTGTATTATTGTTGCCTGTGTCTGTCAGCATTGCAGCGGTATGCAGTTGCTTCCCGGAGTCACAGGTTCAGTAATCTGATGGTAAGCACAGTTTTCTTTGTTCGCTGCAGATAAGAATGGCTCCAGCAAAAAGAGTGACACTGAAACAGAAAGAAAATGAGTATATAAACAAATAATTAAAAAGTAAACGATTAACTAAATAAACAAATAAATAAATATATTCATAAAAAGAGGGGTTCACAAGATATTATAAACTATAATGAAAATTAAACGGGTGTCATGCTTTTTAACAACTGAAACGTGCTGTTGTATACTGCGTTCGAGAGCAGAAGCTGTCAGGTGAAATCGATAAGCTATGCATCATTCCACTGCTTAGATGTTCAGAATAGGGAGTAGCCCATAAAATTTTACTTCTATATTATTTTTTTCGGTTTATTATTCTTCCATCACTAGTATTAATAATTTGTATTTGAACATCGTATGTTGTGTTTGTGATGCTTGTAGATGCTTGAGTTAGAGGCACTTCGCGTAAAATGGATGTTTGCTTTCTCTAACCCTGGCAGTCACAGGAAATATTTTATTCCACCCAAAACTTCAATATAGAGATTTCTCCGGAAATAAGCGTTTTGAGGTCCCCTGAACCCAAAGAAGAATGCGCGCGCTTGTCGGTCTGTGAACAGTATAACCCAGAAACGAAAAATCGGATCAATATAAAACTTCATATTTGAGTCTGACATCTTTTAAGGATACTAGGCAATGAATTTTATACACACGTATTTATATAATCTGCCATATCAAACTAATTTCCATATGGAAAAGTACTCGTTATTTCTCAACTCATAGAAAACTAAATATTTTGATTAAAATACATCTTTGAGATATTTGAACTATTTAAATTTTTTGTGAACGGCATTTGAAACCTATTCATTCTCAGTGAATTCTACACAGCATAGAAACTATAAGAGAAACAAAAACTTACTCCAGAAAAATGAGCTGAACCTTCCATATACCAACCAAGGTACAAGTGTACCCCAGTCGTAATTTTTTTATTACTATATGCATTAGATAATGCCTATATACTGCATCTGTAATTTGATTGTCAAATGGACTTATTTAAATATGGTGATGTAGACGAAATTAAAAAATAAGCGTTAATTATCTCATTAAGCTTCTTAATATTGCATTGGGTGCAGTTGTACCGCGCTTGGTAAATATACTAATTTTTCCTCTCATTCTTTGCACAACTGTATGCAATTTAGTTCATTAGTGAGTTTGTTTTCCTGTGTCAAGAATGAAAAATGTATTTCTTCTACGACAATGAAAAGTTTTTAATTCTTTAGATTCGTATTGGTGTTGTAGCAGCATCTGGTGAACTACAGCGAAGTAAAGAAGCAATCATAATAATTTATTCTTCTCGCGTGTAAACAGGTCCAAAAGAAGGTATAACCTTGAGGAAGCGATTGATTTAGAAGAAGTTATTAATATGCTGTGTTATGATGGCAATGTTAATGATAACGGCCCTGTTTCTGAAGCACCTGAAATCGAAGACTTTTAAAAGTTGAGGTGTTTGATAATGTTCTGGAATTGAACGGCGATGGAAACAGCAAACATGAAAACCTGGCATCATACAATGATACTTGTAGATTTATCTCCATATGTTAAAGTGGGACACGCGGGAAGCAACGAGCAAGATAACTTGTACACGGCAAAGTCAGGATATATTGAAAACTAAAAGTGGGCTTACAACTTCATCTAAACACGTGAATACAGAAGCTGAGGCGTTCATGCTATTCCTTGATACAAATATAATGTAAAGTATTGTCAATTACACAAATCAAAGAGCCAATCACATTTATTTGTCAGTCTTTATACTCATATGGCAGAAGAAGTTAATGGATTACTATTTTATGATTTTACGCAAGAAAATGTCCTTTAATTGTTCAATTATGTCCTAATTAAATAAACGATGTTTGAATTTCTTATAGAGAATAAGCAAGATAACATATTCCAATTGAAATTCATTTTTACCCTGCTTGGTAATCTGAGTTTGCTTTAAAGCGTGGTATTCACAGAATTAAAATATACCTTGTGTCACAGAATTGTTCTTGTAACATCAACCGTTTCCAAAATAGTTATTCATTGATACATATTTTAAGTTTTCCCATGTTTACACGTCATGTGGCGTCTATGAAGCATTTTTGAAAATATACTACTCTTCTTTCTTTCTCCGTATCGGCTTTTTAGTACTGAAAATTGAGTTATAATATAAACATTTATATTTTGACTTGCAAGTAACCAAGCCCATATTGCAACATGTGCAATAACTTTTAGACAGTGGTTTTCTAAATTAGCGAAAAATAGATCAAAGAAACAGCTTTATATCAATATTGATTTGTCCAAGGCCTTCGATTGTGTGTGTCATAAAGCACTAGTTTTAAAATTGCATTATTATGATAGCAATATTTAATTGAAACTTATTGAGTTCTATTCATCCGATCACTTTCTGTATGTTTGCATTCATGGTAATTTTTCTGAAATGGTAAAAATTGATAGTGGTGTACCACAGGGGTCTGTTTTGGTACCGCTTTTGTTTTTGATCATGATCAAAACAACATTTTGTGCCAGTCTGTTTTATTTACGAATGATAAAACTCTATATAAAGCTAATACGAATGTGAAATATTTTAAAAATTGATATAAAATGCATTTGATGAAGCTAAATTGTGGTTCAGGACCAATGGCTTTGGTTTAAATATTAACAAAACTCACATTTATTTTGAAGAATATAATTATGGATGATTTATCAACTAATGTTAAACTTTTCGGAATAACATTGGATTCGAAATTGAACTGGCATATTCACATTGATTCAGTATGTGCTCGCTTAGCTAGAGTATTATTCTTATTAAGCCATCTTAAACACCTTGTACCTAAGAAATATATTAGAAATGCATATTTTTCATTTTAATAGTGTATTAATTTGTGGGATTTTACTGCGCGCAATGGCAGAAAAATATCGAAAGTTCTTAGATTCCTGAAGCACGCTATAAGAATTTTAACAGGTTCATCATATAATGGTCATTCCAAATCTTGAATTATCTCAGAAAGAACTTAACTGTAATCATTATCTATATTTATTACTGTTTGAGCAGAGTTAAGCTGAACTTTAGTGATTGTTTAACTAGGTCATCACTTCATAATTATAAAACAATATATAATTATAATTCTGAGTAGCCTGATGTAAGGCTGATTAAATCTAAACATTGTTACTTGTTTTAATAAATTGCCCAGAAGCTTTTACTGTGACCTGTAAGAGACTTAAAACTGTTTGATTGTGGTGGTTATTAAACCACCCCTTTGATAATGTTAATGAACTTTTAAATTCTAACTATGATTTGTTTTTCTTGGCATGTCATTTATGTATGATGTTCCAACTTTTTGTTTTTCTGTTACAATATTCATAGTGGCAAACGCCCATGAAGTATTCATTCAAATAAATAAATATAACATATAAAGGTTACCCGTATTCGTTATTGAACATTTATGTATAATTTAAGCAGTTTAGAACATATTTTGATATGTATAAAACCTGAGAAGTATTTATTAATTTTAAAAGTAGGGTAAGAAAGTATATTGTATCTTAACATATTTCACTCAAGTATTACGGCTGCGATGCTGTTTCTTAAGTGTACAGCTAGAGGGAATCAATACCTAGGATTCACATCTATGCCTTCCACAACTGCATTTATTTTTAACATTAGTCACTGTGCGTGATGCATACCTCATTTGCACCATATGTTACAGTTAAATTTACGAAATCAAACGTATATCTCAGTTATTGACATATTAAAGTAATTAATTTCGAATGCTGCTGGTATATCTGGTGTATATATTTAACTATTATCTTCGAGTACTCTACTGAGTATTTACTAAAATGTAATACATTAATGTAATAAAAATGTTTATTGGAAAATTAACGCTCTAAAAGAATGACGCATTTGCACTTCAAACATGCTTCCACAAAGGGTTCTTTCTCTTAACGTGTGTCTTCGAAATGTTCATTTATTGAAATTTCATTTAGACTCCATCTTGTTGCTACTTCTTCCAGGACTTCGGAAATTCGTTTGCCGAAGTGCTCATAAAACAACCCATATCTTTAATTTCCAAGAAAATCATAAATGGATTGTAAAAGAATTAGCACTGATGCATTCGTTTCTTTTATCTATGAAATCTGTCGAACGCAATTTCAGAAACGTATTTGTACTTTGGTGTTAGGATCAACCGAGGTTTGTCAAAATATAGCCCTTTGTCGTTAGATGTATGGTAGCCATATAAACATGGTGTTTTGAAAAATCATTATATTATCTCCATATATCCAATGAATCCAACTGATAAAGTCTCGTAAGAGTGTTTGTCTGACATAAGGACGACGCAGATTTAAAACATTTTAAACTATTCATGAAAATATATTGTATAAATATAACAGAATACTGCGTCACCTTTATCTTCAAACTTCTAATTATAACCAACTTTTGGATGTACGTCCAATTTATTAGGAAAAGGAACACTATTGATTGAAATTTTCTGATTGCATGTTCCCTAGCCATTAGTATTTCAAACCACAGCTTGCCTCCTCAAAAACATCTTAACATATTCTAAATTAAATCTTCTAGTATCTCCAGTTGTGAGATTAATCATGGAAAAATTGATTGACATAACAGCGTATATTCAACAAAACCTTTAAAATATGATTGTACAATCCTAGATTAAGAATTAGGCTATAAACGATGTGTATATTTATTCTGTAGAAGTATTAACACTGGAACATAACTATTTACATTATTGCACACGCTTGTAATTGTTCTATAATTAATGCAGTATATAAAAGATTTATTAATTTGTGCATTTAATTATTTTTATTTGTCTTAATAGGAGCTAAAACCACAAGATCTCTTCCGCTCTACCCGTCTGATACTTTATAAATGTACGTAATAGAAAAAGGCTAAGATAAGAATACAGCCCATTAAAGGAAAAAATGAGAGAAAATGGATATTTTATTTAGCAGTTTATAAGTACATAATCACTCAAAATAAATTATTTTATTTCAATAGTTAATAAAGCAGTATAAGAAGTAACATATTTCTTTTACTTGTACCTACAATAAAATAAAACAGCAACAATACGATGTAGTATAGTAGTCATTACCCCCGCAACTCGCGTAGTTGCAACGTGTTAGCTATGACAAACATTTTGATATATGAAAATAAAAAATGGAAAATTATGACAAAGCTTGGTATTTAAGGAAGAAAATTAAGATAGTAAAAATACAGATCAGTTGCTGATCTACCATATACTTCAAAGGTTTCTCTTTCATGGCTTCACATTTGAATGTAGGTGTCAACATAAAAATAAAATGGAGATACAGAAACAAAACAGAGATGGAAATAACTGGAGCACAAATACAATAGCAAAACTGTAGTACCTAATTAAAGGTAAGAATAATAGATAACATTGCAATTAGTTATTTGTAAAAAGAACGAAAAACAAATTTTACAAATTCAACGATACTTTCTACAAAGGTTAAAAACAGTAGAACGTGACAAATAATAAAACTAAGTATTGTAATTCATAAGGGAACTGGGTAATATTTTAATATTCAGGGCATTAGAACTAAATGAGTATATTTTGCACCGCGGCCCAGAAACAGATCAGCTTGCTTGAAAATTCGAAAGCACGCTTTTTGCAAATGACGCTGGCTGGCGTGGGAGCTGGATATGTCTAGGTGGAGCAGACTAGACTATCGACCAGTCGCAGTGTCGGAGCCTGGTTGAACCCAGACCTATCCCACTTTGCCCCACTGCCACCGTCTGGAGCCCCCGTAACCCCTCTGACCGACCTACCCCTCGAACAGCCATGCAGCATCCCGCCAGCATCACCCATGCAACTGCAGCCAACCTCCCTCTAAAGCGTATAGACCAAACCAAGCTTTGCCGACACGGTAAAGAGGAACAATCCTTGCGGAACTGCGATGTTCATTTGTCTGGCGCAATAACGTTGTCTAGGTAACGGTTACTTGGGAGGACCGGAAATCTGGGGACTGCTGCGTAAGATTGCTGAAGGAAAGCTAGCAAATCAAATATACATTACAATTTGTGCTAAATCCACCCTAATAATATTACCGTTTACTGATTAATTTTTGCAGTTTCAAATACGTTATAATTACGTCAGCGAAGAATAAATAAATAGCAGCTATCGCATTTTCTCAGGATAAAAAATTCAGTACTCTCTGATATTTTTACTGAACAAAAACTGAAGGTATCCGCTTTAATCAAATAAGGGTAAACTTGAAAACGTTCAGGATAGTTTTAAGAAAATGCATCGAAAGCAGGGCATACGAAGCACAGAAAAAGGTACAAACTCGATAGGGAAATGCGTTTCACACCAGGATATTAACGTACTGCTTAGTTTATACAAGACATAACTCGAGAATGTATTTTCACTTATTCATATTAGTGTAAATTAAAATAAGAGTCAAGCATAAATAAGTTTAATTAGATTTATACACAATATAAAATACATCAAATAATTCGCTTCAGGAAAACTGATAAATTAGATGCAAAATTCGCAAGTTTATAGTTTGAGGTAACCACTTACCTATCTTTTGAGTATAAATAGGATATAAATGACCACATACAAACATTTAATAGGATTTATGGAATACTAAATAACAAATTTACAAGAGAATCGCAGTTAACATTAATAAAGCAATAGGAGTGTCAGCTGGATTTCGAAAGAAAAATAAAGAAAAATTGAAGTTTTAAAAGAGCGAATTTTTACATCTAGTATAAATGTATTACAGAAACATTCAATAGCAATGATAAAATAAGAGAAGATGTGAACAACAACTCATATTATAAGACTAATCAAACAATTAAGTAAACATCATTGTAAAAATTGTGTTAATATAGAATGAGAATAATCCATTAATAAAAAACATAATTTATACAATTCGTACACAGAAGAAAACGCTAATGAATGAGGTGAAATTAGAAACAGTATTTTATGAACGCGCTGCTAATGGTTACTCCTATAAATAGTCCCATGATTAGAAATAACCTCTCGCACTTTTTTTGTAAACTCACTTTTTGCGGAAAACAATTAGATGTTAAGCAATGAGAAAGGTTTTCAATGTCTGCAACACTCACTCACTATAATATTGCGTACTTTAATTTTGATTTATTTTAACACTCGTGCTGCCTTGTTTAGTAGTGTTAGAGAAGGCTACGATCCAAAATAAGGAGCACAGAAAACATTGGGCAGTATATAACTGCTGCGTTTTAAATACGTTGATATTATGGCTCCCATGAGAACAATCTTCAGACTAATAATTGATCGTTAACACACAAAATATCCATGAGTAGTTCCACTACTGATTTATACAAAATTTTGCTTTACATAAGAGTAAACCTCATATACAGTGACTAAAGAGCATATTCCTCTCCACTTTAATCCAAATTAACGGAGAGAAAACTTTATTTGTTTAATTTTTGTTTTATTTTATTTTTTTTTGTGCGTGGGGTTTACAAAATAATTTTACAGCATGCGTTTATTACAGCATTCTTTTTACTATAGTACCTAAAATGCTGTCAACATTATTTTTGATCTGACGGAAGGGAAAAAGATGTTAAAAATAATGAATTATGAAATGTTTCATTAACGTCCGAGTTTTTTCGACTTAAAATATTATTTTCCATCAGCTTGAGTCTTATGTCAGTGATATTGCCAGGCATCATATAAAAATTCTCCACTAAATGCGTATGAAATAATTTTGTAAATATTACACATGAAAAAATTGAAAAGTTGGTGCAATATTGAAGTAATCATATTGTTAATAAAATTAAAAACTGAAAAAAAAACCGTGAGAGTACAAACTGTAATGTCGTTTATTCTTTCTACGTTGAAAATAAGAAATTTCTCTGAGGTAACTTGCCACAGCGTTTGAAAAAACTTGAACTTCAATGCACATTTTTAGTGCATACATAGGAGCATACAGGAGACAGTTATGACAGATATTTGGTTATCTAATATTCTTTAAAATTAACTGTTCTTCCACACAAGCCGTGTGTTGGACAGGGTTGGAAAGATAGAATCAGATGACTGATTTAGTGTCTTGTCGGCATGTTTCCATGGTAGCTCAATGGTTAGAGCAACCGGACGGAGACCGGGAGATCCGTGGTTCACATACCAGCTATGGCATTGAATTTTTCAGTTGTCTGATTCTACCTTATATTCTTTGTTTAGAAAAATCCAAAGAAAAGTCACTCCAGTGATGTTTCTCAAAATATTGGCAATTCAAACACAGATAATATTCCGGAAATGGTTAATACTATAAAAATGTTATTTGATAACATCTGTAGCTATAGATATATTTTTAACGAGATCTTGTGTTTCGTGTAGTAAACTTTTGTCGATGGAAATGAAGAGAAATGCACCGGCTATTTACGGAAAGTTCTAAAACCCCTTCCCCGCGCACATAGACGGTTGACACGGATGGCCGAGGTCGTTGAGGTACAGACTCGTGAGCGTGAGGCTCCACCGTTCGCATACCGCGTTCCTTGACTAAGAACTTTTCCATGTTTTCCTTTGTCTTTATAAATGGCAAATGTGGAACTGCCCAAAACCTAACCATGGAAAGTTTCTTTACCAAATTTCCTTTTCCAATTATTACTTAATTTCATGTATCACCAGCGTCTATCGCCTATACTTAAGATGTAAGAACTAACGTTAACCATTGTTAGAAAGCACAAATTTTATTCCTTGTACCGGTATATCAAACTTGTAATTTTAAGTCAAAAATCGTTATTTCTTAAAATATTTTAAAAATTCAAACGAAAAACAGTAACGATTTCGGAAGTGTTTAATATCAATTTTATTATAAAAACGGTATAGTTTAACGAAATCTGAATTTTTCATGGGGTAAGATTTTGTCAGGGATCCCGGGTTCGATTCCCTGCTGGGGGATGGTAGCCAAGATTATTCCCTATCCTCTCCAGAGTATGGAAGTGTGAATGGGAGTGTGAATGTGTGTGTGTGTGTGTGTGTGTGTGTGTGTGTGTGTGTGTGTGTGTGTGGTCTAATGAGTAAACAAACCCAAAGTTTACTAGAAAACCAACAACAAGCGAATATGAGTTAACACCATTGCCTATAGGCAATAATATGTTCCAAAGGAAAGGCTACCGATAATACCATTGTAAAGGCGGAGTATAAATGGAACTTAAAAGAAAAAAGATTTTGTCTATACGAGATAACAACATAGCCCGTTTTTTAAACATAATTTGCATAGTAAATTTTACTTGCTATTGTAAAAACCAAGAAATCGCACACGCAGTTCATTAACTTCTATTTATTATAGCCTATCATCCACTGTCTTTGGGCCGGTAATTCTACTCTACATATATATTTCATAGAATGTAAAATCATGTTGAAAATTCAAATTTATAGATTCTGTTTCCTGACCAAAGGTTTTAGCAAATTATACTAACAATAAGCAGAATTTTTTGGCTACGTCAAACTCAGAAAATTGTATGGTCATAAATATAAATGACACGCATTTTCATTTCTGCAGGGACCAATAAAGGAAGATCAAGACGAACCTCCAAGAATCCGCATTGTCAGTTTTCAGCTTTTGCGAATACCTAATTGAGGTGAGGGTAAAGAGAAAATTTTCTACGGGAGAAACGAACAGTGTTCGTAGCATCTACGAGTAGAAGCATCTTCAAAGCTGTTAATGTTGATATAATGCATCACACCAAAAATTCTATTTAATGAGAACTGCAAAACTATAATCAATTTATAAAAGTTATACACTAATATTTTTAAGGATATCTTGCAAAATTTGTTTATTGTACTCAAAGCTTAACTTATAATTTTATGCATTTCTAGAGATTCTTGTTCAACACGCTTTTGTTTGGAAAGGATAAATTGGTCTTGAAGCGCTGAAGCTATGATATTTTAACTTCAAATTGTAGTGTTGTAATTTTTCTGTGACCTTTTATTATCGCTTGAGTTGTCTCACTTGTTTCTCACAGCATATTAAGCAATACGTTTACTGACCTGAATCTTCCAGAAACAGTTTTATCTTATGGATCTCAAATATGCGCAGCCAGATACTGAGTGTTTTCCTGGTGGCGGGCCCGGCTTCGATTCCACGTGGGTGGGTCGCTTTTAGGAGCTTTCCCTGACAATGAAATGGCGAGTATCCGGTGCCTTTCGCTGAGTAACACTGCCTTGGCTTGCCTTGTCATTTGAAACATTACAGTAGTTTGCATGCAGCAAGAATAAACACAGTTCTTACTTTCCCTACCCCTGCCTAAGGTAGGCGAAGGAAGTTTTGTATTACACCCAAAAATTCCATTAAAGCTTGATATACAAGTTTTGAGGTCCCTCAACCCCAATAAAGTGTTTTTTAGAAAAATATGTGTATGTGTTTGCGAACAGCATAACTCAAAAACAAAAGTCAGACGGATACCACTGTTTACACATGCCAAGCGAATATTTTCAAGAAAACCCACCCACCCTGAACTACCCTTAAAGTTGAACAAAAATCTTTGTTTTTAATTTCTTCATAATACCATTTTTAGGATATTTCCATACTAATAAAACGCATATCTTGCATTTTCTGAGAGGGCCTCTTTACTGTGAATATATTTTTCACACTTTTGTATAGCTGGTAAACCCTTACAGATAGAAAAATCCCAATATAAGAATAATGTAGAACACGTGCTGTTTATATCAAATAACTTTTCTGTACCATTAGCTGTTTTCGAAATATTCGTTTTTACGTCTTTAGGTTTTTCCAGATTATCTGGCTTCTACGAATCATCTTGCACGATTCTTCTTTTTTCCCGAATGGGCTCATTAGTAACTAAAGGTGATTTACATTCTGGAAATAGTTATGTCTTGTTTTTCGTATCGTGCAAGCAACCAAGTACATATTGCTTATTTGAGATTATATAGGTAAGAAAATGTATCGCGAGTACCGTAAAGTGAGTAGAAGAATATAAAGTTTAATGGGTAGAAAAAGTCGTGTGGAACATTATGTGTAGGTATTTTCTCTACCACTTATCCAAACCCAGCAGGTTGGCTCAGGCAGCAAGGTCTATGGCCCGCATTCGGGAGGACCCGGGTTCGATCGCCGGTGATCGCTCATTCTGGCCCATGAGTTTTTCGTGGTTTCCCCGGGTCATCAGGCGAATACTGATAGTTCATTCTACCACGACTCCCCTCTCTCTCATGTCCTGTGCGCATCTTGCCTTTCAGGGTTGCAGGACCAGGCGTCGTTGTTCGGCGGGTTGTGGCTGGATAGTGGCTTGCGCACTGTAGAGGCTTCTTCCCTGGCGTCGCTGCGGGGTCTGCTCAGTTAGGTCTCTCCTCCGGGTGGGCTCCGCCCCGGGGGGCCCGCAGGAGGTTGGTGGCTTGTGGGCGGCACCGGGTGGTGTAGGTTGCGTTATATCTGGAAACATTAGGGACCCCGTCTCGTCATCTGGATCTGGTCGCCCTTCGGGTCCCTCCCCTCATCCCACTGTCCCGGGGGTCACTGGTGGTAACACAAGGGGCCGACTGGCCTGCGTGCGGTGCTCTGCCCCGACTTCGGGGGCCTCTTCTGTTGATTCTTACCTTTATTTACCTACCTTTTACCACTTATCCAACGCAGGAAGGGGGAGTATGATATTCTACTGAAAACCTCGATATCAAGATTTTACTGTAAGCACACCTTTTTAAGGTCCTTTGAAGCCAAATAAAGCATTTTAGAAATAATTCGCTATCGTGCGTATGTGTTTGTGTGTTTGAGAGAGAGAGAGAGAGAGAGAGAGAGAGAGAGAGAGAGAGCTGGGGTAGCAAAAAAAAAACTTAAAGTCTGTAAATACTAACCTTGCTTACCTCGAGCACAACTTAAGGAAGCAACATGACAATTTCATGAATTCCACCTCCTGGCTCCAAAATACCTTCTACACTGAAAAATATTCATTTTTTTTAAAGACGTGTCTAACGATTTGGATTAAAATATTATAATGATCGAGAAACTTACATGAATAAAATGAATATCTTGAATTTTCTGTAATTAGCCCTTAAAGTTCCCTTCATTCTGATTAAAATTTGTATAATTTGCTACGTCTTTCAAATTTTGTCGATATTCTCCAGAGACTGGCTTTGAATGTTTAGATATGACAAACTGAAGTCTACGAATATCTATTCCTGATAAAAGATAGACAAAGTCTGCTTCTTTGAAATATTCTCTCGACGGTCCGTAATCTAACAGTCGTATATTCCAATTTTATCTTCAACAAAATGAACTCCGTCTATCATAGATATTCGTCTCTCTTCTTGTAGCAATTATTTCAAAAGTCTTCCGTACTGCTGCTCTAGAAAGCCAAAAGCAATCGCTTCGTCCTGGTCCTTTAATTTATCATAACCTGGCATTGTAATGACAAGTAGGTGCTCCGAAAATGTGAGGAGAGTTAATTTTATGCAAGAGGGATGACTTAAAGATAACATATGGTTACTGTGTTTAGGTTACATTATTAATGCGGTTATAAAAGTAATAGGGGCAGAGAAACTGTTTAGTTAATAACAGTTACAAGATTAAGTGGAACAAAACTAACGGTTATTCAGTAGCGTTTACAAATGTTATGGGAACAGAAAGGAAGTAGTTACTCAGTAAAGTACATAAAAGTAACAAGATCTAAGCTTTAGTATTTACTTAGTAACATAAAAAAGTAACGGGAACAGTAACTACATTCATGCGTACGCTTTTATCGCTGAAACTCGTTAAACGTCATTTATTACACTGGAGATAGAATTATCAACTAAACCCTGTTTCTCATAACCTTAGCTCGCTGACATGTATTCTTCCGCGCTCCCTTTATACTGATTGGCTAAGGTACACCTTTGAATAGCAATAATGATGACAAACAAGCACTGTGCAATGTAAGATCAGGCGATAAAAACGATAAAAACACTCTGTCATGATAGATGCCCGTGCTTTCGTCATCCTGAGAGGCAGGTTTAAACCGAAGAATCCTCCTGTCTATTTCTTGATAAGAATTTACATGCATTCCAGATGCATTAACTCTGTTACGTAATATTTTTTATTCATATGGTTATGAATATTTAAATTTGGCAATTCGCTTAGAGCATATTAAGATAAAAGATTATGTTAAATAAGGAACTAGTTTGTATCGCACAAGTATTCCAGGACAGTAGCCAGTGAGAAGTGACTAGTGAACGTGACATTAAGAGATGCGAGACAAAGTTATATGAAACAGGATTTATGCATCTTGCAGTATAAATATTTTAGAATTCCTTGTAACACATCTTCCACCACCCCCCCTTCCAACCAATGCTGCTAACATATGCTAATGAAATCCCGATAAATGGCTTTGGAAAACCCGTAATTTCTAAGCAAAATTTCCAGATTTTAGTACATAAATATCATCATCATTATCATTACTGGACTTCGAAACTAATATCCTTCAAGCTAACCACTGCAAAGGATTACCGTGTTGTTAACCCAAAATATACGAGTGCAAAATTGTTACCTTCGTATTCGTAAAACAGGGCTTGGATCCTCTACATAAGATGACAACCAGACCTGTACAGGTCATTTTATGTTATTTTTTAAATTAATCTGTTCGTTCTAATGTTTCAGATTCATCATCGTCATCATTATTACACGGTTTCATGGGTTATCTTGATAAACATCATCCGACTGCAGTTAAATTTGTTTGGATGATTTCATTCTTGGTCTTCCTAAATCTCTCTTTCCGTATTATGGTGTAGGGAAAGGATCCGACTCCTTCAGCCACCCTGGTGAGGGCACTGCAGATCCCTGGTACTCGTGATACTTTTAACGTGACTAGACGTACAAAGAGCACTAAAGAAAATCTTTGGCGGATTTTGTATCGCTTTCTGGGGTCCTTTGAGGCGTGTCCTTCACCTTACCTATCGCAGAGCGTGGTGGCTTGATAACACAGTAATAAGGGGGAAAAGAGGGGAGGTTGATGCCTTTGCTTTTTCTGGTATTATTGAAACCAAAACATGTTTATTGTCTCAGAACCAGTCATGCCGTATACTAGCGAAATTACTCGTGGACGTATCGTGGGTATATGGGAGGCTGGTCGCACTGTTACAGCAATTGCAACGGCAGTGCATAAAAGTGTTTTTATAGTAAATTACTGGATAAAAATATTCCACGAAAGTGGGGAAGACGGTCTACATACTTGTCAGAAAGTGGGCACTCCCCGTAAAACATCCGCAGATGATGATATTCGTTTACTAATTAATTCAAATTACTCTTTTGTTGTAATTGACTGATTATGTTTAGAAACTAGACATAAGTATGTATATGTATATGGTTTATCGAATATGACGTACATGATATGGCAATAAAATTTAGTTATATTTTTCTCTAAAATCCTGTTGTATTCCTATGATCAGCAATATATTAGTAAAGGTATATTAACCAATTATAGTTTGAATTAGAGGGAAAACATGCTGCTTTATTTATTTATTGTTTAGTTATGTTTGCTTCTATGCAGCAACAAGCATTGATATTACTGTGAGAATACAGTTCTGTTTATTTTTTGTTATAAAGTGCTGCCTTGCTATGTATTTAATGAATACCTTTCACGCTTTAATTTGCACCCCCTGAAAATCTCACACTGCACATTCTACATTTCGCTACCCTGGGCGCTCATCAAGTTTTCCCCTTAGCTTTTAACTCTTTCAAAGGCATGCCCTGCACTAGCCGATAAGGTATGGGCTACCAATCACTGTAAGAGGATGACAAACTGAATGCACTCACTCTACCTCTTTCTCTTTTAGCCAATACGATCGAGAGCGTAAACATATATTTCGTTTCTACGCCATTTTATAAACCTTGTTAAGTTTATTGGTGTAACTGTTTAGCAGATGGACTGGCGCAACCTTGCACCGTGGCCTAAAGCAACCAACGAAGTGGTCATGGCTTCGCAAGGCCACGTACAACGATAAATAATGTGACGTAGATGCGAGGTGCAGTGAGATTTTCTTTGGCTCTCTTTGTACGTCGTCAGCCTGAATATCTGAACCCCTCCCTTTCGGAAGCTATTCGAATCGAATTGTGCTCGACAGGACATTTGGTCCCAATACCGTAGGAGATTGCTCGGGTGGGGTTGTGTAGACAACCTAATGACCTCCGGTACCAGCCTTAGAAAGTGAGCTAGACTCTGTCGCCCCCGACGAGTTTCTTCCCTGGGATAGACGCGCGTGGGTGGCGTATCCACTTCCGTCCCACGTAACCGGGGGCTACCTTCTCTTTAGAAAACCATGCATTAGCCCTTATGAAACACCCCACGAAGAGCAATTCGGATGTCGCCTTTCTTGCGTCTAGAGAGGGAGCTTTGACTCTCGCAACACATTTCCATATTGGTCTTTAGTTTAAAACTTGCTTCGCATACCGTTCGTCATTCGTTCTTCCGACATGGGAGACCCAGTTACTCTATTCTCTTTATTTATTTCACTTAACGCTTATATCGGAAATACGAATATCAATAAGTTTTTAAATATAAATATTATTATCTGCTAAGGGTACTGGATAAAATACCAAATTTTAGTATTAACTATCAATTTAAAGCAAACCTACTAGAACCGCCATTTTGCAGGGAAATATATTTTTTCAATGCAAGATTAGCATCCCAAACCTCTAGATCTGGAGGGAAGATCCCTAAATTGACAAAGCTACTTCCAATTCAAACAGTTAGTTTGGCCATGAAATGTAAAATGAACACCGTTTATACGTGTAGGTAGTTTACATGTGTAGATAATTAAACCGGTTAGTCGTAGAAGGGCCCAACTAGTGATTTTTAAATTTTACAGGAGAGACAAAAAACTAAGTATATTATCATTACAGACCGATTCAGCAATTCTTTATTAAACCTATGATAAATAACACTTTAATGAAGCTATAGTATCATTTACATATTTACTACAGTTCTTAAATTGAGGTAATTACAGTTTGAAAAATCTAAATCTAACCCTTTTTTCTACAATACAAATTTTGTAAAAACTAATGTCAATTATAACCAACACTCTATTTTGAGTATATTTTAAACGCAATTTAAATCATGTGAAATGAATAAACCCATGCATGTGAGATATTATGTTAATAAGACAAATACTTAAAGAAACAATAAACAAAACACTAACTGAAAGAGGCTGTATCGGATTATAAAATTTCTCACCTTTTCACTGACTGCCACCTACTAACTAATCCAGATTCTAACCCCACATCTATAGGAATAGGTTAAAACATTTCCCTCCTTTTTCATATACTACCACCAACCGACTAATCCAGATCTAGCCTCACATCTATGGGAATAGATTATAACACTTCCCTCCTTTTTCTTGATTGCCATCTATGAAGTAATCAAGATTCTAACCTCACATATATGGGAATAGATTATAACTTTTACCTCCTTTTTCATTGACCGCCATCTACCAACTAATTCAGATTCTAACCTCACATCTATAGGTATAGATTATAACGTAAGATTTCCCTCCTTTTTCATTGACGGTAATCTACCATCTAATCAAGATTCTAACCTCGCATCAATGGGAATAGATTAAAACATGAACTATATACATAAATACCCGTAGTATTAAAATTAATGCACATACTTCAGTAGATTAATATAGTATTATTGACACCAGCTGCCAGAACTGGGGTCCAACTATAAATTCTTGGGTCCTTTTTCTACAAGCTAGACATAGTAGGATTAAAATAAAGTCCCAAGTGGAGTAATTGGGCCCTTATTTTACCATTCTTTTCCTTTAATGTATGTTTTCACCATAAATGAATGACATGGTTAGACCCTTGTTCCACTTGTGTCTTGATGAAGTACAAGAAAATGGAAAAAAGTGACTTTTAAAAAATATCGTTATTGGGGCCCTTCTTCGACTAACTGCTTCAATTCTTACATAAAACGTGATTCATGGAAAAAATGTATAAAAATAATTGCGAAAGCATACTGAATGGGTAATATTTTAATACGAAATTTCATTACTTTAATCTTGCGACTGTGATCCACTGTAACAGAGTGACAAATACTTCCTTGTAATAGAGATATATCAGGAATTACTACTACTAGTAATAGTTGACTATAAACTAAGACGTTAACAGTTAACAATCACTTGCAACCGTTAGTCAAATCTCGGAAGTAAGAATCGGTACTATCGGCTGCTTGTTAGTCGATATACACCCTCTACTTGCATCACTGCACGTTCAGTTTTCTCGAATACGTTACCCACATTCAGATTTAGCTTGAAGCAAGCTATTCAGCTGAGAATTTTGCTTTTATCTGACTTCAGCACCTGCATGTAAAATGGTTTTTCATTTAGTATGCATATACCACCGTTTTATTTCCGTTTGTCACTTCCTCTTTAATTTGTCTCGCACAAAAGGGGAGGAATTTGCTTTACTAGTTTCATTTTAGCACAGATTCTAACTCTCATTTAAATACGAATGAAGTTATGTCATAGAATATAATGCCAGGGTTTTCTTGTGAACATTTTATTCGGAATGTAGTCAAATATATTTATATTTTCAGTTGCCGTATTGTTAATGTTACATTCCCGTACCAGCTTTCAGTATTTCCTTCTTTATGCATACTAGCAGAACCCCGCAGCTCTCCTCGAGTTATTGCGGAAACTGTGCAGATATATTCTACTGTGTGTCGCTACCTCTCTCACTCCCTTTTCCCCTCTCTCCCTATTCCACTTTTTTTTCTCTCTTAATCCTCTCTGTTCCTATTTCCCCCTCTGTCGCCTTCTCGCTATCTCTCTCCCTCTCTCTGTGCAATGTACACATCACGTGACGTTTTGAAATCAGATTTTTATGCGATTTTAATACAAATTTAAACGTAAATAAAAGGTTTGAGAGTACACATGCTGGTGCTGGTGCCTTATGCCTGCGATGCGATCAGAATTGTACCACTGCTTCCAGTGGTAAGTCATCATAATCATACTTTATTCATCATTTGAATCTTGTAAGATTAAGGCTTCGTCAAACACACAAAACTATAAATAAAATTCATACAAGTCATTGCTTAAACATGTACAAAAGACATCAATTTAGGAAGTATTGTTAGGAGAACTATAATTTAAATATTCTTCTACTGTATAATGGCAACCTTCCATTAAAATGTTTTGGAGCCAGTTTGTACCTTTTTTCCTATGTTATACTTTTAATGTTTGCTGGTAGTTTGCTATACAAATAATACTGCATTATGTTCAACACTATGTGTGAATAAAGTTGTATTGTGGTTTATAATACCTAGATCTGTTTTACTTCTTGTATTATGCGCGTGTGCTTGTGAATTTGTTTTGAATTGAGCAAGCCAAGATCTTGACAGAACTAGGACTTCATAAATGTACACACAGGGGAATGGGATCATTTTCAAAATTGTATAATAAGGTTTACAACTGGTAGTAGAGGATATGCTTACAATACAGCGTATTGCTCTTTTCTGTAATCTAAATATTTTACTACATCTTTTGCATTACCCCAGCTTAGTATGTCATAAGACATTACAGAATGAAAGTAAGTAAAGTATATAATTCTCAGTGCATTTGTATTTACAGATTATGTTATGGGTTTAATAAAAATATGTAATTCTACTCAGTTTGAATGCTAGCTATTGAATTTGTTTTTCCCATTTTACATGTTCGTCTAATCATATTCCCTGACATTTAGTATTTGGTGCATATATAAGTGACTTGTTGTGTAAATGCAAAGTTGGAAATTGTTCTTTAATTTGTAGTGAAATCCTATAGCAAACGATTTTTCTTCATTTATTTTTAACTTATTTATTTTGAATCAATTGACAATCCTTCCATTGAAGTTAGCTTGATAGGTCATTAGACGTTTTACCTGACATTAGTGTGCTGGTATCATCAGCGAAGAGAATTAGTTTCGTGTTATTGCTTGTTTTATTTAGACTTAGACCTAAATCATTAATGTATAAAAGAAATAGAAATGGGCCTTATATTGAACCCTGGGGTACACCTTGAAGCACTATTTTCTCTGACGATATTTTACTCTGAATCACGCCTAACCTTTTTTCTACATAGTTTAGCCGTACAATCTGGCATCTGTTTACAAGATAAGGTTTAAACCATTGTTACATAATTCTCTCCTAACACATGCATGCACCTTATTCAATAGAATGCTGTGATCTACAAGATCAAAAGCCTTAGAGAGATCCAAGAAAATACCAACAGGCAGCTTTCTCATATTTAGTGTTTTATACATGTTCTCTTTTGATCAATGCTGAGGTAGTGGAGTTTCCTTTCCGAAAGCCATGCTGACAGTGTGTTAAGGTATTTTTCACAAAAGGAAACTAGTCTATTATACATGATTTTTTCTATCACTTCGGAAAAAACAGATAAGATTGAAATAGGCCTGTAGTTGTTTATGTCTTCCCTAGAACCTTTTTTAAATAGTGGTTTGACTTTGCAGATTTTAAGAACATCTAGGAAAGTCCCTGAGTTAAATGATAAGTTTACTAACTAGCATAATGGTTTTAGTATAAGTCGATGGCACTATCTTAGTAAAAGATTTGAAAATCCATCTGAGACAATGGACTTTTTACTCTTTAGGCTTGCAATCACAGAGCTATTTCTTCTTCATCTGGTGTCAGATACATACTTGAATTGATTTTGTTACATGCATAAGAAGCTATGGAGGTATTATTACTACTGTTAGCATCATTACTCATTGGTTATACAGAGTGATGTACACACACAAATATTAGCAAGAAAACATGTATAACTTCTTAAATATTCTTCTCATCGAAATTTTGTAGATAACAAAGGTTGTTAGAAACATGTTTATAAACTTTTTAAAATACCGCTTTTCAAGATAAAACGAAAAATAAGCGTGATTTTTGAATTTGTTGATTTTGCACCCTATTACTTCCCCATAGAGGCAAGCAATTACGGTGCCATATGCCCTATTAGCTACAGTCATATAGCTAATTATTACACGAATAACACCCCCAAAATCAGAGAGTTAGTGCAACTGTGATTATGGCCATTTATATAATGTTCTTTTTCGTGGCAAATTTAGCCACCTGGACACTGATGTGCATATTTTATAATATCCAATAATTGTGGAGGTTGGGAACAAAACCGGTCATTTCCGCAAAAATTAAAAATTGAGTATTTTAAGGTTTCGGTAGTTTTAGATAGGCAGCAATCGGAAATTGTAGTAAACAGGTTTTGTTAAAAAGCGGTCACTTATACGAGAAAATGTGGCTTAAAGGTAGTATTTTCAATCAAAACCGTACAATTTGTAGCCACAAGTGATAATTCTCTATTTATTTGTTTTGCATCAAAACCGGACAATTCCATACCGTTACACGGACACTTCTTCAAAAACACCCATTAAATGTAACCCTGTCAGAGTGTGAATGTGTCGTCCTCCGTGGTGTAGTGGTTACTATGCTAGCCCCTAGTTACCGAGGTCGCGGGTTCAAACCCGGCGGAGGGCGATGGATTTTTTTTCGGGCGTAAAGTTCTTAGCATTGCTACCTTCGGAAGGGAAGTAAAGGTCACGTGTCGTAGATTTCCGACACATAAAAGGACCTCAAGCCTGATAAAGAGACCTCTGAGAACAATTACCGGTCTTTCACGCCCAATATAGAATGGGACGCTAAGGACCAGAGCAGTGAAAGAGCATCCATAAATAAAACTAAAACAAAGACAAAAACAAAACAAAGAAAGTCCAAGAGTGTCATCACACCGGTTATTTTACTTGGGCTCTCCCCGTCCTTTATCACGGATTTAGGAGTACCAAATATGTTCTACGGATCTTAGTTGATATTCATCAAAAAGTGAATAAATAATAGAATGTTATGCATACATTATCACAATTTCCTACGCCAGGTTGTGTTTTATCGGCATGTTTTTAACACCCACAGTACATTTAACCCGTCTTAGCCTGGTGTGCCATATTTAAACAAAGGTGCATTTTTTTTTAAGGTTTTAGGTTTTTTAATTGCCTTTTTTCTAATGTCACATTTTACTAACCTTTAGCAATGCAATAACTGTTTGATATTGTAAAAATATTAACTTTTTAATAATAAGAAACACAATCCATGCAACTGCAATCAAATGTTGGATGTTTCTAACTCTGATAAGCAAAACCGGACATTTCTAGAAACTTTTTGCTTGTAAATTGTAAATAAAAAGTGTGAAAAAATTATTTTTGATACCACGATATCAAGGGATTTAACACGCGTTAAGCATAAAAATATCTGTCACTGTCGAGTAGAGCGAATCTTCATAGTTTTTTCTAATTCCTGGAAAAGTCGCTGTTTTGGAAATCACCGGTTTTGCTCGCAACCTCCTCAATTGGAAAATATTTAAAATACTTTTTCAAATATTTAATTACATATCTCACAATGATTTGATATATAATCGGAATATTCCATACACTCAACGTTTAAATGAGCATAACTTAATATTCATTCCCAATAGAATAGTTGTGAAGCAAATGTTTCTGTAAAAGCTTCTAAAATTTCTATTAACTAATGAAGACTTACTCGAGTAAACACATTTCAGTTGCAGTTAAAAAAAAACGCTTCAAGAAACTTAATTTTACTCTCTGTTCTAAGGATGTGCTCTGAAACAGTGTTACTGCAATCATTTTAAAATGCAGTTAAATATAGTCATGGGTTGCTAGTGATTTTTCACTCTGTTTTTCTTCACGATAAGATTACATTATGAATATACTGAATGTACATCATTAATATGTGCAATGACAATTATGCATACAACATATGTTCAATATCAAGACTTAAGTCAGAGTACAAAATGTAGACAATAACATGGAATTAACAGTATATAAATAGCAACAATGGCTCAATAACAAGGAATATACTTTTCCCAGATATACACAGTCGCTAAAATGTAAAGTATGCTTCTCTGATTTTATACTGGTACAATTTGTTTCTGGTCACGGCAAGTTTGGTACATACTTCCGACGATTTCATATTGTCATAGAATAGAATCTCGATTGCCCCTGCGAAAATGAAGAAACAATAGAACATTTACTCTTTAATTGTCCTCGGTACATGTAGTGAAGATACTGTTTGGAACTTCATTCAAACCACTGTAATATAGTATTTATAAAACCATTGTATAAAATTTTAATAGGAGATATTGCTACAAGTATTTTGTAAAATTTATTCACCACATCCATCGAACATTGTAAAATGTAAATAATTATACTAATTTAATTCTTTTTAAATAATAAAACTGCAACCCTAATATACAAATTGTAAAATAGGGTTTAATCTGTGGAATAAATAAAAAAATATATGTCTAACAATCATTAAATTATTTGTATTTGGGTTAATTATATTCTCGGTGCTTTTTCCTTTTTATTTTAATAGTGCTTAACGCCTACTCTTATTGCATACGGTACCACATGGTGATACATGAAATGGAATGATAAACGGGAAAGGAAGTTTGCAGAGGAAATGTCCCAGACCTAAGTTTAGGGTACCTCACTGGCATTTGCCAGTTATTAGGACTGAAAAGACTGGATTAAATCTTACTCAGGGAGGACCGTCCTGACGGGATTTGAACTGCAGTCCTCTCGTTCACGAGTCCATGCCTTAGCGAACCTCGCCTGCCCATGTTGTTATTTTGTGGTTATCTAAATGAGATTGTTTTTGCTGTCACATTATTATATTTATGAGTAGGGATGCGATCTCGATACCGTCGATACCTCGATACTCGCTGGTATCGAAATATGCCTAATACTTTGAAACAAACCTCAGATACTTTTTCGATACTTTTTTAAGTTTTGCGTTATTCAAAGTTGTTGCGTTTAACTTTTTGCTAGATAAGGGATGGCAGACTTCACGTTATTGCCTCGCACGCGTGCACAAAGAGTTTCTGGACTATAGTTCTTGATAGCATTTCCTAAGGTGAATGCAACATTCCATAAATGAAAACATGAGAAACAATGGGAGAAAGAGTAGAGGTACTCATGTAACATACAGCGTTAACTGAGTTGCGAATGAATCTGATTTGCTGACGCACTAAATCACGTTTCTGCAATAGCCTGGCTTTTGTGACTCACTCTCAGCCATTACATTTACCTACTCCAGTGACCAAAATCTGTGAATCCAGCAGAAACATATCAGACGTGAGATAATACAGCGCATAGAAATATTAATTATTTTTAGTTCTTTGAGTTTCATGTAAAACATATATTAGTTTATTCTTTCAAGGTTGCAGAATAAAGAAGAATTGCTAGTATTTGTTTTTCTATGGACAGAAAATCCTTTAAAAGAAAGTTTTCAGCGCAAAATATAGCTACATAAAACGGGAAGCAAAGACATTATTATTATTATTATTATTATTATTATTATTATTATTATTATTAGCCTTGACTAACAATAGGAGATATACAACCTGTGGCATTATCAAGATAAAAAAATTGCTGTCAATTGAAGAATGTCAATCAGGAATAATTTCGGAATTAGCATACAATACAAAATTGATTACATGTGTTTTTACACAAAAAACCACTAATAACGTAATTCAGTGAACAAGCTATCGACTTTACAGATTTTTATAAAATGAGTATCGAGTTTTGGCGCTCAAAAATCAATATCGGTATCGAGTGTCGACAAATAGTGACATCGTCCCACCATTTATAAGTAAATGTTTGGTTTTTAGCTTTAGTTTCTTTCTGTATTCAAATTTTGTAATACATTTCAATTTTTTCGTAGTTACTGCAAGCAAAGCATTGCCCTGTTGAAGTACAAATAAACAAATATGTTTATTTTCATTAAATAAAAGCTCCAGTTTAACGTTTTCCTTACTGCATCCAGCATCTCTGTAGAACATAGTTGAATTCCTTTATGATTTCGAAATAAAAGATTTAGCTATTCTCTTAACCATTTTCTTGACAGAGTTACAGTATTTTTAGTGCTATATTTTGTCATTATTCGCTCCCCTCTCTTTAGGGTAGCAGTGGGTTATTAATTTATTGCCAACCATAGTGCTCATTTAACTATCGATGAGACTGTGGACGGTTTGTTAGATTCAACAGTCATGTGGTATTCATTTGCTGTGCGAACAGATACCAATTCGGTAATCGATGTACTTGAAGGATGGGAGCCCAAGTAATGAACAATTAGTGTTGAGGACACACTTCCACACTGAACTGACTGTCTAGTAAACTCAGAAAATACAGATGTTTCAACACAACCAAAGGCTCACATGGCTATTGAGCAAAGCTTTGATTTGGCCAACAGAGAAAACACACCAAAAAACTCAAACGATTCTTCGAAAGAATGCATCGCGGCCCTTAAAAGTGGTTTGGCTTCTTTAGGTTTACTGTAGTGCTGTATATCCACAGAGCATGCACCTTTGTACAAACTTCTCAGCCAACGTTGTTACTGGTTTACAATCTACAAATGTGACATTTAGCCCTCCCAGGAAATTTTTTTGCCCATTTATAAGTTATCTTCCTTTATAAATTACACACGAAAGCGTATTCCATGTCCTGAATTATGATGACTTGTCTCCTTATAATTGTTGCATCATAGGTATTGATAACGTGCACATAAACCCTTATCATGGTCCCACATTATGAAAATTGCATTTTATTATGTTATTTTTAGTCCTATTATGCCATTTTCTTTTCTGGAGTATTTTTCCTCGATTTTACATCATTATTTTGTCATTTTCTTGCACTTAATTGAGTGTATAAAGAATCTCATATTACTGGCATTTTGCATACCGATAACTTTTGAAACATCAGAAGTTTCACTATTAAATCACGAAAAACAGGAGTAACTTTGTAATCCTTTATTCGATTTTTGGAAAAAAAATCACATTACTATTTAATGGTAGGTCTGGAAAAGGTTTTTGTGGGGGAGGGGCGATTAATATCAGGGGAGAATGTATCATTACAATTATGAATTCATGTTCCAAAATAAGAAAATAATAAATTGAGTCTTATTTATGGACGTTCTTTAACAGCTGTGGTACTTAGCGTCCCATTCTATATTGGGCGTGAAAGACCGGAAATCTTGCTCAGAGGCCTCCATCAGGCTTGAGGTTCTTTTACGTGCCGTAAATCTACGACACGGGACCGCCGGCTTTACTTCCCTTCCGAAGGAAGCCATGCTAAGAATTTTACGCCGAGAAAATCCATCGCCCTCCGCCGGATTGGAACCCGTCCCAAAATAGGGATGAGGCAGGTAGTTTTTCCCTTTTTTGCGTTAATGTGTGTGTACATTCAGGTTCACATTGTCCTTATCCCTATGTGTGCCATAGGATGTAAAGTCCTCTTCGTTGTTATGAATTTTGTATAATCTGAGAACTCAAAAGAGTTAATGCTACAATTTTGTAAGATCCGCTTCAAGAACAACTTTCTTAATTTTCCTTTCAGATTCTTCCAACAAGAACATGGAACAAACATACATTTTAAATTCATTTCTAAATTATCTCATCATGATTCTTATGCCTATTTTTGCTGCTTGTGTAGCAGTGATAACCATGCATAAATTATTAATTTATAACTTTCGTTCACTTATTTTAATAAATCAAACAAATTTCAGTTTAGGTAATTTTTTGTTATTACCATGTGGTTTTTTTAATTGTTGAGCCATTCATAGGTCATTTTCCAAACATTTTAGCTAATAAAACTCCTAAACCTACTTATTACTCTTTCTACAATGTACCTAGTAGGTAGAGCATTCCATTCTACTAAAAAAAACCGATGTCGACATTTCACTGAAAATATATGTTTCGGGGCTCCCAAAAATAGTATTTTAGAAAAAGGTCGTTGCTTGTGTGTGTGTGTGTGTGTGTGTGTGCGCCCGCGCGGGTGTGCGTGCGTGCGTCCGTACGTCCGTCAATAGCATAACTAAGAAACGAAAATTTCGATAAATACTAAACTTGGTATTTCAGATTAATATCTTCCAAAGATGCGAAACGAAGAGTTTCAAGCAAATCTCCCTACACCAAATTTCCCTTTATATGGAAAAAAATTCTAAACTGTTTATTTTCTTAAAAATAACCCAAAAGATTCTGATTAAAATACCGCATATTTACTATATTTAGATGATAAAATGTATTTTGTGTTATATAATTGTAATCTCCTGGGAATAAATAACCTATGAAGTCTTCCTCCTTAGGAAGAAACTTTGCGTGATTTTGTGTAACCTTAAAACATATAATTTGTTTCAAATATCCTTTTTGTGGCATCAGCCATTTCCGAGAATTCCTTATTGTTTGTTTGAATTTTTCAGCACCTTGTCATTTTTGAAAGTGCTGTCGCTATTCAGTTGTTTCTCGCGGTGCCGTGGAAAAAGTATGGTATTTCAAGGTCAGAATATAGATGCTAGTATTTAAAATCTGGCTATCGATTCGGTTTCCTTTATCCTCCTTGAAACTACAATGAAATGTGGAGTGGGGCTAGTTTACAAAGGTTTATCTCGACTAATATGAAGTAGATAGAAAAATAAGCTTTGTAGGATTAGTTTTTAGAAGCTATATAAAAAAGTCTTATGTGTTACATTCACACGACTTTCTTATTCTCTATCATTTATTAATGGGTTTAAAAGCTATTCTTACGAAAGCTTTTTTCTAACTAGTTCATTTTGATCGAGATAAAATTTAGCAGAAATACCTACATTACACATTTCGTTATAAATATACAGGGAATAGCAATAGTAAATATGTTTAAGAACTGGACACTATATGCTTGTCTTAAAATTCCATACTCTTTCCACGACATAGTGAGGAACAACTGAATGTCGACAGGACTTTAAAAGAATGATAAAGAATTTAAGAATTCAGACCATTAATAACGGTTATCTCAGAAATGGCATATGCCATAAAAAGATTATTTGAAATAAGTTGTGTGTTTTAAAATGATCTACGTTTTTTGTGTTGTGCGTTTTCGTCTATCACTAACGTTTACCAGTAATACAAATCACACAAAACTACTTCCGAATGAAGAGGACTTCACAGGCTATTCCCAGAAAATTCAAGATATACATGTTATAATTCATGTAAATATCATCAACATATAGTATTTTAATCAAAATTATCAGAGTCATTTTTGATAAAATCAAAAATTTTGACAAATGTTCCATTTAAAGGGCAGTTGGGTTGGGAAGATTTTCTTTAAAATCCTCATGTCTCATCTTTGTAAGATACTGAACTTAAATGCCAAGTTTGGTATTTATCCCACTTTTCGTTTTTCAATTATGCGGTTCACAGTCACACAAACAGACTCAAACGCAGGCAGACAGACAGACAGACACACACGCTCGGACATTTTTCTGAAACTGCTTTTTTTCTATTCAGGGGGTCTCAAAGTATGTACTTCCGGTGAAAACTCCGTATCGAATTTTTGGAGGAATGCAATACCTTCTCTACCAACTATGAACTTGGTAGAGAAAGTAGTAAACGATAGTGGGTAGAGAAACAGAGGTGAATGTAACACCTCATATTTTCTATCTGCTTGCTCATAGTCATGATACATTTGCAAGAAATTTACAGCATGGTAAAACACATGTCGTTTTAAATAGGAGTGTAAGAAGAGACTTTACTTTTTATAAAGCAAATCGACATACTTAATTAAGCTCACCAGAAACAATATAACGGTAACTTCATAATTCAAAGTGCACTGCATGAAATTTGGGAAAAATTAAACCAACAACAACGGATATTTCGGAAGTTGTTAACATTATGACATATTTCACATAAACTGTATATTTTAATGACTGTAGCTAATATTTACCGCAGTAGTATACGGCGAATATTTTGACAGTTAAGCATTACCTCCTTTGCTCTCAATTTTTATACCACTATTGCGGTACACAATGGTACCATATATTGTTGATGGCAACAAGGAATAACGTTTCACCTAGGATTGAACCCTGAGGGACTCTATTTTCCAGGGAATAACACACGGAGAAGCACTCATTGGCTCTGACTTTGAAGCGCCTGTTTTGAAAGAAGTTGTGTATGAAGGCTAACATCCTATTTCGCCCCATCAAAAAGTAAGTGCACAGTCTTCTCCAAGGCTCGCAAACACTTACCGAATCCGAATCTTATCGTCGATAAACATCAAATCCCTATAGTCCATATAGGTGTACTCTTCGACCGGAAACACCTGGATTCCTCATCTTAAACTCCTTAAAGCCGACTGCGGCCAATGGCTCAATATACTGAAAGTTTTATCAGCAAGATCATGGGGAGCTGACTTCAGTGAGTTACTACGCACTTATAAATCTACCATAGAGCCTAAACTGGACTACAGATCTATAGTTTACAATTCAACAAGTACCACAGCTCTTACAATGCTAGATTCAATCCAGTCTTCGATATTACGAATTGCTTTAGGAGCCTTTCACACCAGCCACATAGAGAGCCTACAAATTGAATCCAACGTACCTCCGCTGCAAATTGGAAGGAAAATCTCAAGTTTATCACATGCAACACGTACTGCAACGAGACCATCATCTCTAGTCCACTCTTACATATTTCCCACCAACAATATAGGAAATATCACAGAATCGGCACAGCCTTCAGATTTTCCAACTCGTCTCTCAGCATACCTCAAGGAATTCAACATTACTCCGCCTAATATGTTCCTTTGTTTCATAGATCAGATTATAAACCATGGGGACTCACATACCCCTTTATTGACACATCAATAGCTAGACAAGGAAAATCTTCAACATATAGTGTTCCTTATAAACCCCTATTTGACGAATTGAGTACACTTTATTCAACACACTCTTATCTTTACTGATGAATCCGAACTTGATGGTCATAATAGATGTGCAGCGGTATTCCCTGATTACTCATCAATATAGTCTTCCCAACTGTCTTGCTGTCTATTCTTGAGAATTGCTCGCAATTCAACTCTCATTGGAATATATACTTAAAAAGATAACCTACATAATTAAATAATATGATCCGACTCGTTGAGTGCTTTAGCCGTTCAACAAAGTGTAACCCTTCAAAATATTGTTAAAGAACTTCAGAAACTGTACACCAAATACCAATCTCTGGTAAATCAGTATCATTTGCCTAGACTGCGTCTCACGTCGGAATTATGGGTAATGAATCAGCTGATCAGGCAGCCAAAGAAACTACCAAACATCCCCTTCAGGACACAAAATCCCACACACGGACTTCATCAACTTCATCAAAAAGACTTGCATTAATCAATGGAGACAAACATGGAAAGCTGCATCCAGAAACAAGTTACACGGTGTCTGCATTTCCGAGTCCAAACTTCAACACTATTATTTCAGCCACAAAGACCAAGTTGTATTAACTCGACTACGTATTGGACATACTTCTGTAACGCACAAACATCTCCTCAACCGTAACTCTCCTCCTATGTGCGACCTCTGCAGATCCAACCTCACTGTTCATCATTTCGTTACAGCCTGCCGTCGCTATGTACGAATAGGGAAAGATGTGAACATCCCCAACAGCCTACCAGACGCCCTAAATTCAGCACACTAAAGAACTTTAAGCTTTATGAAAACGATAAAATTGTATAACAATGTATACCACACCTATCTATAGAATTTAATGTTGTATGTACTATTACTGTTTTAAAATATTGCATTTTTCAATGTAATAATGTTCTGTATTCAAAGTAGTCGCGATATAACTTTATAGTTGAAGCGATAATAAAGAAATACATATATTTAATTAATTAATTAATGGTACCATAATATGCGAAGTGCCCCTTCGCTTCTCAATCCTGCAAACAGCTTACATCCTACTTATAAACGTACTACTACATCATTTTCATCACTCATTCCGCATCTGGCTGTCCAACATGTAAGTACATTGCCTCTAGTTCTCGTAAACTTGTTATTCGTAATCATATCAGGTTATTCCTAAAAGCTATTTATATGTTTTAGGTCTTCAATGCAATTCCTGGACAACTCTGAAACCAAGGACTGGTCTGTAATGACCAAAGCTTGTCGTCACCATCGTCAGCTGCGGTAAACGCAAGTACATGGCTTTTCAGTCCCCATAACAGTGTTCTGCACTTGTAGAGAAACTAGGAAGAAAAATTGACGCTCACTTCAGCACCAGCCATTAAAAGCCTACATCCAAAGAACCTGTGACTAATACGCTTACTCTCCATTTTAAGCACTTTTTTGGAATTCCAACCATCGTTTTCAAACCGTCCGGCATCGCACTATTTGCAGAAGAATGGACACGTCTCAAAAACCTCTACGATCTCTACAAGTCCAACCTTTCTTCCTAATTTCCTCTCACATTTGTCTATTTCCCTCCAAAGTGTACTCAAAGAAATCCCTACACCATCCGTATGCGAACATATCCTGAAGAAATTTTTATTTATCCATCTGGCATTACAGTACGAAATCCCGCCGCGTCGTGTTCTCCCTCTCCCCACTCTACTTAGTGAACCTCCCAACCACTTCGTCATCTCAACCACCACCATCCCTATCATTATCCTTCTTCAGGCGTCACTCTCTCTACAGTCGTAGTTAAGTCAACATGCCACGCAGTGTGCTCCAAGAACTCACCAGCCGCGGTCAAACACCGTACACATCAGTGTCAAGGAACTTCATCCCACCGTACCTTATCTGGTAATTAGGGCAAGAGTTCTCAACATGATTTACGGGTGGAGAATGGTCCTGAGGCTTCAAGACGGTAGGAAAGTCCTACCTTCAGCCTACGGCTACCTTCACGACCACTCCATCCATCAACTCCACTGGGCGCCATTCCAAATCACTTACAGTGGTACGGAACTCATTCCCAACATCAACGGATTCAGAAAACACATACATACCTTCAAAGAGGTCCGTGCTAAGGAATGACATGCTCAATGGATTAACGCGACATAGGGTCTCACGTTATATAAAACACTAATACGACCAATATTTACCTATGCTGCACCTGTCTGGGGGTATGCCGCCAAAACATACATCAAAAAACTACAACAATTTCAAAACAAAACATTGCGCATGGTAGCTAAGGTACCGTACGTAGCGCCATCCGATTTACTCCACGAGGAACTTAAAATGCATACAGTAGAAGAATTCGTTAAAAAGCTAGCTTACGACATCTACAAAAGCTTACGCGTACACCACAATGATCTAGTCAAAGCATTAGGCAACTACGATTCCGTAAATTACAAGCATAACAGACCACTCTCGCTATTCGATAGAACGCTTTCCCGAGACGACACGCAAGAACAAATCCAACAGTTCTTAAACAATCTACTCCAAACATGACAAGGACACTGACCCAAGACTTCGTATTTCTATATCCCAGCAATAATCTTTCTCTTGCTTTCTACCCTTGTTTCAGCCCACGCCCGTCGCAGAGCCCTCAAGTCCTCAGCAACAGCTGAGGCGGCCCGGGAGAAGGGGCCTCCCAACGTGAACGACGTGCGCAGCGTAAGACGGGCCGCTGCATTATGGAGTCGTTCACACAGACGACAATGGCTACCATCAGGACAACGAGCTCAACGAAGGACCGAGAAGGCCGGATCTCAAGACAGACGCCTGTGCCCGATTGACTGCACAGGACACAATACAAAATTGTTCAATTTATATAAATCTAATATAACAATAATAGTACAACCTAGCAGTAAGCTAATGCTAAGTCATGTGACACGCAGGCACTCCCTGCAAACAACACACATTTTAGATCTTAGGCATTATTTAACACATACTAGCAATATAAGAAACATACGCAAATAACCCACTGGTATTGCTCAGGTTCCATGGGCAATACCAGCAAGTAACATTTGACGCGCTCGCATGCAATGCATGCCAGCTAAGTAGCTACTCACATACTAACCGGGGTGCTATGCGGGACCCGACTAAAAGCATGCAAACAAATGCACGTTAACACAGCAATATACAGTTAACTCGTGGTAGGGTTTTTTAGTGGGTATTCCGCTTCTGAGCGGCGAGCCCCACATATCCCCCCAGCCATTGCACACCGGCTGGGGGTCGAATGCAATAATGCATTTTTCCCCCCACGGAAAAAAAAAAAAAGCGACATAGGTATGTTTTCATTTGCCTTTCTTCTAAGTACCACACTTTTTCATTCTCTTCTTTTTACACTTGTTCATTGCTTTTCTCTTCTGTTTTTCAGGTAAAAGCCTGATGTCTACTTTTCGATGCAAGGTGTCCGGATCCGTATTCAAGAATAGCGACCTCATCACCAAGAATGATTTCAACATTAGCTCCACCCATATTGAGAGATTCGGTGACATCAAAACCGTCATAGTCACAGTCAACGTTTCCAACGCCGGTGCAGTATCCATATCCTTCCACCCCTTCAAAATATCTCCTAAAGGATGCAACGAGGTCTGGCACTTCTCCATCAACCTTGCTACCGTCGGTAAATGTTCCTACCTTCATCACCTGTCTACATTCCTCACTACGTTCAAGACACCAACTTCTGCTACATGCACTTTAAGTGTGAAACTCAAAATGCCTTTCAAGACGAACTTCCATACATGCTTTCTTCTCCTTATATTACATGTTTAACATCATTTATAACCCTTTAATAAATAACATTGCATTATGCAATGTATGTATCACTCTTATTCAATAAAGATAAGGAAAATAAAATAAAAATATCTCAACGGAAGTTTCATGAAGCAAAACTAGCGCCTCCTGGTGGTAAACGTCCGCCGAGGCACGCTCAACCGCCCGCCCTGAGACCTTACTACTTTTATTTGACATTAAGTGTAGCTTTGCGTTTTTCTCATTTATACAGAAATCTAAACAAGACACCGAAGGTTAACATTATTATTGCCTGTAGTAATCACATTAAGGGGACACGGTAGGCAAAAATGGGTAAATATCGCAATTTTTTGTTATACAGGGTGGATCATTTAGGTTGAGACTGTACAATATCTCCAACATTAAGCGTTGTAGAAGGAAATGCCTTTAATAAAAGTTGCTTGATATTACGGGGGAAAGTAAATGTTATTAGTCGTGTTTTGTTTGGAGGACGTTATGGTGGTCATTTTAGGGTCATACAAAATGTAAGTTCCCATTTTAAAAATTAAATTGTATAACCATATATATATTAGAGTTACCATATCTTCGAGCGCCGCCCGGAGTCCCGGGTTTGGAATGAATTCTCCGGGTATACGGGGCAATGACTTTAATCTACAGGTTTGAATGTGACGTTACTCTTTAATCATTTTGAATAATTTTGTTCGACTGTTAGGCGGCGCCGTGGCCGAGTGGTTAGACCGCTCGCCTCCCACCGAGGCGGCCCGGGTTCAATCCCAGGGACCTGCATGTGGGATTTGTGGTGGACGAAGCGGCGTCTGGGCGGGTTTTCTCCGGGTTCTCCGGTTTCCCCCGCCATTCATTCCACCAACTGCTCCATCATCACCTTTCCTTTCATCCATTTCACCAACATTTCGTTTCATCTACTTCCTTCATCCCATACCAGGCATCGGGTTGATCACCCATCCTGGATGCTCTGTCTGATCCATGAGTGTCTGCTCCTCGACGGGCCTCTGACCCCAGGCACCCGCTTGTAAGTCCTGGGGGGTGTAAGTCCTACATAAGAGGAGGGTAAACAGATAATGAATGAATGAATGAATGTTCGACTGTTAATTTCTTATTGTAACAATACGCAACGTTTCTGTTCTTATTCTGACAAATTTTCATTGTTGCGTCTGTAATATTCGGCTCGCACATGATTAAAGAAACACTGGCAAGTCGAAGCAACGTCCTGTCGTGAGACCTAGCGAACTCCAGGGCACACTCCGGCGTCTCAACCTCAAAAAGGCAGGGGGGGCCTGACGGGCTCACACCCGCCATGCTACGCTACCTTCTCTTCAGAGCCGTGCTCTTTCTGACCAAGGTCTTCAACATGTGCTTCGCCCTATGCCACTTTCCACGCGAGTGGAGGGAGGTCCGGGTGATCTGCATTTTGAAGCCGGGGGAGGATCCGGTCCATCCTGCCAACTCAGATCCATCAGCCTCCTATCAGTCCTCTAGAAGGTCTTCGAGAGCATACTACTAGCCCGCTTGTTCCCCACCTTGGGAGACATTCAAGCCATCCCAGCACACCAGTTCGGCTTCCGTCCTGGGCACTCGATCCCTCAGTAGTCGCTGCACGTGGTGGAGGCAGCTGCCCTGGGATACCAGGACAGGGTTTACACCGCGGCAGTTTCTCTGGATGTCGAGAAGGCCTTCTCGACGACTGACATGCGGGTCTCCTCCTGAAACTCATTCACCTGGAACTCCCTACACACATTATCCACCTACTACATACATATCTCAGACACCGCACTCTTGTGGTTTCAGTTGCAGGACACATATCTACACAGAGGCCAATACGATGCGGAGTCCCCGAAGGTTCTGTGCTATCCCCCACGCTGTTCAGCGTATATGTGGCCGAACTTCCTACAGAACAACACGTCAACATAACACAATATGCTGACGACATGCTCCTGTATTGCACAGACAAAAAGCCACGCAGATCTTTC
The DNA here is from genome assembly GCA_030765065.1 of Deroplatys truncata. Taxonomy (NCBI): domain Eukaryota; kingdom Metazoa; phylum Arthropoda; class Insecta; order Mantodea; family Mantidae; genus Deroplatys; species Deroplatys truncata. The sequence continues at coordinate 603,179,191 of CM060990.1, forward strand.
AACTTCATTCAGAGACACCTCCGCCTCCTCCAAGAGTGGTGCAGGAGTTGGCGGTTATCCATAAACCCGGCAAAAAGCCACGCCATTCTCTTTAACAAGCGCCGCTTTCCCACAAACTTCCCCACATTCACCAAACTCAGGAGGATAGAATGGACGAATGCCATAACCTACTTGAGAGTTAAGCTAGAAAAAGGCCTAACTTTCCAGGGACACATCCGGGACCTCGCGCATCGGGCCACTGGGGCTACGGCTTCATTGTAGCCCATGCTGAGGTCGGGGATGCCTGTCCCGCTTAAGCTACGCCTTTTTCGAGCACTCATAAACCCCGTCCTGCTTTATGCCTGCGAGATCTGGGGCATGGCCGCAGACTCTAGTCTGCTGCTTCTGTAACGAGGGCATGTTTTTCGTTTTGAACTTTAGTGAAAAAGTTAATATTTCATTCAATGTGACAGTGTTGAGTGGAAATAATTTATTTGTGTTGTAATTATTCCACGACAAAGTAATATAACCTTTAAAAAAATCTGATATGTTACATTCCCATGACTCTCTCTACCCTCCAGCACTTACTTGTGGGTATACAAATTATTCTTACGAAAGTTTATTTCCCTATCTTCTTCATTTTAATGGAGATAAAACTTTCCGTAAATAGATGCATTACACATTTGGTTATATATTTATAAAAGGAACAAATGTTTAAGAACTGCACGCTATATACTGGCCTTTTTCCGTACTCTTTGCGTGCAATCATGAGAAATAACTGAATATGGAAAGGACTTGAAACATATGACAAAGTATTGAACAATTCGAACTATTAATAGCGGATATCTCAGAAATGGCTTGTGTATTTTAAAGAGATTTACTTTTTTATAGTACGTTTTCGTCTATCGCTTAACGCTTATCAGTTATACAAGATTATTCAAAATTTCCTTCAAATGAAGTGGACTCCACAGGCTATTCCTGGAAAGTTCAAGGTTTCGGACTATCTATTCTGTATATCGCTCCTTTTCCGTGAGACTGCTTCACGAAGCCGCATCTCTTTCCTACAAGGAGGATAAAATTAGGTGCCGAGCCGCAAAATTCTACAAGTTGCCGCACCATCGGAGCGCCTTCATTCGGCCTCTCGGGGATTATAACCCCTGAATACGCCGCTTGAGGCGTCACCGGCTTCCCCGCATGGCATGCGGGCACATCCGGTAACAACGGAGCACCTCCAACAGCAGCTAAGGCTGAGCTCCTTTATAATCCTTGCAAGGGTAGCTTGTACTTTCAAAATTACAACCCCTACTTAATAAGTCTGGAAAATACTTAACACCAGCGGTGCACAAGTGCCATTGCACCAAGACCGGCAACCGTTGAGGGGCAAAACTTGCTATCTCCTTTCACTCCCCTGTGCAAATTTCACGTCACTCTGTAAACCGCACATCCCGTATCACTACGTGGTTAAGCCCTAGTTAGGGGAGGTACACGCCTAACACACCTTCGGGCTGCCCTCAGCCTGCCATCATGTCGTCGTAGAGGCAACGTGTCAATTGGCAACGTCTATTTGTATGCTCGTTCGTTTACTGTCAGTTATCAGTTTACCGGCAATTGTTGGAAAGCTCGGATCGTGTGTGAATAACCTCGCTTCCATAATTCAGAATAGCGAGCAATAACAGTGAAACGAAGAGGCGATATCTAAGTTCGTTCCGTGAAGAATGGTTGCAGGAGGAAAATTATAAAGAGTGGTCACAAAAATATATGCAGTGTCTCATTTACCGTTAAATATGACGGCGTGAAGACTGTGAATAAACATTCACGGTCAGAAAGACACAAAGCGAACATTATCACACAAAAGAAAAATCAATCTCTTCTTAAATTCTTACCAAAACGCAGAAGACGACAAAATCGCTGCAACGGAATTAGCTTTGACTTATCATGGTGTGAAACACCGCCATTCTTACAGTTCTCAAGATTGTGGTAATAAGTTATACCCACGTGTTTTTAGAGACTCCTCTGTAGCAACGGAAGTAAGATGCGGCCGAACTAAAAGTGAGGCGTTAGTAAAAATGTGCTTCTGCCTTATGCTAAAGAGCTACTAAGCGAATTAAAGCAAAATGTTCCATTTTCCTTAGGTTCAGACGCTTCAAATAACAGCAATAAGAAGCATTACCCAATAGTTGTAACGTACTTCTCCAAAGATAAGGGAAAATGTAAAGAAGTTCTTGATTTCTATGAAGATGTAAACGAATCTACAGAAGCTATTTCAAATAAACTAAAATCTATTTTATTGGAAAATGGTTTACAACTAAACAGTGTAGTTTCTTATTCAGTCGTCAAAGCTTCGCTTAATTTCGGTAAACATAATTATGTCTTTTCTAGATTAAAAGAAGAAAACGCAAACTTAGTCAAAGCCAATTGTTGTCATATATTACATAATTGTGCTAAATTCGGATTCAAATTTCTAAAATATGATGTAGAAAGTCTAGTTCTTAAAATATATTCAGACTTTTCTTCAACAACTTTTAATTCAGAGCAACTAAAACATATTGCGAGTTTGCTCAGCATGACTATAATGAAATATTGCGACACATTGTTGTGCAATGATTGTCTTTGCTGTGGACCGTCTTGTTAAGATGTGGCGAGTTTTAAGATGTATTATGTAGCACGGGGCGAAGAGAAAACAAACCCCCTAATTTGGAAATTTATTAGTTCACAACAAGACGAAATAAAACGAGTATTCACTAACACTACAAGAGTGTTTTCTGTATTTTAAAATGCAACTTTACCTGTATTTTCGAAAGCAATTAGACTTTTGGAAAAATAGGACACACTTATCACAGATGTTCAAGAGGCTATGTTGGAAGTGAAGGAACAGATAGAGGGTCGCAAGGAGGATAGGTTTTATAGAGTTGAAGTTAATATGTCTTTAGAACACCTTACAGAAGAAGAAAAGAATATTGTAGTAAAAGAATACACACTTGTATAAGACAGATTATTATACTATCTTAATAAATGGTATAGCTTTAGTGGGAACAAAAATGTGTATAAAATTGTGTCCGTGCTAGATTTGTGTCAACCAAAACTATTTTCATTTAATGACCTGGCCTAAGTGGGAAAGAAATTGAAAATTACTTTCGATGGAAATGAACTGTATCATGAGTTTTCTGTTTTGAAATCGGCAGTAACAAATCTTTATAGGAAGGACATTTGTTGTAAAGTGTGGGGTGAGTTTTTCGAAAAAGCAGATGCACCAAATCTGTTCAAAATAATGCAGCATGTCCGCGCAACTCCTGTCAGTAACGCGCACGTCGAACGAGTGTTTAGTGTCAAGAGTGCATTGTGGTCGGATGCTAGAAACAAAATGTGAACGAAACTTGTGAAAGCCGAGATTTGTGTTTAGATGAATTTGAAAATAACATGTGAAGATTTCTACCAGCATGGTTCTTAAAAACAAGACTTCTGAGTGAAGTGAGATCTTTAAAAAAAATATGAATAATAAGGTATGCGTTTATAACTAATTTTTGCTACTATTATTTTTATTTGGTATAGATTCGGTTAATGATAATGGTAGCATTAGTAGGTGATAAGTAGTAGTAGTAGTAGTAGTAGTAGTAGTAGTAGTAGTAGTAGTAGTAGTAGTAGTAGTAGTAGTAGTAGTAGTGGTGGTGGTGGTGGTGGTGGTGGTAGTAGTGGTTAATTTTATTATGTTAGTAAAAATTGTGACCGTAATTTATACACAAAAATCGGTTCAGCAACTTCTGTCCCCAATTACACAAATGTCTGTGACCCGTTGGATGGTCTCCGGCCTGCCTCGAGTTCATTCTGGCAACCATGGTATATATACACAGGCATATAAACTTTCTCGGTTAAAATTGTGTAAATTTTATGTTTATATCGTCGTTCTAAACATGTTTATTGACGATATGAATGTGTTACATTGTGTGGTGTGACCCTTGAAATTTGACAGTTGTTTCAAAACGAAAAAGAATTTTTCAAAGTTTTAATTTTCAAAGTTACCGTATCTATTTCTGGTGGGATGTTTTGTGGAAAATTTGTGCGGTATCAGCCATATAAACAGCTGCACTGATTGCCATGCCTTCTCCTATAAACAAAGAGAAAAGCATGTTTTTCGTTTGAACTTCAGTGAAAAAAGTAACTATTTCATTCAATGTGAGATAGCGTTTAGTGGAAATAATTTATTTGTGTTGTAATTATTCCACGACAAAGTAATAGAATCTTAAAAAAAAGAAATCATGTTACATTCACATGACTCTCTCTACCCTCCAGTACTTATTAGTGGGTATACAAATTATTCTTACGAAAGTTTATTTTCCTATGTTCTTCGTTTTAATCGAGATAAAACTTTCCTTAAATAGATGCATTACACATCTAGTTTTATATATATAAAGGGAACAAATGTTTAAGAACTGCATGCTATATACTGGCCTTTTTCCATACTGTTTCCGTGCAATCACGAGAAACTACTGAATATGGAAGGGACTTGAAACAAATGACAAAGTTTTGAACAATTCGAACTATTAGTAGCGGATATCTCGGAAATGGCTGACGCTACAAAAAAGTTATTTGAAATAAATTGTGTATTTTAAAGAGAGCTACATTTTTATAGTACGTTTTCGTCTATTGTTTAACGTTTAGCAGTTATACAAGGTTATTCAAAATTTCTTTCAAATGAAGTGAACTCCACAGGCTATTCCTGGAAAATTCAAGATAGGTATACATTTTATTTGTCATGTAAATATATTTAATATTTTTCTTCAAAATCTCCGTGTTGCATCATTGGAAGGTACGGAACCTACATAAATACCAAGTTTGGTCTTTATCCTACTTTTCGTTTTTGAGTTATGCTGTTCACAGACAGACACACACACACACACACACACACACACACACATACACACACACACACACCACTTGCGCGTGCGTGGACCTTTTTGTAAAAATACTGTTTTGGGATTCATGGGGCCTCAAAACATGTATATCCCGTGAAATCTCGGTATTGAATTTTTGGGTGGAATGCAATACCTTCTCTATCTACTAGGTACCTGGTAGAGAAGGTAAAAATGAAAGAGCGTGAGAAAAGCGTGTGGATTAAAGAGTAATGTGCAAGAAGTGGAACCACATGGTGATTAAAATATAAGTAATGTGGCCACCTCCCAAGTTCAAGCAATGGTGATATTCCTACAGTTTCTTAAAGTTCTAAGAACAAATTGAATTCTCATGGTGAGGATTGTAAGATAGTTTTGAAAGATAGTCACAAAAATGTAAATGAAATCATCCGTATTCAAGATGATCCTGACAGTCCCTCCTTTTGTGTTGGAATGTAAAATAACAAGGTGCATTTTTGACGCTCGATATCTCAAAACTACGCTTTTTGGATGGAACATTTACTCAGAAACTGTTATACATAGTTGGTTCAAATTTTCAGGACATGTTAATATATGTGTTTACACAGTTTAAGATCGCTATTTTCAGAAATTACTTGTAGTAATATAGTATTGAAGATGTTTAGAACAAATCACCATGTCAAACTTTTTAGGAAGGTCCATATTATGTGCTGTAAAATTTTGATAGTTATGCTATAAGTGGTTTCAGAGAATTTGAAGATTGTAGGTATTTGGCTTCGGAGGAAAACTCATTACTCGAGGGGATTTATTTAGTCTGTTTTACATTTGAAATCAATTATGTAAATGTTATAAGAAATAAATTTACCCAACACAATAACGTATTAGCTGAAATATAACTTCTAAGCAGAGCTGCGTCCAGCCAATGCAACTAGATTTCTGTCACGGGTCTTCTGGAATTGTAAAGAGGTAAAGATACGGACGAACGGAGGGATCCCTGCAACCGGCAGAGCACTGCTAGTAGGCACAACGGCCATGTGACCCCTGGGAGGGAGGGATGAGGAGAGAGACCAGAAGGGCGACCAGATCCGGATGACGACGCGTGCAACCATGGACGGGGTCCCTAACGTATTCAGATCGAACGCATCCGACGCCGCCCGGACCCATCTACAAGCCTCCGAACTCCGGCAGTTTCCCCCTGTTGGGCCCACCGGAGGCGGGTCATAACTGAGCAGTCCCGCAATGACGCCAGGGAAGAAACCTCTACATAATTCCAGCTGCAACCCGCCGAACATCGACGCCTGGTCCTACAACCTGAAACAGATGACAAGAAAGATGATGGATACAGGAAATGAGGGGCAGGAAAGTCGTTTAGAAGTTGAAACACCGCAGGATTCAGTAACACCTGTGACCCCGAGTCGTAGATTTACGGCACGTAAAAGAACCTCAAGCCTAATAAAGAGACGTCTGAGCAAAATTACCGGTCTTTCATGCCCAATATAGAATAGAACGCTAAGGACTACAGCAGTTAAAAAGCGTCCATAAATAAAAAAATTAAAAATAAAATAAAATTTAAAAAACCCTCAGCATTCGCCTGCCAACCCGGGGAATCCACCAAAAACCCACGGATTAGAGTGGGTGATCGCCGGAGATCGAACCCGGAACTTCCCGAATGCGAGTCGCACATGTTTCCAGTCGTCCACCGTGGTGTAGTGGTTACCATGCTAGCCTATAGTTCCTGAGGTCGCGGGTTCAAACCCGTGGAGGGCGATCGATTTTTTTCGGGCGGAAAAATCCTTAGCATGGCTTCCTTCGGAAGGGAAGTAAAGCCGGTGGTTCCGTGTCGTAGATTTACGAACCTCATAGAACCTCAAGCCTGGTAAAGCGGCCTCTGAGTAATTATCGGTCTTTCACGCCCAATATAGAATGGAACGCTAAGGACCACAGGAGTTAAAGAGCTTGTATAAGTAAAACTCAATTAAATTTTTTTAATTTGCACCCGTTTCCACGGCGTCACCTCACTCGACAGTTGTTTATAAAACTAGGAAAGCTTTTGGAGAAGACTGTGATAACTTAATTTATTGATTATTATTCTGGAATGTTTATATTATTAAGCGTTACAGATAACAGAGCCGCTGTGTTGAATATAAACTTTTTACAAGTTAAAACCAGGGAAGTGATACAAAATGATAAATTGATAGGTATGGGCAGCCATGATTGGCCGGATTTTAAAGCTTTCCTCTGTTTTATTGGTCCAAAAGAGTATTATGTATTAAGGGTGGAATATTCAGCTGATACCCAACTGTTGATTATGAGGAGTTATGCAGCCAGGCAGAATTTAAGCTTGTGGGTTCCCGAGGGATTCGGTGGGCGTGGCACTCATTAATAAATCAAACAGAAATAGAAAAGTCGGGCAAAAGATAGGTCATCAAATTGCCACATCAAAGTCAACTTACTGCACACTTAAAGATACCCTGAGATACTTTTGTAGGCATTTGCTACACAGAAATAGTAGAGCCACAGAAACTAGAGAAACTTTGAACATGAATTCTTCAAAGTCTTCATCTTTAGACTACTATTTTCTATATCCAGTAAACACAGTCCAGCCTTTCATTTGTTACCACGATTCTCAAATAACTTGTTATATATGAAGAATTGAATTGTATTTTTAATCGTTTCGAAAAAAACCCGATTTTGAATTTTTAGCGGAAAATCCACCAAATTTGAACTATATATATATTTTTTAAATTTTATACACCTAGGGAAAATTCTACTCATACTTTAAAATTCTGCTATATTGAAATTACCCTGTGTGGCAAACTATATGGTTATTTCTCTTACGTTCAGTTTTCTTGCTATTTTTCTGCATTCAAAATCTATCTTTGCTCATTTAAATAGAGACAGAGCTCCGAAATTTTCCATAACGTATCTCAAAACGCCTGTAACGAAGTTTCCGAATTGGATTATTATATATCTTGGTATATGAATAAAATAATTTGCATACTCCCTAGCCATTTTTGTTTATTTTTTCCATTTTGGCAATAAAGTTTCTTTAAAGTATTTGCTATTTGAAATCCAACGATTTTTTTGCAGAATTCTTAAGAAATATGTTTCTGTAATTTTTCTAAGCTCATACTTGTCGTTCAATATCTGATAAAGGAAATAAATTTTAATTAATGAAATCGATATAAATAAAATAATACCTTGACGCTTTGGAAAATCGGTTTTCAATTGCTGTACTTCATTCCCTTGTTAAGACAATGTACCTATAAAAACGTTATAATCCAGCTTTATTTGGGTGGCTTGAAATTCGTATCATACTATGGTAATGCCACATAAAGGCAGCATTCAGAATGTCCATATGCGACATACATTTGTTTTAAAGGCAATACTTTTTTTGTTCCTAGTTAAATCAATGTTTTTGTTAATTAAAAATATCCCACATGTCAAACGGTTTGTTACATCCTACTGAAAATTTTATATCATACCATTATAAGGAAACTCAAATGAATTTTACAACTTGAATTATCCTGGGAGAAAGGAAATCACAATTTTTCATTTATGATTTCTTTTTCTTTTGCGAATATCAAATTATGAAAAGTGTCCTTAAAATATAACATAAATAGGTACCTTCAAAAACGAGCGTGGGAGCTTTTAGTAAAAATTCCATACTTTTAACGAAACTTTCAAATTAATTAATTAAAAATTAATACGTGTAGAGCTTATAAAGCAGTGAAAAAATGAGAAAAAAGTTTTGAGGAAAACGGTCTTTAAAACTATAATATATACTATATTATACTCACGAGCATTTAAACGACGGCACAGAGCTTTAAACATTGTCGAAATCGGACAACAAAAATGCGAAATAAAAGTATGTGGTATAAATACAATAAAGATCCAAAAACAAAATGTTCGATTTTCTTCAAGATTTTCATCCAATTTCACAGGTGCACTATCTTTATACCAGCTTGCGGAATGACATCTAGTTAAACTCATGTAGTGATAAAGCATACTCAGGTATGTTCTAAGAGCTACTTTAACCTTAATAAAGGAAATCAACAGGCCCTTCATTATGGCACGAAGAGCTTAAACCCTGAATGTACAAACAATAGCTTAAAAATTGAAAATCAAAAGAAGCAAAAGGAAGGAAAAAGAGTTAAAATAAATTAATTATACATTTTATGAACCTATTTAGAAAGCTATTTCCACTAGCCACAAAAGTTCAAATAGGTCATTGTAGTGCGATCAAAACTCGAATTTATTATGGGTTTTTAAATGAGCAATATAGTAAAAAATGAAATGTTTGGCTTTAATTTGTTTTGGTCTATTAGAAACGACACAAATCATTTGCGACACGGGTAGCCTAGGTCGCTAAGGCACGGACTTGAATGGTTAGTCTGTGATTCAAATCCCGCCAGGATCGTCCTCCCCGACTAAGATTTTTTCAGGTTTTCCTCAGTCATCATAAATGGCAAATGCCGGGGATGTAACCAAAACTTAGGTCTGGAACGTTTCCTTCCGAAATTTCCTTTTCAAATTATTATTTCATTTCACTCTTATCACCAGTGTCACCACCTGCAGTGCCGTATGTACTTAGAACGGACGTTAAACACTATTAAAAACATAGATAAATCATTTACTACGATCATTCTGCCCTTCTAACACCAGATAAGGAAGTCCTTTTAATTTACCTACTTTATTAGCCCTTTATAGCCTGGTGTATCATATTCGTTACAAAGGCATTTTTTTAGGTTTTAGTTTCTAATTTCATATTACACTATCCTTCAACAATAAAATTACGCTATTTATAGCCGTTTTATATTGTAAAACTATAATATTTTTGTAATAAAACTGTAGTGCATTTAATAATTATCAGCAAAGCCCTGTAACCCAGTCAGCATTCAAGCGTGGCATTACACAGGTTATTTTACTGCCCTCCCCGTCCTTTACCACAGACACATTCGACTGCAGTCAACTGTAACCCAGTCAGCATTCAAGCGTGCCATCACACGGGTTATTTTACTTGGACCCTCCCCGTCCTTTACCACAGACACATTCGACTGCAGTCGCTGGGACTGGAACTCATGACGTTTAGCTTTAAATGGATGGCTAGTCCATTTCGTGTCGCACTAATGATCACGGCTATTCCAATCGCTTAAGTTGGGGTGCCAGTGAAAGAGATATAAAAGCTGGTTTGGGAATTAGAGGAAGAGTGGCATATGTAGCAAAATAATTAGGTCAATAAAGAGTTAGTATCTGAGATTACCGGGCGAGGTGGCGCCGCGGTAACGTGTGCGATGCGTTCAAACCCCGGGGCCGACCAATCTGACTGAAGGTTTTTACGTGGTTGCCCTCGGACGCTTGGCGAATACTGGGCTGGATAATTTGATCCGCGAATTTTCCTATTATCCCATTCATCACTACATTTCATTTCCTTCTTCTTCACCTCCATACCAGGCATTGGGCTGATCACCAATCTTGAATATGCTATGATCCAGAGTTTGCTTGCTCCTCGACAGACTGCTGGCCCCAGGCATTGGCTTGTAGATCCTAGAGGGGTAATCCGTTGAAGAAGAAGAAGTATCTAAGAGATTGTTTCCTGGACATGTTTTTTTTTTAATAAATGTGTAGGTTTCAGCTTCAACAAGATGTTAGTTATAGGTATGGTGTTTTTTTTTTTTACATATTCCGGAATAATACGGATTGTTTCCTGCTAGAAAGTACTAAGACAAATTTGCTATCGGAAAATATGAGGATAATAACAACAATAACAGTAATAATTTTCTATATGCTTCAATATTTTGAAACTTAAAAGTGATGCAAATGATTAGCAATGATAACTATAAAGAATGTCCAGTAAGCAAAGGTTAAGCACTTTCGATAACAATAAAGAAACTGCAACATTTGCAAGCAATTTAATAAAATAACGTTAAAAGAGCATACATGTTAAACAGTATGAGATACAGGCAAGAAATTGAACTGGGATGAAACATCTGGATACTCCAAAAGTCCATTACTGTAAGCTACCTACTTCTTATTTATTTAGTTTATAATTGCAGGACAAGGAGGCGAAGGAAGTGTTAAGCTAACTGCAATATAAAATTGGATTATTTTTTAAACAAATAGACGTCTTCGGCTTTTTGTTTTGATAAATATATTTAAATCTTTAAAATCATCATAATTGCCCCTTTTAACTTCTAATATTCTTACCTACAATTAAAGAATATCCATCTAGGTAACTGTTTTGAGACATTCAATAAGGCTTGCTGCACGAAAATTAGTTTCCTTTAATCCTATTAGATCCAAAACGTGTTTTTAAAGCGAAGTTTAACACAACCATTATTTGCTGATTCCTATTTAAGTTCGTATTTTTATTTTTCAAAACGCATCATTCGTTTTTAAAATTTTTAGGCTATTTCTAGAATAAAACATTTCTTTATATTTAAAAGTTTTTGCGGAAAGCGTCCTGATCTTATAGAAGTGGAAAGAACAGAGAAATAAATAAAAGGATATAAATAAATAAAAAGTCTGATATGATACATTCACATGACTTTCTCTACCCTCTATGTCTTGTTAGTGGGCATACAAGTTGTTTTACGAAAGTTTATTTTCTTATCTACTTCATTTTAATCGAGATAAGCCTTTCTGGTAATAGCTGCATTACACATTTCGTTACAGATACTAAGGGAATAGCGATAGTCAGTTGTTTTAGAAATGGACACTATATGCTGGCCTTAAAATGTCATACTCTTTCCATGACATCGTGAGAAACAACTGAAAATCGACAGGACTCTAAAAGAATGCTTAAGTATTGAACAATTCGAACCATTAATAGCCGATATCTCGGGCTAATGCAACAAAAGAGTTATTTGAAATAAACTGTATTTTAAAGAGATCTACATGTTTTGTTTAGTATGTTTTCGTCTGTCGCTTAACGTTTACCAGTTAAACAAGCTTACAAAAATCTTTCCAAATGAAGAGGTCTTCACAGGCTATGCCCAGAAAATTCAAGATATACAATTTATTTATCATATAAATATCTGTAATATATGGGTTTTAATTAAAACCATTGCAGCCATTTTCTAGAAAATCAAAAAGTTTGAATAATGTTCCATGTGAAGGGTAGTTTGGGGAGGAGGGATTTTCTTAAAAGTCTTCGTATCGTATTTTTGGAAGGTAATGAGCTTAAATACCAAGTTTAGTATTTATCAAACTCTTCGTTTTTGAGTTATGCTGTTCACACACACATACACACACACACACACACACACACACACACACACACACACACGCTGAACATTTTCTAAAAATGCTTTTTTTGGCTCCAGGGGGTCTCAAAACATATAATTTCTGTGAAATCTCGACATTGAATTTTTGGATGGAATACAATACTCTCCCTACTTACTCTAAGTGGTAGAGAAAGTAGGAAGAAAGAGGTGAATTAATGCTTAAGTCAACCATAAGCGAAATATGTTTCAGGTAATACTTAAAACCTAAACAACACAGCTGCAGCTTTTAAAGTTCTTGGTCTAAACTTTCAAATTTCCCTTGTCTGTCCTCTAAAACTGCTAATTTAGAACCACTTTTCTTGAACTTGACGCTTTTGTATGATGCATTCGTTTGCATTTGATTATAACGTAAGCCCTCTCTTGTTACTTGTCTTAGTGGCGGATCTCGTTATGAGAACGAGCTTATATTATTTAAAAATAATTAAATTTAAATCATCATGCAATACTTCAAACTAGAAATAAACCAATTAATCTGTTGTCATTTGCTTTGTCAACACTGTGAATCAGCAATAAGCATACGTTTTTTCCTAAATCCACAAAATATATAGGCACCAATTCAGCTCTTAGCCCACGACGTACTGCAGAAAACGGTAATAACGTGAGGTTTTTTTATTATTTTTTTTATTTTTATAATCACAGTTAAGCGAAAAAAATCAAATGTCTCTTTGCAAATATATATATAATGGATTGAACGCTTTTATTCTAACTGCATATGTTTAAATACTACAATCCACATAATTTAGGATCTGTATTATTATTATTATTATTATTATTATTATTATTATTATTATTATTAGTGTTTTACTAGTATTCAAAATAACCTACAGTGAAATCATAACAAAATCTACGAGTATGAAAAGCGAAATAAGTATTTATTTAAAAGTTTCGTAATGTATAACGGATTGAAATGTAAAATCGCGTATTATACTAAACTGAAGTCGGTACTGTATTACCGATACGTATTACCGTATTAGCTCACTTTTTTAAGCTCTTGTACTACAGCTTACATCATATTTACATCTGTGCCGAAGAGCATTTTTACTTCAGCTCTGCTTAATACAAATCTAGTTCGCAAACTCAAATGCCACGCCCCTTTCACTATTCTCGACGTTAGAGTACAAACACATAATTTTTATTCAAAATTTTTGGATCTCTATGGAAGATTCCACTTCGTAGGAGCTTCCTCTATGCACTGTGTTCAGTGTTTGTCCGTCAGATGGCTCCAAATTGCAGGTAACGTACATTTGCTATGATGCGGCAAGTTTAAGTGAACCTAAACTGTTCCTTGTACTCACACTAATGGAATGGAATATTGTTAGTGCTTAATATGCCTTATTTTGGAAACATAATTAGTAAAATGTTGTTAAAAATAGCTTCGATTATTAAAATTTGTGTAAATAAAGACGAAAAGCGTTGTAATCCATATTACATAATAACTTATTTTTGGAATCCAGATCTACCTAGAAATCAAGCAACCACTGCCAATCCTAAAGGTTGCAGTGTTGTAATTTTTAACAGCACAGGACTATTTGAATATTAATGCAATTGTCGACTTGTTATTTTATCATATATCCAAATTTTTAAAGCTATATTTTTATAGCCTAGTATTAATAATTATTTATGACCTTACCTTTCAGATCTATGTGGCAGCAGTAATCTGATGACATGTTTATGTATGTTTTCGTCACTAAAAAGCTCGATTTTTTTCAGTTAGGTACCCTAGAAGGGCACGAATTTTTTATAAATACTATTCTGAACAAAGCCTGGTAGTGGAAAAATGTCGATTTAACATCTTTGCATCTTGTGAAAGCTAGGAAATTGAAAGCATAATTTAAGGGAAATTTTAGCATAATGGTGATGAGCAATATGCATATCAGAAATCCTATGAGACCTTAACAAGATTTAGAGGCACTAAAGTTTTAAATCCCGAGCCAATTTTCTAAACTAGCTGCTCAATCACATGGCCATACCTACGTATGATTATTGCCTCGATTTTTAGATTTAAACTAATTTTACATGTTAAGTACCAGTTAAGTAAAGAAATTTGTTTTTTTGTGTCTTATTCCCACCAAATGCTATTATGTAAATTCTATTGAACATATAAATGACTAAATGGGAATTAAGGCATAAAGGGACTAAATGAAACCTTTTTTTTTGAAATAATTGAAGAAGGTATGTATTTTTTTATGGTGTGCATTTAATACTCTTCGTTATTCCTTAGAATGTATTGTATTATATTATTGCTACATTGTTTGTGAAATTTTGCCTTATCTGTCCATAAAAGTTTAGATAGAAAGCAATGATCACTAGTTATTTTAGTCATTACTTCACAAGCAAAGTTCAAATGTCTCTTATAATCTGCTGTTTCATTTGAATGAACTGTGCAACAAATGAATGAGATAAAGTTCAGGTTTTCCATTAAAAAATACGCAGCTTTATGTTACTACGAATTTCTGGAACTCCCTGTCACTACCAACCATTCCGAATCGTAGGCACTGATTAATACTTTAGTGTAAACATATAACAATATTTGAATGCACCAAAGTTTGCTGATTGTGGGAATGTCTATTTTATATTGTATAGAATTTATAAAGATACATGACAATGCAATTATGTTAATAAAAGTTATGTCAATAAAAGCTGAATACTCTTATGCCATAGAAAGTGATTTAATTTTGTATTTTTACACTTACAGAAAAATTAAAATAATTGTTTTATAGTCCTAAAAATGGACCATTTAACACATAGAAGAGCTAATCTGGTTTTATAGTAGCTTAATATTTCAGGCCCTGCTTTTGACCACTGTGTGAATTCATTCCTAGCTATCTCATTGCCAAGCAACATTTTCTGGGAGATTCTTCCTCTCCCACAATGATATGGTTACAGATTGTGTTTCCTTTAGGACAAAAACCTGCGAATATTTATTTATACCTATGTCATTTCTCAATTAATTATCCCCACCCAAAAGTTTTGGCTTTCACAGACGCGAATGCAACACATTTGATTGCGTCGTTAACAACATTCGCATTTCATAAAACATGCATACTTTTAGCACAACAAGATCTTGCTCGTCTTTTGTGTGTTATTTTGTAATCCTTCGTATATGGCTTTGCCATAGTAAATTACCAATTTGTCGCTCAATTCTACCGGTATTCCTTATGAATAAGCTCACTAAAGAATATGTGCTCCAGCCGCACCCACAAGTGCAAGGAGTTCATTTAGGACTGGGTGTTTTGGGTTGCCTAATGTGCTGGGGCTTGTTTGTTTCATTTATATTGCTAATAATTTACAGAGAAACAATTTAAAGGTGTAAGTTAGGCTTTATTCCGTAAGACTGCTATTACAAATATAACATATTCCTCATAACTTATGAATATGCGCAATAATGCTCATTTTAGCAACAAAAGCAAAACTAAATAAGATAATAGCAGAAACATTTCCAGATATTCATTGTTTTCTATCAGTTAAACCATCTAATGCAGCGGCGCAGGATTCGGGGGAAAAACTGTAGCAAATGTAGCTTTCTTTACTCATTGCAAATTCGCAGGCAAACCTTATGTACTATTATATTCATTAAACAGCGATCCTTGTATTCACGTAACATTTTTGCCTATAAATGATCTCAAATTAAGTAACAGTATTTAATTTTGTACAACATGCCGAAACAATGTTGAAATGTTTAAGGGAAGTACAGAGAAATAAATTAAAATGACCTTTTGTGAAGCAAAAGAAAACAGAACAGTCGGAAACTTTCAAGTATTTTCCGTCAGATGGTGCCCTTATATTTGAAACACACGGCATAAAATATTTCGAAAACGGCTAAAGCTACGGAACACAAAATATTTCACACAAATTGTATGTTTTAACAATCAACGTTTTAATCAGTCAGATTTTGTGTGTATTTAACAGCTCCCTGTTAGACAGAACACTCATACAGAATGAAGAGGTATTAACAGGCTGTTCATAGAAAATTCAAGATATACTGTCATTGGACTTGCAAATATCTTAAGTACGAGGCGCGTTTTTAGAGTACCGATAATCTTTGAAAAAATAATATAACATTATTTTCCAAATACTTTATTATTATTATTCATTACCTTATATCTTGCACTACTTCTCCACTTAGTTACCGCAGTTATTCAGGCACTTGTCGTAACGGGAAACCAGTTTTTGTATTCCTTCGTCAAAGAATGATACCGCCTGTGATGAAAGCCAAGTCTGCACTTCTTTTTCAAATCATCGTCGTTGAAATGTTTTCCACCAAGAAATTTCTTCAGAATGAAGAAACAGACGAAAATCGCTTGTTGCCAAATCCGGACTGCAGGGAGTGCGGTCAAATTGTTCCCAATCAAATTATGCGAACAGATCTTGAGTTTGTTTGGCTGTGTTTGGCAGGGCATTGCCATGAACCAAAAGTATTCCACGCCTTTTGTTCTGTATTGCACAACGAAGCTATCGTAGTATCCCACGTTAGACGCCTTTGTTGATTGTCGCATTCCTGAGCAAGAATTCAACCCGCAAAACACCTTGTCTGTCACAGAAAACCGTGCACATAATTTTGCGAATGGATATCGTCTGTTTGAATTTCTTCTTCACAGGAGATGTTGTGTGCCTCCACTCCATGGATTGTTGCTTTGATTCAGGAGTGATGTAAGACACCCATATCTCATCGCCTGTAACGTTGTGCGTTAGCAAATCATCGCCTTCCTCAGCATATCGCGTGAGAAAGGTTAATGCTGCGGCAGATACACTGCCGTTTGTGAAAATTGCAACACAAAGAAGAAAACGCATGAATTCAATGAACTTAATACCACAGGTTAGGTACATGACAAGTAACAAATGATAAACTTTTCAAACCTATACATGACATTTGAGCCCTAATATTCAGTATTTGGTGTGGCCTCCATGCACTGCAATTAGAGCTGCTATACGCCGTGGCATTGAATAAAAAAGATTCTGAATAAGTTCCTGAGGGATTTCCCTCCACGAAGTTTGTATTCGAGTCCACAAATCCGTGACACTGGTTACTGGAGGACCTTGACGCACCGGGTGTCGACCAATCATATCCCAAACATCTTCGATGGGCGACATGTCAGGCGAACGTGCAGGCCAGGGAGGCTATGGTACCCGTCGCTCTTCGAAGAAGGCTTGCACATTCCTCGCAATATGTGGCCGGGCATTGCCCTGTTGAAATACGGCCTATGGAGATGCCTGAAGCAGGGGGAGTGCCTCAGATTCTACAACCACCGTTAGATACCGGTTGCTGTTCAAAGTGCCCTCAATTCATAGGAGGCGAGATCGGTTGTTGTAACCAATGGCGCCCCAAACCATCACACCTGGTGTTTGTCCGCTATGCTGCTCAACAATGCAGCCCTCCAGGTTACGCTCACCACGGTACCGTCGGACACTATGTGGCCATCACTGTAGGGCACGTTGCAGTGGGACTCGTCCAAAAAGACTACATTTTGCCACTCAGCACCCCAGTGACGGTGTTCATGGGCCCATTACAGTGGGAGGAGATTGTGGTTTCTGGACAATGGAAGCCGACGTAATGGCATGCATGCAACCAGTCAAAGCTGCAGCAGACGGCGACGAACCGTTGATACAGACAAGTTCACACCTATTGCAGTGCTCCAGCGTCGAGCCAACACTGTGGATGAAGCTGTACGGTCCGTAATGCGGACAAGATGACAGTCATCCCGTGCTGTGGTCATGTTCCGTGGTCCGGTACCCGCTCTTCGCTGCGTACGACCTTCATCTACCCACTTCTTCCACATACGCATCACTGTCCTTGCAGCATGCCCTGTAAGAGCTGAAATGTCACGGTATGACAAACCCGCATCCCGGAGACCGATCATTCAGCCCCGTTCGAACTCACATGCTGATATGGCTCCCTTTGACGTCGACGAGGCATACTGGCACTCACTTTGTTGTTTCCACCTTGTATGACAACTCTGCACTGACTACACTGGGCGTAACACTGACCTTGTCGGACCTACACGAGAGGGCTCTGCTCGGCCTACGTGTACCCCATCTCTCTGCAAACCTAATCACTTATTGCTTGCATACTCTTCTAAACTTCCACCAAGTTTGGAGTTATTGGAGAAATTCATTCTTGGTGTTGCAACTTTCATAAACGGCAGTGTATATTGTTCTTGTGCTCATCAGTAAGATTTTTGGGCACCCATCTTGAGCGTAATTTCCGTAACCCTACGCGTACTGTCACATTTTATAGAGGAGTGGCCTTGAAATTTGTGGGAAATGCGAAGACAACACCGATGTGGTGAAACGTCTGCCCTTGCGAATGTTTTCTTCCATAGCCTGCACCAAACCATCCGCGGCTCATCATGCACATTTTCACGACCTTCGTTAAACTGTCTAACCCACTTCCTCACCATTCCATCACTCATTATTGTTTGCCCACAAACCTCACACAATTGGTGATGAATATTTACTGGCGTAACATTTCTCGCATTCAAAAAACGAATCATTGATCTGACTTCACAGTCAGCGTGTTGTTCGATTGTTTTGAGCATTTCGGAACGCTCTAACAACAGGAAAACACAAAGTGACGATCGCTCACAGCTGCGTCTGGCTTCCTAATGAATGGAGGAACTGATTGCGCATGCTCAAATTTTCGTTTTTGAGTTAATGTTGTTGACAGACATGGATATTTTTCTAAAATTGATTTTTTGCGAGGTTCAGTAGACCTCAAATTTATATTTCGGGTGCAATTTCGACATATAATTAATTATTAGGTGGAGATACTACTTCTATCTACAATAAGTAGTTGGCAGAGAAAGCGAAAATATGAAAAAGAGGGGAAGTTAAAGGTTTTCTTCACAGTCCACGCGACTATAACAGCTTTATTTTAAGAGAACAAGAGAGTGGTGAATTATAAACTCTGTGAATACATCCTGTCAGGTTGACTTTTGGAAATGGTGTGGGCGATTTTAACTGTAAAACAACACTTCAGTTGTGTATGTCTGATCTAGCGACAATAGTAGTAACTGTTTGCATTTACGCTTAGTGAATTTAAAGCTTTCAAAATTAACGCCTGTCATTAACTTTAATTAAACATCCCAGAAAACACAGGTATAGTTTACCTCAGAAATGACGTAAAATCCTCATTTTGGTAGTCACGCAAAATGTTTGCGTTTATGACATACATGCTGAAAATTAATTGTTTTCGTGTTTATTTGGAAACTCTAGAGAGAGTTTTCATTTCCGTTATTGCTTATAATTATTATATCCATACATAACGCAGATATGACGAGCAATTATTAAAGGAGACGTCTACAATAAGTTAAGTCGTCTTTAACTGAAGACACTTTTAAACTAAGCAGAATGCCGTTTATCACGTGTCAGTGCGAGGTAGGGTAGCCTTGACGTCACAAGTACCATAATATGGAGTTAGGGGCTCGGGGAAAGACCTCGGCTATCCGTGTCGGTACGGGTTTTTAAGTTTATATTTATGGACGTTCTTTAGCTACTATGGTTCTTAGCGTCCCATCCTATATTGGGTGCGAAAGACCGGAAATTTTGCTCAGAGGCCTCTTTGTCAGGTTTGAGGTTCTTTTACGTGCCGTAAATCTACGGCTTTACTTTCCTTCCGAAGGAAGCCATACTAAGGATATTTACGCCCGAAAAAATCCATCTGCTTCCGCCGAATTTGAACCCGCGACTTCGGGAACCGAGGCTAGCATGGTACCCCTAGACTACGGAGGACGACGTGTCGATTTGTGAACAAATAGGTAGGACATGACCATGGAATCTCGGATACATCTAACAATGGCCCAGATTAATAAGTAGGTTAATACACAACTTCTCGCATCATAGATAAATATACAATTGGATTTTCTTCCGATATTACAACTTGAACTGTACGAGTCCTAAATAGTGGACGTTGGACGTGGACAGATGTTAAGGTAGGACATAGACATGAAGTCTCGGCTGCTTCCAAAAACGGTCCAGATCAATACAATGTCTGGATATATATTACGTAGATGTTTCTGATGTTAGTTAGCCTTTAGCCTTCTTTGTAAAGGGACGCCCAAGTATTCCTTCCTGCCACTACTATCATTAATTCATTCTCTGTTTAACCTCATTTTATGTAGGACTTACACCCTCCAGGACTTACAGGCGGGTGCCTGGGGTCAGAGGCCCGTCGAGGAGCAGACACTCATGGATCAGACAGAATATCCAGGATGTGTGATCAGCCCGATGCCTGGTATGGGAGGAAGGAAGTAGATGAAACGAAATGATGGTGAAATGGATGAAAGGAAAGGTGATGATGGAGCAGTTGGTGGAAACCGGAGAACCCGGAGAAAACCCGCCCAGACCCCGCTTTATCCCTGGGATTGAACCCGGGCCGCCTCGGTGAGAGGCGAGCGGTCTAACCACTCGACCACGGCGCCGCTCCGCCAGTACTATCTACAGTCAAAACTCGAGATAGAAATAATATGCCAGGCATATTGCCGGTTTAAGACATTCAAATTTCGAGATTTAACATGACTGCCGAGACAGAATTGCTTGAGGGTTTCGAACTGAAATAAGACTCTCAGACTCTAGAGAGCCTTACCATATTGCCAGTATGCTCTGTTTTTCTACAGTCAACGGTATATCCCAAACATGAAATGTTAAAAAAGAAAATTGGTGTTATACTGGCTGGGGTTTTTCTGCCCATTACATTACTTACGATAGTGTTTCTAAACAGAAATATTCTCAAAATAAACTCTTAAATTTGGTTGCATGTATTATACCGAAAACAAAACACAAGAGTTCGCATACCGTTTTGTTACTAACAAACCGTGGGAAAAAATAAGAATCGCGTATAAAGCTTTAATATACGTCGTTTGACAATGCATCCTGTGAAAACTTATAGATTTAACAATGAGTATTTCGGAAATGTCTAATGCTAAAGAAAACCTTATTTGATTATATATTTCAGTGAATTCTATATTTTCTACAAGATTTCGCCTGTTCCTTATAGTTTAGTAGTTATCCAAAATCATAGAGATTTCATTCGGAATTAAGAGGATTTCAGCGGCTCTTTGCATACAAATCAAGATGTGCATTTTATCCGTCATGTAGATGTATTAAATCCATGATATTTTAATCAAATTCGTTGTAGCCATTTTTAAGAAAACGAAAAATAACCAATATTCTTCTATATACCCAAAGCATAATTTGGGCTGGGGGGATTTTTTTTTTTTTTTAAATCTTTGCCTGACATGCTTAAATAGTGTCTGACTCAAACATGACATTTGGTAGCCATTATCCTACTATGCTTTCGAGTTATGGTTTCTCTTTCCCCCTCTCTTACACAAACAGTACCATTTCTAAAAATGATTTTAGGGGTTCGGGAAAACTAAAAACATGTATTTCCAGTGAAATGTTGGTGTTACATTCTTAAAATAATACTTTATTTACTATAGGTGCTGGAGAAAGTAAAACTTAAGGGCCACTGCTACTATAATGAGCAAATGGTGACTTTTTTTAAGAAATCTGTTTTTCTCAAGAAGTGGCATATTTTAGAGATTTTCATACTATTACCAGAAACACTATACATGCTAGGGTAATTCTAACGTGGTAGCAAGGTTTATTTTTACAGTACCATCTACCAGAATGTTAAGTAAGCTTTCCTTGATATTACAAGTTTTGCATGTCCTGTACTTTTCTACACTAAATAATGATAGATTGCATGAATATGTTAGCACACCTAGAACAACGCTTAATAAACAAAAGTGTGCATTGGTTTTCTGGTAATACACTTACTCAGAATTTTTTTATTTTCCCCTTTGATATCATAAGCAAGTTTCTACTTGAAATGTTTCCTAATATAAACAAGATTAATAATTTTGAAAAATATAAAGATGGACCAAAAACCAATGTATGGTTTTTCTCTATTGTATTATAGCTATGCAGAATTTGAAGTCTTTAACTCATTTTAAAAAAATATACCCCTTATCAACATCAAATACTATAAAAAAAGATAATGTTTATTTACAAAATTACTCCATCTGGGTATTTCAAAAGTATACAATTTTTGTAATAATTACTAGAATTGTGTCACAAATTTTTATAACATTCAGTTCAGTAGGATAGAAGTTTCATTGGTACTGGGTTGCATGAAATTTCATCTCTCTTTTATTTCTCTCTGTGAATGGCCAATTAAAAATTGAAGTATCTGCAGATGTAGCATTAAGTATAATTTAGAAAGCTGAATATGACTTGAAAAATGTAATGCTATGGCTGGGTGATGATGATTTGGGGGAAAGCTTTGATTGAGATTTTCATAAGCCACATGTGTCCACACCGCAGAACGTCATTCCTAGCTCCAAGTTCCAGTTTAGCTAATCTGCATACTGAAGGATTGAAATAAGGGATATAGGGGCGAGGTAGTTTCATACCTGATATTGCTCCCCTGATTTAAATATTATATAACAGATTAGTATGATTACAAACAGCAATTCTCAATGTCACATTTCTCATATTGCAGATATGTTAAGACATGGCAGCTTCTGTGTGGGTCAGAAAGGCTGGATGGAACTCCTATATTAATTCATCCATTTCTATGGAACTTTTATTGATTCAAGTACACTTTTCAAGACAATTTAAAAGTATGTAAAATAATGTTAGGAACATTGGTAACATTTTACACTTCTTGTCATGAGCTTCTTCAGAGCTCTGTCCACCCAGAAGCAGCTCACAATGAGATGAGTGAAATATCAGCAACTAGTTATCATGTCATGTGAGAATACAAAATCTATGGATGTGTGTTAGGAACATATTTTATAATTAAAGTCACTTCAAAATTTCTGTTTTAAGTTTTCTCCTGAAATCATACTAATCTTTTTGTTGTTCTCGGAATATTTAGATTTTGGCAGCTCCACCATTGGAATTTTTCTGCACCTCACTTATATCAATGTGATAAAGTAAATAAATATACAAAGAATTTGTTGAAGGATAGCATAGAAGATGGTATCAAAGAAAATAGAATGTACATTCTTTCAAAGCCAAGATTCAGAATATGGAATGAATTCTCAAGGAGGAAATAGGCATTAATTAAGGTAGGTTTAGAGACAACATACCCATTTTGAAAAATAATGACTATGAATTATCAACAAGCAACAACTTTAGTAGATAATACTCTAAGGGTCACCAAATAATAACAATAACAAAACATCCAGCAGCAGTCAGTGATTGGTTGAAGATGAAAGTGAACTGGGAACTTCAGTACACATCCCAAGTAATTTTAAGTAATTGATGTAATATGTTAATAATGCCGACCCACCACACAATTCTTATATGCATATTTTATAGTTTTATAATAAAGCCCATTATATTTGAAATCAGGCATGTTAAAAACATTTGTGAAAAACACAAGAGGAAAAAAAATATTATTGCCTAATCTAATGGCTTGTAGTTGATGAGAAAATTATCTACTAGCCTCCACATTGCTTTAGCAGTAAATTTCCATTTATTTAACAGATAATTCAGATCACAATATTTCAAAATACATGTGCATCTACTATTGTACAAACAACATAATGTTTTGCTACTTATTTACCTGGCAAAAAGAAAATGTAAAACATGAAAAAGAGGAACATTCTGCTTATAATTTCAAAATATTTGCGTACAAATATATATTAAGAGCATGCAAAAGAGAATTAATATTCACAGAATACTAATACTACAGTGATTAAAATTCTATTTTGAAGAATAAAACCAAGTATTATCATTATATTATAAGTAAAATTTAAAAATCTCATATTAAGCATATTTGAAAGCTCTCCTAAACGTATCACCTCAGGAAAAATATTGGATTTCTGATTCAAAAGGTTTTTTTTTATATACTGAACAAATTGGAGAATACTACTTATGTGAATATTTAGTTTTTGACTTAGTGATTATTTCATTGCTTACTTTACTGCATACAAAATGCAACTCTAATAATCTCTCTAATATCTTAAACTTACAGTAATGAGTATGTTCATCAGTGTATTTTAATTTATACTATAATAGAAAAGCATAAAAGCAATGCTCCCCAAAGTACAAAACCTGATGCTAATATATGAAGTAAATAATGCAATAAATCAATTCCATTAATAAAACTCTAATGCAATCACACACAGTGAAATGAATTTTATTAACGTTCTATGTACATATACGGAGTCAAACTTAATGCACTTACATGCTTCACTCACCAATTAATTGAGCAGAAAATTTCACAAGTATTCATTTCTCTTGTCAGCTACTTGTTCACTGTTTGGGCACTTCTAAATGATTCCTGTTGAATTTAAAAATTAACAGCTCCATCCTACTTGGATTTAATAACATGAAATAGAACTGAAATCAAGTTAATGACACCAGTCCAAGACTCACAAACCTTGATATCTGAGAGAAAATTATACATAAAAAATTTCAACAATGGCTAATGAATTTTGGCAAACCAGAAGCAGACCACCCCATTTTCAAGCTCATTTAAAGGTAACCAGATATTTTCCAGTTCAACAGGAACCTTCTTGGGAATGCACGCAGCCGATGTGAGAAAATGCTTGTTAAACACATTCTGTTTAATAAATTGGTGAGTGCTGTAAGTGAGAATGTTAAAGTTTACTCCATATATGTATGTGCATCACAGCAAAATAAGAGCCACGTATAAGGGGACTAATTACTTTAGCCATTTCATTATATGTGAAATTAGAGTTGCTGGATGTTCCCTGTCATACAGAATATCTTGTATTTCAGATTGCATAAGAGTGCACCATATTCACTCATAGGGGATGTTCAAAACTGGATTTAAAACGCAATTGAAGGAATCACTAGTTTTCATGCTTTCTTTTGACATTTCACATTTTTTCTGCACAGATATCATGTCACATTATATTGTTTCAGTGATGCCAAATGCTCTTTGTACACTATCTCTGCAATCACTAAAACAAGCTACTTAAGTCAGGTTTAAGACTTTCTACTGCAGGACAGTGAACCACGTGGAAAATGCTTTGTTAGTTTCAATGAGCACATTGCATGGGGATTTGGTATCTCTGTGTTAAATCAACATATTAATAAAATACAAAAATTTTAAGCAACACTAGTTTTGTAAATCTATTAGCATACAGGTTAGTTGTTTCTGTACACTTTCAGGCTCATTTAAATTTGTTTGCAAGTAGGAACCTGGACAACATTGAACTCAGAAGCAAGCAGTGCAGTTTCTCTCACAATAAACAAGATAGAAAATAGAAAAGAAAAGAAAAAGTGTATGTGTGCCCAGCAAAATGTCAGATTAACACATTAAAATGAAATATTAAGTTTATATATGTATCTAAAATGTTTCAAAC
This sequence comes from Deroplatys truncata, assembly GCA_030765065.1. Lineage (NCBI taxonomy): Eukaryota > Metazoa > Arthropoda > Insecta > Mantodea > Mantidae > Deroplatys > Deroplatys truncata. Next base: position 603,204,664 of record CM060990.1, read on the forward strand.
AAAGAAGTTTTTTAATTTTTGTATGAAGTGGCAATGTTTGTAGGTTTATTTTCATTTGTCTCCATTTATGCTTGATTTTGTTTCTACTTATTATTTGTCAATAATATATTTAAGTCAAAATGAGAGATTCTGGCTTGCACAAAGTCTATAGTATATCTGTATGGTATGTATATGTAGAGGCAAGGGATTGTCCTATCCCAAAATTTAGAAGCATTTCCAAGACATGTTTTTAAAAAACTGCACAAATAAAATTGAATTTTATTTATGGACGCTCTTTAACTACTATGGTCCTTAGCGTTCCATTTTATATTGGGAGTGAAAAACTGAAAATTTTGCTCAGAGGCCTCTTTATCAGGTTTGAGGTTCTTTTAGGTGCCATAAATCTATGACACGGGACCACCGGCATTACTTCCCTTCTGAAGGAAGCCATGCCAAGGATTTCCACACCTGAAAAAAATCCATCGCCCTCCACCAGATTTGAACCCATGACCTTGGGAACTAGAGGCTAGTGGGGATCACAGAAGCTAATAATAATAATGAAAAAGGTGCACTCGAGTTGAGCATTAATGTCCAAGTTTAGTCCTTGGTATAGTCTGTTATAGATTTAGTTCTCTTTGCACATTGTTATGATGTGACATTTCGTACATCTTTGCCAGCACAGCACACATTTACAGTCCTCGGTCAGTTTGTAGAATTTCTTGCTCGCACATATGTTATGATGAACCCATGTATTACAAGTCTTGTTCTGAGTGTCTCTGACTCTTACACTGCCTGGCCCAGCTGTCATCCAGCATGACTGATGTGGTGTAAAACTCTAGGTCTATTTCCTTCTTCTTCTGGTCTCTGATTTCCACCAGTTCCTGATAGGGTCCTGTGGATGATAGCAAGTGCTGCAATCTGATGTTATGAAATAGGTCTCCCTCATGAGCTCATACATGAGGTGGGATGTTGCTGTTTTTCCAACTCCTAGTAATCATTTCATGAACATCGTCTTGACTTCTTCTATTCTCATCATATCACTGATCTTAGGTTTTCCCCAAATAATCTCTATTCCATACGTTATAACTGGCACCATTGCCATTTTAATAGTATCATCACTGTGCTTATTGACAGATTGGTTAGTTTCAGAATGTTGTATGAGGCTTTGATGGCTGCTAATGCTCTTTCCTGAATCCGCATACTGAAAGGTGCTGGTGTCTGTAATGTAATTCCCAGGTATTTATATTTCCCTGCTTCTTGTAGCGGCTCATTGAATAGAGTTATATGTCTTTGAGTGCTATTTGTCTATCCTTCCTGAATGTCATTTGCATTGTCTTCTCTTTGTTTACATCCGGGTCATTTTCCTTTGCCCAATTTTCCAATCTTTGTAGTGCCTTCTGTACCTCCTATTTTACTGCAATTACTATCACCATGTCGTCTGCATATAGAATCATTTCTGCTTTTGAGTCTCCCCTATTATGTTTGTCTCATCTGCTGTATAGATATTGAACAGTGTGGGACTCAGCATATCACCTTGGAGAACTCCATTCATGTGTATGAGTTCTCGGAGATTTCAACACTTATTTATTTGGATTAGATTTCATTGAAGGTGGGATTCAATTGCTCTTACTAGCAGGTCTCTCTTCCTAATCATTCCTTTCAGTTTCTTGATCAGTTTTTCTCTATTTAGCAAGTTCAACACGTTTTTGAAATCAACGAAGACTGTGTAGTACTTTCCTCCTGGGTATCTCAGGGTGTCTTCTATCTGGTCCATTAGGTATTTCACTGTTTGCAATGTGCTCCTGTCCTTCATGAAGCCAAATTGGCATTCTGGGATTGGCATTCCCTCGATGGCCTCTAGTAATCTTCTACTGAGTCATTGTGAATGCTTTGAAGGAAGTGTTTTTAGCACCACTCCTCTGAACGAATCCTGGGATGCTCTGTCTCCTTTTCCTTTATATGGATCTTTAGCGCCATTGTTTCCCATCTTTCAGGGATTTTTCCTGTCTGTAGACACTTGTTCATCAGGTCCTTTCACGGTTCTTCCATGCTGTAGAGGGAGCCTTTGATATGTTGCATGTATATGTTGTCTGGACCTGCTGCTTTCCTGTTTCTTCCTCCTTTGATTGCATGCCGGAGTTTTGTTGTTGTTATTAGCTCCAAGCCATGTGTAGGATCTGTTGCTTCCATGTCATATGCACAGTCTTTATTCTGTTTATTCAATATCTCCAAGAAATGTGTTTCCCATTTCTTCAGGTGTATTTCTCCTGCCATGGGTGGGACTCTCTTTCTCATTGCTATGAAAGGGTCTGATTTTGCAAACTCCACTAGTTTTCTTGCCTCCTTCTCAATATACAGAGTGGATCATTTAAGTTGAGACTGTACAGTATCTCCAAAACTAAGCATTGTAGAATGTCTTTAATAAAAGTTGCTTGATATTATGGGGGAAAGTAAATGCCATTAGTCATGTGTTGTTTGGAGGACATTATGATGGTCATTTTAGGGTCAATTTAATTTTTTTAAATGGGAACCTGCAATTAGGGTTATTTAAATTGACCCTAAAATGACCATCACATTGTCCTCCAAATGAAACATGACTAATGGCATTTACTTTCCTCCATAATGTCAAGCAGCTTTTATTCAAGACATTCCTTTCCACAACGCTTAGTTTTGGAGATATTGTACAGTCTCAACTTAAATGGTCCATCTGTGTTCTTCTCCTTTCCTTTTAATTGTAGATATGTATTTCCTTCTTTTTTGTGCATATGTGGCTAAGTCTTCCTGTCGTCTGTGTGTTTTAGCTATGTATAGTGACTGCAGAGTTACTTTCCTTTCCTTGTAGCATTCTGTGTCCCACATTTGTGCCTGTCTTCTTCTTCTTCTTCTTCTTCTTCTTCTTCTTCTTCTTCTTCTTCTTCTTCTCCTTCTTCTTCTGATTTTTGTGGCTTTCTTTAATACTTCTGTAGATATTTCCACGGCTTCTTCTGGTTTGTTGTCTTCTATTAGTGTCCTCGCTTTTCCAATGTTGTCTTTGTTGTGTTTTGTTATCTCCTGCTCTATTTTTCTAGTATATATGTTTGATCTGTTTGCCTTCTTTACCTGGTTGAGGTATTTCCATGTGAAAGCTTGTCATTATGGGGATATGTTTCCTTATGGGGGATGCTGCTGATGACCCTAATCCTTCTTGTTTGGTTATCTTTAAGTTTCTTCTTTTATAGATTGCTAGGTTGATCATGTTGGATCTGTTATGTGCAATCTAGATTGGTATTTCCTTCTTATTCGCTAGTCTGAAACCTTCCTCTTCTAGATTTTCTAGAAGTATATGCGTGTTTTGGCATTCTGCTTATCTAGTCTGCAATTGAGGTCTGTGGCTAGTATTACATCTTTTTTGGTTCATGTTTGTTTGGTGGCTTTATATACCATATCTATTATGTTTTCAATGGGTATGCCTGGATCACAGATGCTAAGGATAGTTGTTTTACAGTGTAACAAGCAGGGTCATTTTATTTTAACAATGAAACCAGGGAACAACAAGGTACCTTTTAGGCAATTTGCCTTTTGCAAAACTTAGCTCCATCTTTTCCTGTGTCTGCTTGATATATCTTTTTTCTTTTGGATTCTATAATAGTGAAAGCAGGATATGGCCCTGGGGAATAAAAGATGCATTTTTCTTGCAGTTTTATTCCACTAATGCAGTTATATAGCTTTAGTTTGCCTACATCAATTCTGTATTACAATTTAACTAACATCTCCTATATTCAAACAGCAGATCCTAGTATGTCATAAAAGTCAGATAACCACTCCAACCTTCAAACAGCAGGTTCTAGTATTTCACATAAGTGACAGAGGGAAGTTAAGTATAACAGTATCTATCATACTTGTCCAGGCTCTGAGCTATTTACAGCCCCTGGTTTTCTACAAAAAACCTTCAGTAGTGTATAAAAACGCCACTGGTGCTGAATCAATCTGCCTCACCATCTGGAGTCCCTATCAAACATTTGTAAAGTGTTGAGTCTCAATTAGACTAGTAGACCTGTTGCATATATTTTTATATTATTTTGCAAATAGGTTAAAAAGAATTGAAGTTAATACACTATTTGTATAGCCAGGCAAATATTTCCCTTGTTTAAAACTGAATGGCCTCTTAAGAGTAGGAAAATGCATTACAAAAGTGATTGTGCACAAACTAAGGGCAGTACAAGAACAGGTAAAAGCTATCCAGATGCTTAGGCATTTAATAACTTCTTTTTAAAATCACTAAACATGAAGCTATCAGCAAAAATGAGGAGCATCATTTCAAACCCCAGTATGTCCATCCCTGGACAAAATTGAGTTTGAGATCCTTTCGCATTGTTTTGTAAGTGATATTTTGATCTATAAACCTAAATTGGTCCAAATCTTGTTTTGTCCCTGTGTAAATTAACCTTGAAATGTGGTCGTCGTTTCATATCCCATTATGCCCACATTACTGGCTGGTGCAAACCCAGTTTTGTCCTCCTTTGTCATCGTTTGCATGCCCTGGGGATTTAATTGTTTTGTGTTGGTTATACTGGTACATAATTATTGCTGGGCTAACAGTGTGATGTATTGTCAGTGAATAATAGTATTGTTCTGCTTAAAAATGGATGAAGGTGTTTTGGTTGGAGGTAATTCAAAGGGTAGTCGAAGGAGACAGAAGCAATGAATAACAAGGCGACAGCTTCAATCTGAGGAAAGGTAAGTTCTGTAATTATATATTATTCTAAAAAAGCTACATAATATCCTAAAGTATCTTATAATAGCATTATGTTTGCCAAGGCGCACTTATATTGAAAGATATGAAAACATACTTATAGGCTTATATCTTCCCCAGTTTATGTTAACAGAATTTATTTTTCTTCTACTTTTCACTAGAAATCGCGATAAACCTGAGAGTTTGTACCACCATATGAGTATAAGGAAGGCAGATTCCATTGTTGCAGCATTCCCGCTCATTTTCTTTCCAAGGCCAAAGATAAAGTATTCACCTGCAAAAGCAAATGAGAGCAAGGCTGTCGCCTTTCTTTAATGATTCAGTTGTCGTCACCAAAAAGGCATAGGTCAAGGGGGGGGAGAAAAAAGAGCAGCAACTTCTATGATGGTGAAGTATCAGGTTTGTGTAATGTAATACTAATAAATGTAAACTTGTGAATGGTTTTGAAATCATTTACATCGCTCTATTTATTCAGTAGCATAAGATCCTCTTGAAAACTGTGTAATTTCATAATGAATATATTATTATTATTATTATTATTATTATTATAATTATTATTATTACAGTTTCCAGTAAATGGTAGAACAAAACCAGTATGTTCCAAGTTCTTTGGAAGACTCTTCGGATGTGGACAGTGCCGATTAAATAAAATTGCTAAATCCATTAAAGCAGGAGAAGGATGCAAAGAGCATAGGAGTGGCAACTGCAAAAAGGACCAATACAGAGCCAGAAGAGAGGTCACCAGTTTCATTTCCAATCTAAAAACCAATGAAAGCCATTATAATAGAAGAAAGAACCAACAGCTTTATCTTTCCTCAAAACTCAGTATCAATAAGTTGTTTAAATTGTATAATGCAAATGTGCCACAAGAACTTCAAGTGAGAAAATGGTTTTTCAAGAAAATTTTTAGCATGAAATTCAATCTAGGTTTTGGTACTCCCGCAACTGATACTTGCAGCTACTGCCTACGGATGAAGCATAAATTGAACAACATGAATGGGAATGAAAAATGCATGGTTCTAGTCCAGATCAGTGCCCACAAACTGCAAGCAAAGCATTTCACAAAATTATGAAGGAACAACCTCCGAATTCTACAACTTTCTGCTTTGATTTTCAGCAGGTGCAACCTATTCCGAAGATGTCCATCAATGAAGCCTACTATTCTTGTCAGATTGGATTCTATGTTTTCTGTATCACAGACATAACCAATACAAACCCCCAGTTCTATGTATGGATAGAGAATGAGGCTGGAAGAGGTTCCCTTGAAGTATCATCAGCTCTTTGCGATTTCCTTGTAAAATTTGAATTCAAACAATATGTGCAGCATCTAAGGCTTTTTGCAGATGGTTGTGTGGGTCAAAACAAGAATATGCATGTTGTACATGCCCTTGCTTATTACCTCTGCAATAAAGACCCTAATCATTTGAAAACTGTTACTCTCATCTTCCCAGCAAGAGGACATTCCTTCCTGCCAGCAGACAGGGTGTTCGGATTCATTGAAAAAAATCTAAGAAAGCGTTTAAAGAGATTTTGACACCAAGTGATTACCACAAAATTTACGAGAAAATAGGTTCACTTCATGTACTTGGAAAGGATTGGGTTATAAAAAATTTCAAATCTTTGAGTGAACATTTTAAGAAGTGTGAAGGGATCAGCAAGATGAAACACATAATCCTTCAGAAAACTACGAAGGATGGAAAATGCTCAGTGTGTTATAAGATGGAACTATGCTATCATATTGATGACCCTTCCAAACAGTTTTCTCCAATGTTGAAACAAGGCAAGGTGGCACAGATGATTGTAGAATCTACAGCTGTACCTACTACCAGATGCAGGATCACTCAATAAAACAAAAATGATGTAGAAAACTTACTAGTGAAGAGATTTTGAAATGACTGGAGAAATGACAAAGTTTTGAAGTTCTTTGAAAACATCTTGAATTCTGCATCCATCCCTGCAGAAGATGTCAATGACCAGAATAGTGGACTGTGTGACTGTTTAGAAGAAGAATGTGGAATGCATAGATTGTAAAAGATGTTCGAATGTATTATGTTAGTTTCTAAAATCGATAATTGAATAATTGTTGCTTTCAATTAATTTCAGAATTTTTATAATCTCATTGTGTTTTTATATGTTTAATTCATACCATATGTAATTTCAAAATTCTCATAATCATATGGGGTACTTTCTTTGTTTAAATGCATACCATATTGTATCAAGATTTTCTCAATGTACTTATGTTAAGAATGTACAAAAATAAATCATTCACTATTCTACAACATTAAGTTTTACATGTGGTTGTTTCAAACCATGTTATGTCCACAACACTCTCCCCATTTTCATAAAATGCATTTGAAAAGTGATTTCAATTCTTACACCTTATAAATAAAAATGTTTAGTAATATTTATAGCTTTTTTCAAAATTTCAGTAGGACTTATAGTTTAGGAGTATTACGTTTTTTGGATTTCCTGTAAAATTTTGCTTTTTGGACATAATGGGGTTTGAAACGATGCTCCTCAAATGCTCAATTTCCACTCGGAGCTTCAAAATCACTGAGCTTGATTAAATATTACTATTAGCCTGTATAATTGAGCAATAGTGATTGGAAAGGGATTTAACTTTTCCTTTTAACTGGGTTTTTAATAAACTGTTGCTTCAGCCCTGGTTCAAGCCAGAGAATATTTTGCATCTCTCTTATATTGCCACTAGAATCATTTTTATGAATCAGATATCCTTAGTATGGTGAATGGTTATTGGGAGAGATATATTTTGTTATTCTATAATATGAGGATGTAAACTGTTCCAGCTTCACCATTTGATGCTACATTACTGCAGGACACATATGGTCACAGCTTTCAGTAAACTTCTATGAATCATGTATATAGCTTGTATCATATTATCAATGAAGTTAGGAAATATAAGTCCAACTAGATTGTTAGATGATGTTAGTTACCAGCTAGTAGATAATTTATAGTAAAGTGTATGTTTTGAGAAAATGAAACTGTATGCTGTGAAGCTGGATATATTTTCAGTTTGCAGCTAAGGAAGTTTAATATATGACTCTACCTACTACACAAACATTTAAGATAGGTAAATTCCCCATTGATCCATTCGTTAGCTGGTATTTCACAAAATGGAGCAGTTGCTTTCCTCTTGCTTTTTCTAAATATCTTCTTGCAGTGGTATCCATAAAAACAGACACACTTACACTTACTCTGAATCATAACATCACTGATTGCAGTACAGAGATGCTGCTCCTCTGCCATAGAGCAGTTACTCAGGTTTGGTGTGCATAATCATCAGTGACAATAATTTGTAATGAGTCTCCTTGGCAGTGCACTTGCATCAATAAATGGAATACTTAGAGGATGTTCCTGGGGGAATGAAAACATATAAAATCAAAACAGCTTGGATAAATATGATCCAGAATAGGACTAATTCAATATTCATGGCCAGCAATGATGAGATTGATGATATGATAAACAACCTGAATTGCAAAATAATGTTTATTTTAACTACCTTGTGGTAATAATGTTACCCCTTATGCAGTTTAAATAGTATCAAAAGCTGATGATGATGTCTACAACAAAGTTGGGAAACACATCAGTAGCTAATAGCTAATGATAGAAGTAAGATGCATCTGAAACATGTTTGAGGTAAATAGCTAAACAGAGAAGTTTTTGAGTAAGTGGTCCACTGAGTTCCACTATTTTAACAGATTCAAGTTAGCTTTGAACAGCTTGTTTTATTTATATTTTCCCTTGGAAAAATATTAGGTACCTAGTTGAAATATTTATGACTCTAGCCCATTTTGGAATTCATTTCATTCCATTTAAGGAATGATGTAAACAATCTGCTTATAAGAATAAATAAGAAAAAGTATATTGTTTTGGATAAATTATTATATAATGATTGAAAATGTTGAAATAAAAATAAATGTTGATCCTTATGCTAAATTTAAAAGGTAGCATGTGCAAGCCCACATGCATCCAAACTGTGCACTTCCACTTGTTTGTATATTGAATCAAACAAATCAATCCCAAGGTTTTGTGGCTTACATACTTTAGTGCTGTTTCCTTTGCTGTAACATTAATTAACTGGTGTTTACCAAGTGAGATGGTTCTACAATAATGTGAGAAGCTTGCATTCAGGATGTCCTGTTTTCAATTCCTGGGGGCAGTCACACTCTAATTTCTTTTGTGGTTTTCCCTGGATGGCAAGGCGAATGCTGGGGTGGTTTTTCTTCTACCATGAATCTTCTTTCCCTAATTTTCTATAATTTTGCTTCCCCTTTCATGTTTCAGGTAGGCTTAGGATCTGTACAGTGTCAGTCGGTGTCAGACAGAAACAGACGTGCTTGCTCGTTGGAAAGCTCTTCTCAACCCTGTCAGATGGCAGCCCGCTCTGAGTCGCCTCCAATGGGTTAAGTTCTCCATGATTCCACCAGAGGGAAGCCTCTCTGAGCAGCCGGCCGGTGTCATCAAACTTGGAATTGTAAGGGAACTCTGCACGTCTCTGTTGGCCAGACTGCCTGCGCCCTGTAGCCTCCTGCAGTTCCTTCACCTCATCTGTTCCTCCTGGGGGTGGTAAACAAAAAGGATCTGCATTGGGTCTAGATGCGAGGTGAGGCAACAATCCCCAGGTCATAGGCCATACATAGTTTTTAGAAAGAAAAATTGGATGTTCATTAAACAAAAAACAAAACAAAAAATGTTTCTTCCTCAACTTTGGCTGACCTTGTAAACATGTTCAGTTTGATATGCACAAAGCTAAGAATAGCAAAGAGTTTGCCTACATTCCAATAACTGTACCATGTTTGTTCCTATGATGTAGTAGCTACTAACAGGTGCATAACTGATACTGATGTTGCTGAGAGAGCATTCCTTGTCATGCAGATATTTTTAATGCCTACAAACTCTCATTGAAATATCCCCTTCTTTCACTCACAAGTTGGAGCTACAGACTAAACCCTCCAACATAAAGCACACCAGTGGTATCACCCATTGGCCAATACAGCTTTACAATTAGAAGAAAACTTCACTCACCTATGATACAGTTACTCAGATGTATCATAAGCACTCTAGTACAATTTGGTTTTAAATTACTAAGAGCAGCATCTATGATTAAGTAAATCTGACCTCTCTCTGAAAACTAATCTTTGAACTCTCCAACTTGAAAATTAAATATCATTCATATATATTCCCAAACATTTGTAAATCATGGGTGGTATGATAATACTGAAATGCAATTTTGTGCTCTTGCAGAAGTAATGAGTGTTCCACAAAGGCTGCTATCCCAACAATGGATAAGAGACATAATGATTTTAAAATGATAAAAAAAATTACAAATAATGTGAACAGTAATAAAGTAATTTAACCATCTTCCATAATGTATGTACCTAAATAAATTTTAATTTTTTATATGTTTTATAACAACTAGATTCAGTTTGCCTGCTGATTAGTAACCATATTATCATAGAAATGCATGACCCCCCATTGATTAAATATGCTGCATTTATTTGTGATTCATAGCAATTTCTATATTTTAAAAGTTTTTATTGCTATATGTAGTTCATATTTTCCTATATTTATGAAACAAAGAACATTTTCTTACTCTGTTGCTCCACAGTACATATTTATTTCCTTTCATAGATGTAATGTTAGAATTGCTATGGATGATTGCAATTAAATTTCAGAATTAATGGTATTATATTAGAGGTTGAATGACTAAGCCATACTTGATGACAAAATGATTCTATAAACAAGAAAATGTAAACTTCTGCTTGTGAACCTTTAAAGACATTAAATAGTTTGCAGTTCTGTGGTGCATTATGATGTTTATTGTTCACATTTTGTAGAAGATGCCTGCAATGTTAAACCATACAGATCTTCTATAAATGCCTCTATACCTTAACACAGCTACTTACTATAAAACTTTCGTTTGTGCACAAGAATGTGCAATTTGCAAGCTCTACTCTCAACTCAGATTGCATTATAAGTAGCCTACCATTGTACTTACAAGGTCTCAACGTTTACTTCTGCCTTTCACTAACAAGGAACACTCCACTCGTTCAAAACTAGGATTTCATTTTGGTTGCAAGTTTAGCTGGCTGAGGTGATACTCTTGCAGAAATTGAAATAGTTTGGCCCATAGTGATATTTAGCACCATTTTCAAGCATTAAAGTTTGAGCAGTCAGCCATTTTTTGGCACGTGGAAAGAATGTAAGATTAGGAGCAACCAATTTAGAGAGACCTATATGATAAGTGGCTTGCTCACCATGCCAAGCCAAAGCCAAGTGATTGAAATTTAAACACTATAAAAAATCTGTTATTACATTCACATGACTTTCTTTAGCTACTGTCGTTTACTTTTATACAGCTTCCACAAACCATTCTTATGAAAGCTTGTATTTATATGCACTTCACATTAATCAAGATAAGTCTTTGCAAAAATAGCTTCATTACTCATTTCGTTGAGGGTACAAGATGAATAGAGGAAATTCAATTGATAGTCAGATGTTTAAAAACTGGGTTGTTACATGCTGGCTAGAAATTTCATTTTCTCCATGATATTGTAAGAAACATCTGCAAAGTGACTGCAGTTTAAAAAATGATAATATTGAAAATTCAAACCAACAACTGATATCTTGGAAATAGCTGATGCCACAAAAAAAAATGAATTGTGTATTTTTAAAGAGATTTACATTTTTTTCTAGTATGTTTTTGTCTAACCATTATGCTTTATCATTTATACAAAATTAGACCAAATGACCTTTTAATGAGGAGGGCTTCACAGCTATTCCCAGAAAATTCAAGACATGCTTTCTATTTTTGATGCGAATATCACAACAAACATACAGCATTTTAATAAAAATTGTTAGAACCACCTATGAGAGAATAGAAAATTTTGAAAAATTTTCCATATTTACGGTATATGGGTTGGTGGAATTTTCTTGAAAACTTTTGTATCACATTCCTGGAAGGTTCTAAACTTGATTACCAAGGTTGGTATTTATCTGTCTTTTTGTTTTTGAGTTATGCTGTTTAAAGACACACACAGACACACACATGCACATGGACCTTTTCTAAAAATGCATTTTCTTTATTCAAGGGCCTCAAAACGTGTAATTCTAATGAAATCTTGACATCAATTGTTTTGGGTGGAGTACCGTACTTCTACTTACTATTGGTAAGCAGTAGGGTAAGTAAAACTGGCCCTAAATATCACTTTGGGCCAAAATCGTTTCAATTTCTGAGAAACAGACTATCCCAGATAGCTAACTTGCACCCCAAATGAAATCTGAATGTTGAACGAGAAGAGTGTTCCTTATATGTGTCTATCAATTTCAGACTCAGACTGTGAAGTAAAAATATTCTAACATATGGAACATCATTTTACTAGCATCAACTCAAGGTGCAATTACAATCACATACTTTTTTGTTTTATAAGGAGCAGTTTCTATGCTTAGGAGCAGTACCATTAGCATTTTTCTGTTAGTAAAGATATAAGTCCTTAAATCTTAGTCTCATGGTTAAGCTGTTGAAAGCAGGTCAACTCAATAAAGTTTACAGAGCAAGAGAGAAATAAAGATTTAATACTAAATTCTAATCTCTTAGGACAAAAGAATATTAAGTCTAAAATGGGTTTTTTCTTGATAATATTCTCTTATTTACAAAATTATATATCAGTCTGTTCCCTAAGTTTTGTTTATAGTATAAACTGTTTCATCATTCTCCATAATTTTCCACAGTTAATTTTATCTCTATATATTAATCTCATGTCCTATCATTGATTTATGAATTGCGCAGATATGCAAAATGAAACTTTTCAGAGTTATTTGCATTTCAGTATGACTTATCATACAATTTGAACACCTTGATTTCAAAACCAAAGCAGTTTTCTCCATCTTGTAACACTTTTTCACTAATTTAATTAATATCACTACTCTATTTGTTGCTATTATGCTGATAACTAGTGCACTTTTTTACACATGCACTCAGAATAAATCTTCTGCATTAAATATCCTTTCTAACAACTCTACAGAGATGCTGAGTGAAATGTGTTTACAGGAGACCAGGATCCAGTGAGTAAGAGTACACTTTGTTTGTCAACTAGAAAACCCCATCAAAGAAGAGGCCATAAATCTAACAGGCATACAACCTTATTTAGGAAAGGGATCAATAAAGGAAGACCAAAAAGTGTTTTCAGTTTATATGAACAATTGCTAAAGAGCCCTCCAACAAGTAGGAAGAGAAGAAGCAAGGAACAGCTTTACAGAAAAGTAGTATCAGATGGAAAGATTCAGTCCAAAGATTCCTGTCACCCTGTGGTTGTGGGATAAGGTAAGGCTGGGGACAAGCCTTTAGATTAGTGAAACAAACAGTACCTATTGTCTTAAGATGATAAAGAAAAAACGTTATCCGGGTAATTTATCCCAATAGTTTCAAACCAGACAATCTTATATCATGTCATAACATATCAATCTGTAGATCCTATAATGAATTAGGCCAGCGTAAGAGAGCTAGCCTAATCTAGGATGTAGATTATGTCAAAACTACATATATTGTGCACATTTGTGAAAATAAATTATAACTCTTATGCAGAGTATGTCAGAGCTAAAAATTACAAATCAATATTATTTATATTTAAAATGTTTATAATGATAAGTAAAAATATTTATATTTAGTATTCACTAAACTGCATTAGTTTTTGGAATAAAATTAGTAGTACAGTTATTTTTTTAATGAATGAAATCCTCCTCTGTATGGAAGGTGTGAGTGATAAGGTATTTTTCTAATGATAACTTGAATTTACTTTTATTAGTTTTCAGTTCTTTTATATACGATGGAAGTGAATTAAATAATACCATGCAATTGTAGTAAACTCCTTTTTGGAATACTTGTACATTGTTGCTTGGCCTGTGTTAGTCCTGCTTGTGTCTAGTTTGTTTATTGTATATATCTGAATGTTTTATGAACACTTCTGGATTGTCGACTACAATTGAAAGTACAGCTAGAATACTCACAGGCTAATGGTAAAATTCCCAAAGTTTTTAATAGTGCTTTACAATGAGCTGATTGTTTCACACCTGCCATTATTCTTCTTATTTTTTTTTTTTGCAAAAGAAATATTTTTTTGGTATGTACTGAATTTCCCCAGAATGTTATTCCATGAGTCATAATTGAAAGAAAATAAACATAATATACTGTTTTTAGGATACTTTTATTTGTAAAATGAATTAATGATCTGATTGCAAATCATGCAGAGCTTAGTTTCACTAGGATGTAGTCAATATGGCCTTTCCAATTCATATTATGATCTATAATAAGACCAAGAAATTTTATGTTACAAGTTTCAGTGATTTCATTGCCTTCATGTTTAATTCTTATGTCTGCATTGGTTTTATTTTTGGTGCTAAAATGAGTATACTTGGTTTTTTCAATATTTATATGAATTTTGTTACTGTCAAACCAGTTATATAGCACACTGCAATTACTATTGGATAACTCTGGGAGACGGCTGACTTTGTGTTCTTTAATTATAATGCTTGTGTCATCTGCAAAGAGAACTGGATCAGCATGTTTATTTATTACTCTGGAAGATAATTCATATATACTAGAAACAGCAATGGACCAGAATCAAACGTTATGGAACACCATGCTTTATTTCAGACCATTCAGAGTATGTTTTACAATTATCTAAAAATTTATTATGACCTTTTGCTGCCTGTTTGATAAGTAGGGTGCAATCCATTGATATGCATTACCATTAATGCCATAATAGAATAATTTTGGTAAGAGTATATTATGATGCACACAGTCAAATGCTTTTGATAGATAGCGGAATATTCCTAGTGTGTTACATTCATTATCAAGCAATTTCAGAATTTCATTAGTTAAGTTCAAAGTGGCATCATTGGTTGATACAGTTTTCCTAAATCCAAATTGTTCCTTTGCTAAACTATTATTTTTATTTAGATGGTGACATATTCATTTGAACATTAGTTTTTCAGATACTTCAGGAAATGTGGTTAGTAACGATACCGTTCTATAGTTTGACATTTGTGACTTTTGCCCTTTCTTGTATAGTGGTTTAACAATAGAATATTTTAGTCTGTCTGGAAATGTTTCTATTAAAAAGGAGAGGTTACATATATGACTTAAAGTTTGCTAATCTTGTCAGCATATAGTTTTAATATTTTCATAGTTATTTCATCTTAACCTGATGACCTTTTGAGGGATTTTATTGTTTTATTTACTTTCGTTGTGCTCAGCCAGTAAGCATACAAGCTACCACCGTGCAATGGAGGTGGGTTTAATTAAGATTAAAGATATGTAATGTATTGAATAAAACTTTATTTTTATATTAGTTTCCAGACTTGGACAGCCAAAACTTTTGTTTACTGATGTGAAGTGCATCTGTCTTTATCATTCAAGAGGTGTCTGCATTCATACTGGGATTCCACACCTTGTTGGTCTCTGATGCCACCAAGTTGAAGAAAGTGCTCAAGATGAAAGAGTAAAAACTGTAATTATAATCTCATATGGCATCCATTAAATTATGAACTTTGTTAACATGTGATTTCACTAAGTCCTAGTAGATGGGATCTTAGATGGTTAATAATTTTGCTAAATCTATAGTAGACATCTGTTTAAATGGTCATCATTTTGGTTTGAATTGCTTATCTTGTTAGTGTAACCTGATTTCAGGACCAATAAAGATCCCCTTTTTCAGTTAGCTTAGTGACAGATCTGAGAGTTTATCATGCAGATACTACAAGCAGTCACATTTCTTATCTAGGCCTTGACATTTCACTTCCTAGGCCATGTTGAAATGGTTATGTAAAAGTCATCGAAATGGTGATGATAATCTATCACTAGAAAAATAGAATTTTGCATATGCATATTGTTTTTACCTCTGGTAAACATCAGACAGCCATTGTGCAGGGTTACCCATGCATCTTCAGAGGTTTCTGGTTGCCTGAGGTCTTGGATTCATTTTAGGGTGGTTAGGTTTTGTGGGGTAGGAGGAGGAAGTTGTTTTGTGGATGTTATGGTATAAAATAAAGTGTGGGATTAATATTGGTCAAGGGCATTTAGTTTTTGTTTTTTCTGCATGATATGTAGTGTTTCCATGTCTGTGTTTATGTTTTTTTAGTTGTGATCTTCTGCAAGTATGTGCTTTGTTAAATTAGAATTGCTGTGAGTTTGATGGATGGCTTTTATATGTTCTTTGTATCTGATTTTGAATGATCTTCTGTTTGTCCAATGCAAAAATTGGGACAGTCTTGATATTTGAATTTGTATACTCCTATTTGGTTGTATTTGCCTGCTTGTGTTTGATTGCTAGTGAGGTGTTTTCTGAGTGTGTTGTTTGTTTTGTATGCTAATTTGGTATTTCAGTTTCCTGAATGTGGTGGCAGCTTTGTAGATGTTTTGGTTGGAGAAGCTGAGTATGATAAACCTATTTCCTGCTTGTGTGCATTATGAGTTGATGGTTTTCCTGTTTAGTTTCTCAATGATTTTGTTCAGAATCACATTCATATTTCTGGGTCATATCCATTTTCTTGGGCAAAGTATTTGCTGGAGTTCAATTCATCACTGTATTCTGCTTTTTCCATTTGGTATGCTTATGAGCCTGTGGATAATAACATATTTGTTTGAGTCTACTAGTGCCTGATGATGGATATTCTTAATTCTACCATAACATTAATTTCTGTTCTGACCTTTATTTTTATTTCAAGGTTTTCATGTGCCCTGCAGTCCCATTCATGTATAAACGATCGGAATTTTATGTGTTCATGTTTCAGATCTACACTGTGATCCATATAAACCTGAACTACTTTAATGGGCCATAATTTCCCTCTGAAAGCTCGTAGAAATGTGAAATTCATGATCTAAGTGGCTCTGGGAGAATCTGTACCACTGTCATTTATTGATTTTGATAGTAACTACAAGCATTGTTGATATTGTTGATAGTATTTAGTTTGCAATCATAACAGAAACATGCAGTAGTCACTTCAAGAGTATGTTTTTATTATGAAAATGTATTGGAAGATAAATTCATTGATAATAACACAATGGAAGTTTCGAAGAGAATTCAGTATGTGTGATGTTCCAACAAAGGCAACAATTTTAAGGCTAGAAAGAAAGCTGGAGATAACTGGTGTCCTTGTCAGTGAGAGTGGAAAACATGGAGTGCAGAGTCTGTTGATAATATTCAAAGATACTTAGTGAACTCTCCAAAAAATTTGTTTTGTCGATTGAGCCAGGAGACAGGCTACTCATATGGCACATGTCAAAGAGCTGTGAAGAAATCGGGATTGCAACCATACAGAGTGCATATGGTTCAGCAATTGAAAGAAGCAGATCGTGAAAAATGAATGCATTATTGTCGATGGTTTCAGGGTTTTCTTATTCTACATCCAGACATTCTCTCTAATGTGGTTTACAGATGAGGCATGGTTTCATCTGTCAGGCTATATCAACACACAAAACAGCAGATACTAGACAGCTGTAAACCCCCATATCATCCACGAAACACCACTGCATGATGAAAAGGTTTGAGTATGGTGCACGGTGTCAGCTTCCAGGATTGTTGGCCCCATTTTCTTTGATTCGACTGTAGTCAGTGCAGTTTATATGGGCATCTTCAATACATTTGTGGAACAATTGGATGGTATCGAATTGAAAGAAGGCTCTTTCCAGCAAGATGGAGTAATGTGTCATACATCTAACTCCTCCATGCAACTTATAAACAGTTTCTTTGATAATCAAATAATCTCAAAGTGTCTATGGCCCTCTAGATTGCCTGACCTAACCTCACCAGACTTTTTCTTATGGGGGTATCTTAAAAATAGAATGTATAAGAATAGACCTCGGACAATTGCTGAACTCTGTGAATCCATTAGTAACCAAATAAGCAACATTGGTGAGAATACTTCATAGAACATTACACAATGGGGTGAAATGAGTGCAGATTTGTATGGATGTCGGTGTAATCTTCCAATTGTGTATTACATTCTCCCAAAGTTGCACATGTGTCCTATTACTGGTTCAAGGGTTATGGCCCATTTAAGTGGTTCAAGTTTATGTAGATCACACTGTAGTTTTATACCCCCACATATATGCCAACCTTAATAATCTCTCACAATGTTTTTGTTCAAAATTTGTTCAAGTGTTTAATATGTTTTGCACTCCATTGAAAGAATATTCATTCCGTTTGCTAATTTTGAGCTACCTTCAAGCTGTGTGTGAGAGTACCAGTGAACAGTCTCTACTCACTTTCACAGTATTGTTTACATTCCAGTTTAGGTAGTATAAGTATTTTATTCATTGTAGGAATTCTAGATTATATTATAGATGCATGATTATATCAACATAACATTAAGTGCAATTAACAAGATTGTTCACAACATAATGCACATGGTCACAATACAGAGAACATCATATAAAAATAATATTACACATTTGAACTTATATGTATTATTTAGTAGAGTAGTTTACTATAATATTACAGCAGTAGATCTTGTACTTCCTAGTAATACAGTAATATACATCACAACAGTGTCACTTTCACTTTCACTTTGAGCTGAACATTGATGGTAACTGTTTGAATCTCATTCTCATGTCATAAACAGAAACTACAGGGTAACTAGTTGGAGAAATTAATATGAACTGAGAAGACAATAATGATACCATATCTAGTTATAAGTTCCCTTTGCAATATTCATAGTACTTATCTAGTGGGACAGTGACACTAAATTATCCCTTAGATCATTCTTCAGAAGAAATTGAATGCATACTCTTTTACAGAACTGCCACTAGTAAAATTATGCTCCATGTGTTAGAATATTTTTGCTTCACAGTTTTCCCTCTGTTTTCATATTACAAAAGAGCATGCTTTCTAAATGTTGATACTATTCAGACTAGGTATTAATTAATTAGATTTAAAATTTTCATGGTGAATGTTACTGATTATAGCTTCAGTAACATCTATGAACATGTCATCAACAGATACATTCATAAACTAATTACCAGGGTTAGGATTTTTAGGTGCAAATTTCAGATGAAAAAAGGAAGGGAAGATGCTCAAATAAGGTGAAAAAAGGGACAATAACGTGCTGGCTTATTTAAGGGGATGCACAACTGAAATTGCTATGTTCTAAACCATCCATTAAATTGGGCTGAAATTTTAATCACTTGTCTTCTTTAGATATAATTGTTTTTTGAATTTCAATCCAAAATCTTAATTAGTTTTCAAGCTATTAATCTTCAAAATATAAAATTATGGGCATATGCAAAATGCAAAACATGATGCATTTTTCAAAAAAAAATCTTATGTTGCTTCTATGTCAAGGAACTACAAATCTGTCATATAACTTTTTTCTACCATTCTTAGTTTATGAGAAAAAAGGTTTTGCAGTTTTGTATTTGGATTTCTTTTAGTTTTTTTTTGTATACATTGTTATCTTCAAAAATTGGTAGCACAAAAACTATTCATTATACAGAAAATTATATGACAGTTTTATTTATTTGGGTTTTTGAAATAAGCATAAAAAATTTCAATATGGATGTATGAAAACTACTTCGTGTGGAACATTTTCAATATGCAAAAATGCTGAAAATAAGGAACGCCTTAAAATGAAGTTTTAAAAATATAAACAGCTAGCAACCAAATGCACAAGGATATTTAAAAAGTCTCATAATGATCCTGAAGCGTTTGCGAGGTCAAAAATAAAAGTGGATTCTAAAACTACAAGCAATGGAGAAATTTTTAGGAACATAATTTATTTTTTTGAGATTTTTTTGAGTTTTTGGGTTAATTTCAGTTGTGCATTCCCTTAACTAATTCAATGATTTCTCTTTCCTCTATTCTAATTTATTGAACTACAAACAAGTACATCAAATTATCACTCATCAAAAGTAGGAAAAAACATGAAGCTGTTGTACTTCAAGACATTAAGCATCTCCACATTTTTAAAAGTAAGTCTGTTTGTATTAGGAGATAGAATGTTTTTGTAGATGCTAAAGCTTCTTTCAACATACACAGAAACCAGTGGGGCAAACCTTGTATTCACTTGGAATGGCAACTCTACAGATGTGGCAAATTCCTCAATGTCTGGATTCTTCTGAAGACTAGATTCAAGTTTGTCTTTGGCAAAGCCATCTAACTGCTCCCCCACAGAAGTAAAAATATCCCATTGTTTTTCCTTTGCCAGACCTTGTTCTTCCAATTGTTTAATAGCTGCAGGCAGGTACTTGTAACTATGGACACAATATAGTTCAGTCTGCAAATTATGTATTTTCTCTGGTAACAGAAGTTACAGCAACTTCTGTTACCAGAGAAAATTGTCTTGGAAATTCCACCTGCATCGGATGGATCCAAAGAAAGCACAAACTCTTTAATTTTGTCAAAATTTTTACACAACATAGCAGCACACTCAATCCAAGATCCCCAGCAAGTAATGGCTGGGAAATTTGGAAGGGGCAGGCCAGTGATTTCCCTGTAGTAAACAACATGACTCGGAGCTTTCAGTAGAATCTTCTTCAGGGCAGAGATGAATTGATTTGCGAAGTCGTATTCATTCCTTACAGATTCACAAACCCTGTGAAGAGCATGAGCCAAGCATGTCACATGCTTCAAGTTAGGAAATAAAGGTTTCAGTTGGTTAACAGCTGAAACCATGTATGGAGCCTGGTCCATAACCACAAGAAGAAGTTTTTCAAACTCAATACCTGTAGGCTAGAGTTTTTGGCAGAAGCCCATAATGGATTGCATTACTGTACTGGCATTGGCTTTCTGCAGCTCGTACATTTTTAACAACATGGGCTTAACTTTCTCCCCTGCTAAGGGAAAAACTAAAATGTTCAAAACATATCATTCCATTGAGTCTATGGTTTCATCCACAACAATTCCCACATCGCAATCAGCCACTTCCTCCTTGATTCTTTCTATGGTTTCTTGGTAAACAGGCTCCATGTAGTTTGTTCTTAAAGTACTCTCATTTGGCATTGACATCTCTGTGTATTTTTCAAGGAATCCCTTGAAGGCTGGATGGTTCACCTTATTGAGTGGAATTACTGCTTGTGTAAGAGCTGCACACAAATCAATGTTTAATTCCTTCAAATTTTGGCTTTTTGAAGAACTCTGCTGAAACGTACTTCCTAATAGAGGTTGCTGTGATTTGTTTGCTTGAAGAGTCTTGTTCATTTGATGCTTAGAGCTAGAAATGTGTCGTTTGATGCGATCTCACTGGTGGTTTTCATCTAACAAAATTCCTGAATCACAAATAGTACATTGCATAACAGTCCCATCAGTGTCTATGTAATCTTGTTTGAATTCCTCACCCAGAACAATAAATCGAGCACTGGACACTTTTGCCATGGTAAAATCTAGTACTAGTACACTCGTTTGGTAATGTAACATAGAGCTAACCCTAGTTCACTTGCTATCACAATACGACTGCCACACAACTCACTCTTGTGCCCATTCGCTGTCCACATTCTCTTATAACACCCCGACAATTGCCAGAATGTTCTCATTCATGCTGGAACTTCAGTCTAAGTGATTTCTAGTAGTTTCGAGCAGAACCCAGTCTTAATAATTCTTCTCGGAACTGTGCAGGTGAGGTTACTACCATCTCTGCGTGCCCAGCCTTTGCCTCCACGCAAACAGATGACGTCTCTCACAGTAACAAACTCACATTCATGAACAGCAGGCTATTGATTCTGGTGGGATAGAATCACTCATTGTCAATTGCATTATTGCGGGCTACTTTATAGCGGTAAAGCGAGAGAAAGAGGTTTTCATCGAACACACAATTATTTTCTACTCTTGCATGTGTGCTTTCAATTCCCACGCTGTGTTTACTGAAAGAGGTAGGCTTACTATTTGCATGTACACAGCAAGCTGAGGAGACGTTAATTGAAAGTTAAAGAATAAATTGGAATGAAACTTAAAAGAAAAAAGGGGGAAAAAGGGGATTATGGGCATGGTTGGGGGAAAATAGGATAAAAGTGCTAAAAAGGGAAAAAGGTGTGAGAAAATATGCCTCTTTTCGCAACTAGAAACAAAATTTCACACTGTGATATCTTTCCGCACAGCTTTAACTTACCCTAAGAAAAAAGGTGCTCACCTAAAAATCCCAACCCTACTAATTACTATACCACTTAGCACTAGAATGCTGGGAGGAGTCAATTTCACCCCTAAGTAGAATCTTATCTCTACTTTTGGTAGAAAAAATAATTCAGCACAATTTCTTTTTGTGACAGTTGTTCATTTCATCCCTATACTCACCAAAGATGAATTTTTTGCTAACATTCAGTTGTGGCCTAAGATGTCAATTACCTAAAATGGATCATATTGACCCATTTATGCAAAACTATGCTTTCTTCATACTTGACAAGCTAAATCCATTTTATGTGATCTCAAACACAATCAAGTTTATATCAACAGTCACAAGTTATAATAACAATGCTTGTACAACAATGTTATGTTTAGAAATTAACAATAGCAACAATGCCCTTTCACCAGATATTCTATTCCTTGTTCAACTCAGTTGTAGCTAGGAAGTTGTATTGAAAGCGAGTAAAAACTTGTAAGATGAAAATTCAATCAATAGGCACTCCTTATGAGAAGATGAAAATGTTTGCAGAACTAATGAATGTTCTTGATGATAACTTGTTTACAATAAAGTGATTATAACATTAAACACTGTATTTTATTACTAGGAGTCAAATTGCCTTTAGGTGTTGCAAAGAAAATCAAATATCCTAATGTTATCAAGTAAGAATATACTCAGGAATATCAACACATTATCGACACTGTAATCAACAATAGATTCAATAAAAAACTGGCTGACAGAAAAATCAATAAATTCAAGACAAAACAAAATATCGATAAAACCACTACTTTGGAAACAGAGAAAGATAGGAAAATGCACAGAAAGTTCACTTACCACCCGTGGGCCCACAGTAAATTCAACAAGATTTTCAAAAAATCTGGCATAACCATGGCTCCAAAAACCAAATACAACATAAAGAATCCATGGAACATCCCACACAGAAATTCCATTCCTTCTGAAAATAAGTACAGCATTTACATAAAAACTACCTAGATTGAACAAATTGATGTTGGAAAAACCAAAAGGAACATAGATATAAGAAAAAAAGAACACTACAGAAATATCAAGTTTAAACTGAAAGATAAATCTGCAGTTTTGAACCATTTTTGGATAGAAAACTATAATGTCATTAGAATACCATATTGATCTAATATGCCAAAAATCATCTTGAACTGTCAACTTGGGAGAAAATATTTATCATCAAGAACTGAGAATGAGTCATGAGCTTTGAGTTGTCCACATTGGAAAACTTGCACCAGTTCATTTCTCCACTACCAGATCATCCCTCCACTCCATCTTCAACCACATTCAGTTTGCAATCAGCTGAGGACAAGAATAAATGTTCTCAAAGCATATCTGGATTAAAAAACAGGTTTGGGAGCAGTATGTTAGTAAAGGTCGCCTCATGTGCTTTAATAAGCAATGAAATCTGCTCCACATTTAGCAAACTTATAGAAATATAATTTATTCATATGGTTCACTCATGGAAAGAAATCCAAAGTAAACAAACAGATAAATAAGTATATACTACTTTATTACATTAATTAAAACATTTATATTTTATTTTAATTTTTGTGTGCTATTAATTGAAACCTTAAGAGAAGAGACATTTCTGAAAAATGTGAACATTAAGATACAGCACAATTATCAAAGGTGCTCATTTATTATGTCATAATGTTCTGATTCACTCCTAAAACAATCACAAGGAATATTTTCATATTCCAGTCTGTGGTAGGTTCCACAGATGCTGTACATAGCAAGCTTCTTACAGTAGCTTAAGCATATGGAATCACATCTGTTTTGATATTTACATATGATAAGAAACATCAAAGACCTTGATGCTGAGGATGTCACTGAATTTGAGAAAATGTTCATTATTTTTATTGTCATCCCCAACAGCAAGCATATCCTTAATCATTTTTTGACCTCTACTGAATGTGGAAATATGAGGGCTGTCCCAGAAGTACCTGACCTAACAAAGAAAACTCAAAAATTTTGGGAGAAAACATCCTTATTTCTCTACATGGTCTTTTTTCAGCTCGATACACTTTTCCCAGCAATTTTCAATAGTTTCGATACCCTGTTTATAGTGAGAACTGTTGAGTTCTGCAAAGTAGCCATCAACTGCAAACTCCACCTCTTCGTTGTTGACAAATCTTTTACCACCAAGCCATTTCTTCAACTTTGGAAACAGAAAATAATCAGAGGGGGCTAAGTCTGGCAAATAGGGTGCATGAGGAAGCAATTCAAACTTTAACTCATTGATTTTGGCCATGGCGATAATGGATGTGTGAACTGGTGCATTGTCTTGATGAAACAGAACCTTCTGTTTTGCTAAATGCGGCCGTTTTTGCTTGATTTCATAATTCAAATGCTGCAATAAATTTCCATAATACTCACCAATCACCAATGATTGCTTTTTTTTTTAAGATAACCAATGAAAATTATCCCAAACACATCCCAAAAAACTGATGCCATGAACTTGCCTGCAAATGAAACTGTATTCGCCCTCTTTGGAGCTGATTCTCCCCTTTCAATCCACTATTTTGACTGTTCCTTTGTCTCAGGTGTAAGTGATGGACCCATATTTCATCCATGGTTATGAATCGATGCAAAAACTCGGCTTTATTACAGCAAAACATCACCAAACACTTGACTGAAACATCCTCACAATGCTGTTTTTGTTCCATTGTGAGTAAATGTGGCACCCATCTTGTGCAGCTTTCTCATATCTAAATTTTCAGTTAGTATGCAATGTACAGCAGTTTTTGAAATGTCTACGATGTCTGGTAGCTTGCACACTTTCAGTCAACGGTCATTCAGTATTATTTTGTGGATTTTCTTCACAATTTCTGGCGTGGTGACCTCATTTGGTCGACCACAGCGATGTTCGTCTTGGCAACTCATACGACCTCATTTAAACTCTGTCAACCAATATTTTACTGTTGTAAACTAAGGAGCAGACTCCCACAGAGTAGAATCTAGCTCAGCTTTAATATTAGTTGGACTAAGACCTTTCAAATGAAAGTATTGTATCACATAACGATGGCCAGTTTTATCCATGTTAACAAATTCACTGAGAGAGTTCACTATTAATGGCTGCCAAACAATTACTAAACAACATAGCATTGTCAAACTTCAAACTTAAGCTTTATAAGGGTGGGACTTTCTACCATAGTCATTTGTTTGAAACAACAACTGCTACATATACATCAGGTCGGGTACTTCTGGGACTGCCCTCGTATCTCCTAATTGTGCAATATTTTACAGCTAAGCACTGTAGGTTGTAAATCCTAAGCATTAATAAAGGATTTTTACTTTGCAATATCTCCTGTAAATGTTTTGCAATACAAATCTCCAAGTGTTTCTTGATTTCTTAGCTCAAACCATAGTAATAGAGCTTTTCTCCCAGAATATATAGTTCATAAGTATCATGAATGACATTGCCTCCCAGTCTCATAAAAGTAAAAGCTTGAATCTCATATCCAGTGAAAGGATGAAGAAAAAGTGTATCTTTGTAGACTTTGTTAAGTAGGTAGTTTAAATTACATCTTGTATTTGTTTAATTGGTGAGAGTCTGAGTTTATCTCCTTTGAATATTAATTTGAAAATGCAATGACAAAACTATGTCTGAAGATGAATGATTCAGCAATAGAAACAATAAATGTAAGTTGTATCCTATCACAAGTGTATGGCTGCTAATGTAATTTTTCATATTTTTTAGTACAACCACATCATATGTGGCATTTAAAACTTGACTTTATTGGCTCTTGTACGTTCTTGCCTATTAGTTGAATCGATTTGGACTTATACTGGGGATTTAAGAGAAGTTTTTCTTTGTTATCTAAAAAAGCATTTTAAGGATAAAATTCACTGTGTGATTTTGCTCCCACGCATCTTTCACAGTGTGTGGAGTCTTTTGATTGATGATTTGTTGTTTTCATAATCATTGGCAAAGTGAAGGGAAGTTTTTTGGGGTTAACAACTCCAGAACCCACAGAAAAAATGTGAAAAATATATCAGCCAGATTTAATGTCAACTTAACCAAATATATGTCCAATCCCTATTTCACAAGCTGTACAGACTACTTCATTAAGGTGCTATTTCCTATTGATAGGTAATCCTTTGCTCAATGTGAAACATACAAGAAAATTAATTTAATACCCAAATGCCAGTTTCAGTTGCTGAGTTCCCTATCATTAATATTATCGGCACTCCTAGTGGCCTTCTGCTATCACACCAAGGGATCCGTTGCAAAATACAGCCATTGATTATTTAAGTTTTTGACTTCTGTTACCAAGGCTGCTAACCTCAGAGACATTGGTAATTATGTTCATGTTACTGATGGAATGGTAGAGAAGGTCTTCTGACCATAGCCATATTATTATAAATAAGTGGGTGTATGCACTTTTAAGCAGGATCATAAACATACAAATTGCATACTTAAGCTTTCATGGCCAGCATTAATACAGCAGAATGTAGTTTCTGGGCTTGTAGTCCATGGTCCAGCCAATGGGATTTCACCTGATGTTTCACCCTTAACTCTGTTGGGCATCTTCAGGGTAAGTGACTCCTAGCTGGTTTACAACTAGAGTTAAATGTGAAACATGAAGTGACATCTCATTGACTGGATCACAGCCTACAAGCCTAGAAACAACTTTCTACTGGATATACAAATTGAACTTAACTTCAAGTGCATTCATTTTGTGGTAGAGATAATACTGCAGTAATGTGATATAGTACGACCACAGTTATACATTTTCAAATGGAGACAGCTAAAATAATTTATAAATGACAGAATGTGAAAGTAAATTTTCTTATGGAACTGAAACTGCTTTATTAGATTATTATGCAAACTAAGTACATATTATTTAATACAAGAAAGTAATAAATGAAACAGAAACATACAATATAAACGTAATACACTATTTAGAGTACTTATGTGCATACCAGTACTGTTATTCATAATTAAAAAAAATCAGAGTACTAGTGCTTTACATTGGTTTAAAAAATTGTCAAATTTTCTTTGCTTTGATTTTCCACACATTCATCAATAGTCAATTATAAGGACTAATCACAGAAATTATGCTCACCATTCAGGCTTTTGGATGATAGAAATGGTTGTATAACTTCTAGAGTTTAAATTGCCTCATGCACGGAGGGAACCGAATAATATTACATATGTTTTAATACCACAGATTAATGCCTTTAACACTACTATTGCCGAATTTAATGGTAAGATCAAACTGGAATGAATCTGGGAAACATATTGCTCTCTCTTGGCTAGTGTGAATCAAACCATCCATTTCATATGCTGCTGAGCTACAAAATTCATATTACGCTCCACTGTTTCTTAAATTGAATTTTAATGCAAATTACTGGTACTTCATTAAACATAAAACTGGATTATAAACAATTTAGTCTCTTGTAAATTAAACAGGTGGCACTGTGGCTGAGTGGTTAGTCCACTTGCCTCTCACCAAGGCAGCCTGTGTTTGATCCCAGGGGATCTATATGGGATGTGTGGTGGACAAATCGTCATCTGGGTAGGATTTCTCTGGGTTCTCAGTTTCCTCACCATTCATTCCACCAACTGCTACATCATCACCTTTCCTTTCATATATTTCGCCATAATTTCCTATCATCTCCTTCCTCGCTCTCAAACCAGGCTTTGGGCTGGTCATCCATCCTGGCTGTTCTTTCTGATCCAATTAGTCTATCTGTTCCCCAATAAGCGTCTGACCCCAGATATCTGCTTGTAAGTCCTGGAGGGTGTAAGTCCTGCTAACAGGCAGGGTAAACAGAGGAAGAAGAAGAAGAAGAAGAAGAAGAAGAAGAAGAAGAAGAAGAAGAAGAAGAAGAAGAAGAAGTAAATTAACCAAGCTAGGTGGCACTGCAGTAAAGTTACTCGCATTTGGGAGGTCCCGGGTTCAAACCCCTGGGGTAAACCCATCTGACCAAGGTTATTTCATTGTATTTCTCAGTCACAAGCATGTCACATGCTTCAAGTTAGGAAATAAAGGTTTCAATTGGTTAACAGCTGAAACCATGTATGGAGCCTAGTCCGTAACCACAAGAAGAAGTTTTTCAAACTCGATACTAGTAGGCCAGAGTTTTTGGCAGAAGTCCATAATGAATTGTGTTACTGTACTGGCATTGGCTTTCTGCAGCTCGTGCATTTTTAACAACATGGGCTTAACTTTCTCCCCTGCTAAGGGAAAAACTAAAATGTTCAGAACATATCGTTCCATTGAGTCTATGGTTTCATCCACAATGATTCCCAAATTGCAATCAGACACTTTCTCCTTGATTCTTTCTATGGTTTCTTGGTAAACAGGCTCCATGTAATTTTTTCTTAAAGTACTCTCATTGGGCATTGACATCTCTGTGTATTTTTCAAGAAATCCCTTAAAGGCTGAATGGTTCACCTTATTGAGTGGAATTCCTGCTTGTGTAAGAGCTGTACACAAATCAATGTTTAATTCCTTCAAATTTTGGCTTTTTGAAGAACTCTGTTGAAACGTATTTTGTAATAGAGGTTGCCATGATTTGTTTGCTTGAAGAGTCTTGTTCATTTGATGCTTAGAGCTGGAAATGTGTTGTTTGATGCGATCTTGCTCGTGGTTTTCATCTAACAAAATTCCTGAATCACAAATAGTACATTGCATAACAGTCCCATCAGTGTCTATGAAATCTTGTTTGAATTCCTCAGCCAGAACAATAAATCGAGCACTGAACACCTTTGGCATGGTAAAATCTAGTACTAGTGTGCTCGTTTGGTAATGTAACACAGAGCTAACACTAGTTCACTTGCTAACACAATACGACTGTCACACAACTCACTCTTGCATCTATTCGCTGTCCACATTCTCTTATAATACCGCAACAATTACCAGAATGTTCTCATTCATGCTGGAACTTTAGTCTCAGCGATTTCTAGTAGTTTCGAGCAGAACTGCACAGGTGAGGTTACTGCCGTCTCTGCGTGCCCAGCCTTCTCCTCCACACAAACAGATGACGTCTCTCACAGCAACAAACTCACATTCACGAACAGCAGGCTAGTGATTCTGGTGGGATAGAATCACTCATTGTCCATTGCATTATTGCGGGGCACTTTATAGGGGTAAAGCAAGAGAAAGAGGTTTTTGTCAAACACACAATTGTTTTCGATTGTTGTGGGCGTGTTTTCGATTCCTGCACGGCGTTTACTGAAAGAGGTAGGCTTATTATTTGCACATACACAGCAAGCTGAGGAGACATTAATTGAAAGTTAAAGAATAAATTGGAATGAAACTTAAAAGAAAAAAGGGGAAAAAAGGGGATTATGGGCATGGTTGGGGGAAAATGGGATAAAGGTGCCAAAAAGCGGTAAAGGACCCAAAAAAGGGAAAAATATGCAAGAAAAAAAATGTCTTTTTTCGCAACTAGAAACAAAATTTCACACTGTGATATCTTTCCGCACAGCTTTAACTTACCCTAAGAAAAAAGGTGCGCGCCTAAAAATCCTAACTCTGCTAATGATACATAATCTCACACATTTAAGTTTTGTTGTTCTGTCACTGACCATGATAGCTGTACTTATTGTTAGTTTGAGTAATGTGACTGACGGTGATCTTTAAGCTATCTGTGATGCCAGCATTACAGTTGCATGCATATATATTTATCAAAGGATTTATATATCTTCATGGTAAAAGGGTAAGCAAAAAGTCAATCTGAATAAACTGGAAATCCAGATTGTGTATACTTCAATTGTATCCCATTGAAATAATTATCACCAATTACCTGTATTCCAGATAATGCAAACCCACAATACATTAGAGGTGATAGTATTTGTAGACTTTAAATCAGAAATAATGACAATGGTTTGCCGTGTTGTAGGTTTGTGATACACCTGTTGCACCTGGTTGGTGACAGCTGCTTTAAAGTGTAGGTTAGAGCATGAATAATAATTTTTATGAAGCTGTAACCTGCATTATGTTGTGGGGAAATCTTCGACTACCACACCAAGGATTTGTACATTCTATACACTAATGGAGGCTATTTGTCAGGCCATGCTGAACTGTAACACAATTATGTGCTACATCAGGAAACAGCTTACATCGTCCCCCACCAAACACAACAGAGAGGAGGATGGAGTTTGTAATTTCCCACTGCTTGTTTATGTGAGATAATTGTATTTGGGCTGTGGAAGGAAAATCCATTCCTACCCCTCTCTTCCATTCTATTTTGCTGCTCTACACACCTGTTTTTGAGTCATATGATGTACATTTTGTGGTCTACATAAAAGTACACTATTCATTAATTTATATCACTTTATGATTAAGTTAATTGCTTGAAACAGGAACAAGCAGCACAGAACAACAAAAAGAGGCATTAGTCAAAGCATAGTCTATACAAATTGCATGATCATGACTACAACTTGTCACTATTTGACATTTCAATTGAGAAGAGGAGACCATGGGATTTAACTCTCAAGAAAAAACGTCTGCTGATAATTATAAAAATCCATTCAGAATTTTTTCCTGTCATGCAAAAATTGACATATGTGAGAAAAAGAGTATGTATGTGTATGGTTTCCCTAGTACTGGCAGTGAAGTAACCGGACAGAAGACCAAGATAAGAACTGGACAATGAATTTCAAGTACAGGAGCAGCTGCATCCATTATGATCTGGAAGTAAGAACGAGCTAATGGAAAATCAGAAGAAGGAATTAAATTTAAAGTATACTTAGTATCAGTAATGTCTACATTTATTAGTAAAAATGTTTTTTTCAAATAGTTAGTCTAAAAAGAAATTCTGTGTTAGATAGTCATTTTACACAGTAAAGTATAACACAAATGGGGAGGAATTTCCAGTTAAGTTCAATCTTCATAACTGCTGATGAGTGTTACAACTAACATTCATGCCATTAGTAAAAGAGGGTTTATTTCTTTATATAAGTCATCCTTTGTTTTAAGATTAGCAGCAATATTTTATGTTCTTTTTTCAAAATGCAACTGAGCAAATATAAATTTAGAATTGAATGGTTTAGTGTAATGAGAGAAAAGGATTACATATATGTCTTTTTAATAAAACTTGAAGCCAACTCATATGCATTAAACTGATTCATTAGTAGTGATTAATGCTCATCCTTGACTTTTTAATTGTCAGTGCAACATTTCAGTGTAAACTTTACATGCAAAATTGGAAATAGCTCTGAAGGTGCAGCAAAAGAATAGATTCAGCTTGCAAAACGATGATCTGTGCTATTATTTAGTAATCTAATTCATTTTACGCACAATCATAAGCAACTTGAAGATATTGCAAAAACATTATTAATGGATGAACTGAAAGCATCTTATAAATATACAGTACTGTTAAATGTTCACACATACATGTAGGTTAAACATGAGCAGTGATGATTATTATGGCTAAACACTAAAATAGAATTTAAAAATAAAGAGAGTTGAAGGTTGTTATGCTACATCACTAAAATGTTCCTACTTGAACGCGTTTTGGAAGACGGTTTGCTCCCATCGTCAGCATGTCCTCAACTGATTTTTCCGGTCATTGTCTGGGGGATGTGTGTGGCTAGCGGTGTTCTCTGGTGCTGTGCTGATGAACCTCCAAAGGCTGTTGGGTGGCGGCAGTTTTTTTCTTGAAATAAGACTTAAAGAGCATATGAGATGCGTTTACCAAAAACAGCCAGATAAATCAGCAGTAGCACATCATTTCTGGTCTTCAAACCATGATATCACTCTGAACATAAAACTCTTAAAACCGATCAACAGCAGCAATGAATTGGACATCTGGGAAAAAATACATATCGTCAAACACAGGAATCACCTAATGAACTTCGAACTGCCGCCACCCAACAGCCTTTGGAGATTCATCAGCACAGCACCAGAGAACACCACTAGCCACACACATTCCCCAGACAATGACCGGCAAAATCAGTTGAGGACATGCTGATGATGGGAGCAAACCGTCTCCCGGAATGCGTTCAAGTAAGAACATTTTAGTGATGTAGTGTAACAACCTTCAACTCTCTTTAGTTTAAATTATGACACATCACTGTTACTAGCTTCTAAATCTTCAAAATTAGTCAACTAAAATAGAATCATACTTTTCTTCTAATTTCTTTTGTAAGGAATAGAATCAAACAATTCTACAAAGTAATTCTTTTATATGGATTGGATGGAACACTTAAAGAAACAGTGATAGTTTATTCAAATCACAAAATTTGGTGTAGAGTGCTGAAATGATCTTTATTATAAGAGGAAATTATTGTCTAAAAAAAATATGTGTTCTGACTGCATTGGAGCATCTGAGTTTGTTCACATTATTTTTTGGATCCTAATATATGTGAAGCATATTAGCCAGTACAAGATAGGTGAACTAACTAGACTGTTAACTTTTCCTGCAGATAAAATGTATCATTCACTGAGCAAGGTGACACCACAGTAATGTGTGTGACGCACATTTGGGAGGTCCTAGGTTCAAACCCTGGGACTGATCAATCTGACCAAAGTTTTTTTCATGGTTTTCCTCGGTCGCTAGGTGTATGTTGGGTTGGATAATTTGATCTAAAAATTTTCCTATCATCCCTTTCATCACTACATTTCATTTCTTTCTTCTTCACCACCATACCATGCATTGGGCTGATCACTCATTCTTGATATGCTATGATATAGAATTTGCTTGCTCCTCAACAGGCTACTGACCCAGGGCATTAGCTTGTAAGTCCTTGGGGGTGTAAGTCCTACAAGGAGGAGGGTAATCCATTGAAGAAGAAGAAGAAGAAGAACAAGAAGAAGAACTCTATCATTCCATAATACATACTATTAAGTTCATTGTGGTATGCACCAGTAATACTGCTGACAGCAGGAATACATCTATGGGTACACAAATACTAAACATGGTTCCTTTAATCCTTGGTTACAAGGTCCACCAGATATTGCAACCTGGAGCTATATTTTTGGGGTTCCTACACATAGTATGGTGCGCCAGACGCTTGTATATTAGAGGAGAACTTTGTCATATAAATCCATTCAGCAACTGAAATGATTAGCACACAATCACACATCTTGATCATGTACATCAAACTCTAAACCATTGATTTATATGTATAAAACTACAAATTTTCAGACAAAATAATTAGTTCCATTTTTTTTAGTTCTGTACCATATTCTATGTATTGTAAGGATTTGTTGTTCAAAACCTTACTATACATAAAATGTAGCTCTCATTAAAATATACAACTTATGCCCCCCCAAAGAAAAGGGTGGCACTAAACATTTTCAAAATATTAATTACTTAAATTAAAATCATTAGGATTTGCACACATTGAAGAAAATAATTAATGGAAAATTAGTCGATGTTAAGCACTCATTTTTGGCTCCTGAGTCAACCAGTTTTTCAGTTCACATGGAAATTATAAGCGGGCTTTTATACCTTTTTCATGAAGTTGTGCAAAGAGTATGTAATTTCATGATTAGTACGTTGGCCTGCTTTTTTAGCACTTTACTTTTTTATTTGGATTACTCTATGAG
Source organism: Deroplatys truncata (assembly GCA_030765065.1). Lineage (NCBI taxonomy): Eukaryota > Metazoa > Arthropoda > Insecta > Mantodea > Mantidae > Deroplatys > Deroplatys truncata. The sequence continues at coordinate 603,238,033 of CM060990.1, forward strand.
AAAAAAGTTATTCTGAAGATGCCTTCAAGACTTCAAGTCTACAAGAACTTTTATGAAATATTACCTTACCAACCAAAACTATGGAGAATTTGGATTGATGCAGTCTTATTTTATGCAGCCAACTTTGACACTGTTAAATCTATATGTTTGCAGATAATTTTCAAAAGCCTTTTCTCTAATGCTTTAGTTTTTCCATTTAACTCTTTTATAAATATTTTAGGTGTATATGAATCAACTATTAACATTAACATGGTACTTTTATATTAATTTGTATTAATTGTAAATTTGTTTGTAGCCTTATGGAGTTGATTGAAATTTTCTTCAGATTTAATACTATCCCCATTATTTATATATTAAGTAGTACTGTAGAGAATTCATGAATAATATTTTAAAGTGAATGTAAAAGACATTAAAGGTGAAGTATTGCATTAATAAGTATAAGCTATACAAACTGGGAAGAATTTGAAAGGTAAAATCAGTGTGAAACATTCAATGCCATAGCGGGATTTGAACCACAGCTGATTTTTGTAACCAACTGAGTTACCATGGCAACATGCTGGTACGACATTAAATTTCCCAATTGACTCATGTTTTTCCCAGTAAACCACAAGGAGATCTAAAATCATATTTGAGATAACATACCCCAATGGCAACCTACCACCATTGCCGCGGCCGCTGCCGCCACCATCACCACCATAATCATAATCATCATCACCATTATTATTATTATTATTATTATTATTATTATTATTATTATTATTATTACTACTACTACTTTTTCTTTGTTTTTTGCAAGAAATTCATGATTTACATTCTGGGTCAGTTAACTCTGGGAAATTACACAGTAGTTTTTTTGGCAATAAGGAACTTAAATGAGAACTCTCATACTCATTGTCACATTTTGCCAGAGATCCTACTGTATTCAGAAAGCTAGTACCAAAGAAGTTATCATTGCATACTGCATTTGCACTCCAGCATGTAGAGGACCTGAGGAAAGAATTAGTTGAAGTTTCAAAGACATCCGGGAAAGCTGTTTTAATAAAGTTTGATTTTTTGATGGAAAAGAGTTCACAATCTCTGTGATTTATGTAAGGTACTTGAAGGCAACAGCTGTGAAATATCAGCAAATATTAAGCTGCCAAATATAGCATGATACAAGTAGGTCCATCTACATCATGTGATGTGGAGTGGTTTTATCATTATATAAAACAATGCTGACAGTTGATGCAGCCTTTTGCCAAAAAATATTTAAATGCTATCTGTAGCATTTTGTGACTAGAATTAAGTAAGGACAAAGCAAGGAATTATTATTCTTTCCCTCTATTTGTTAACTGTTTCACTATACCAAAAAGCTAAGTGCATAAATTATTTGTTATATTCCATTTGATATTTTATTATTATACACAAACAAAATATCTAAAATTCATATGTATTCCTCTTTTTTTTCAAAATAATTGTGTATACTTACTCTAAATGGATAAGGGGTAAAGATTATTTGCCACTAAAAGTATATGTCATAACTTTGATTTCTTTTTGGTATTTTCACATTTTGGCAAAAAAAAAATCATGTTTGTGATCTTTTTTTCATATTATGATATCTTTTACCATAGTTAATTAGATTTTAAACACAACTTGAATTGTACAAATATCTTATGTCCAAAAAGCAAACACAATTTTTCCAAATAACAATACAAAAATGATGCATAGTGGAAATCCAAACTTGCTGTTCTTCTTTAAACTTCTCTACAACATTAAACTAAGATAACACCCCCTGTGCTTCATAGTAATAGCGCAATCACTAGAGCCTTGTCCACATATATAACAGCATCAAGTAAAAACGAACCTGCAGCATGCTACCCTCAATTAGATTTTATACCATTTTGGAGCATTTTGAGCTTATAAAATTGCAAGCTCCCTTTCTCAAAATGCTGTTTTCAGTCTCTCTGCAGTCCTTAGCAATGGAGATCTGAAACATACTGTACAGGAAGTAGTCAGGGTAACTAAGATAAATATATTGCTGTACGTGAGAATAACAGCTACATCTCTTGAGAAAAGTTGCGTGATTATACAGATGGTATAATGTATGCTATTATGAAGATAACAGAAATTATGTTAATAGTCTAAATGATAAAATCTTCACCTAGCAAGCTGTGCTCATCTCTAATATTTCTTTGGCATTATTTAACATTGTTAACAACAACAATTAGACATTTATTTCCCAAAATCTGTGCCCTGCTTCCAATATTGTGTCTGACTGTTCTAGGCACAGTCATCCCAGGAACCTAATATATCAAGATAGGAATCAGCCTTCAGCAGCCAGATCATCAACAATATAGTAAGTGTGTTTACCATTAATCTCATGTCATGTTGGCATTCATGCTATGAGGTCGAGGAATGTTGATAGAATACAATTGATGTTTACAGGTTGGATTCTTTAATTATTGCCCTCAATGTTCTTCCAATGTTATTAATGTTCACAATGAGAGAGCTTAAATCTAATAGGCACCACCAATCAGAGATATAGCCATGGAGGGGTTTTGAAGGTTGGAACCCCCCTTGCTAAAAGCAATGTAAACATTTATAGCAAAAATAGCTTCATTAAAATAATAGCATTTTTCTAGGTTAGCAGGAACGAGATACTTCCTAATTGTAACATAGTAATGCATTCTTAGACAATATCATCAAAGGTGACAGCAACAGAAACTGTACTTTAGATGGCATGGGTATATCCATGTTAACATATGCAGGGATGTTTTCATTCCTGTGTTGAATTTGTGTGGTTTCCAAATGAATGCAATATCTCCTAGTTTAGAACATGACTGGAAAGCCTATTTTCTAGTGAAATAAAATGGTCTACACTGGTAATACAAAATACTTCACAGTGGTCATTAATTCTCATGTCACAACACATTTTCTGCTTAGAATATGCAAAACATCCTATTCTAATTTCTATTCCCATTGCTGCACCTTAAGCTGTGAATGTAAAATTGATTTATTTAAATATTTCTACTCAGGATTACTTCATATTTATCATTTGAGTTGATATAAATTGTTTCAAAGGATCCGTATAAGTAACCCCCTCTTATTATTTCTCTGGCTATGCCACTACCACCAATAACCCCTTAAACATATTACAACAACCAAATATGTAATGTTCCAAGTTTTAATAAAAGTATTTCCATAATAATGGTAGCTGTATTTGAAATGGTTTCTAATTCATCCACCATTACCTATGTATCTAAAGAGAACAAAAAATCTGATATGGATACTCACACTACCTTTTGGAAGTTCAAGGGGAGATCCCTAGCAGATATAGGAATTGCTCTACCTGGAGAGCTAATGTGCTCAAAGGGTTTGTGAAGTAACAGTCTAGTGACAATAGTGGGCTTAACCATGAGTGATTTGGCTATATACACGTTAGAGGTCTGCACAGGCTGAAATTCTTAGGCCCGGCCCAATTTGAACTGGGCCCATGCTCGGCCTAATCCCGAGAATAGGTTATACTGTACCACCTTGCCCGGGCCTGATTGTCCAACTCTGTTTTAAATAAAATTATTTTGCAGTTATTGAGTTGTTGTTATTATTATTATTATTATTATTATTATTATTATTATTATTATTATTATTATTATTATTATTATTATTATTATTATTATTATTATTATTATTATTATTCCACGAAATGCTACTGTACGAATGGATTCGAGTTTGATTTCTGGTACTGGCCACTGATTCTTTCCACCACTGGGAGGCACGGTAAGAGATGCAGTTAAGTCCTTGGAAACAATTGAGGAACACTTTTTCAGAAATAGTGGTGGCTGAGGTCCTGGAATCCCCATGTAGTAAGCGGCCTTATAGACAATGTGTCGCCCGTATTACTGCATTCTGCTCATGATGTCTTGGGTTTGGATGAACAGAGGGAGGTGGAGTTTGCAGCTGCTGTGTTATTGTAACACTATTTGAAACTGGCTGATGAGATTATTTATTTACTATTACCAGTATTACTATGTATTGCTATGGACGTGTGCATTCAGTGATAATTGTGCTATTCTGGGCTTCTCAACATTGCAGGTCTAAAAATGTGATAAATTAATATTTGTGTTCATTATGCTAAATTTACATGGAAAAAGTTTTTGTTAGGTCTAATTTTATAAGAAATGGTGCTAATGATTTTGATAAAATATCATATGCTTAAGATATTTACATGACAAATAAAATGCCTATGTTGAATGTGATAAACTATTTGTTTTTGTCTTTATTTTCAAGTCCATGCCCAGCCCAAGAAACACTTTTCAAATTAAGCCCAAAACCCATCTGCAGGCTAAGCCAGACCTAGGCACAAGGGCTTGGCCCGAACCCGTGCAGACCTTTAATACATATAAGCATATTGTTCTCTGTAGAAAAATTAAAACTTTAAGTTGATGTTTTCTTTAAACAGCAATTGCATGGTTTATATCTATAATGTCAAATTTCTTTTTTGCTTTTCTCAAAATCTTCTGCAGCAATACTTTAAAGCTTTTACATAATCAATATAATAATTTAGCTTTACAGTGAATTAATTTCTTTTTAATTGTCTTAAAAATCTGATGTGTTACAGCCATACTCTTTCTCTACTCATTCTCTACTTTTTCTTTTCATACTTCTTCCACAAATTTCACATTTCTGTACTTCTTGTTAATCATGACAAATATTTTACAAAATGATTTCAACTGATATTTTGTTGTAGCTACATGATGCTATTATACAAGTAATAGTCAAATGATTAAAAAGAACTGGCTATATGTATACTGGATTTGATATTTTGGATACACTTTGCATGGTCTGATGAGAAACAATACAACAGAATTAACATTTCAAAAGTATGTAGCTTGAAATACAAAAAAAGTTCTGACCAAACAACAGAAAATGTCTCTTAAATGTTTAAACCTACAAAGAGTAATTTAACACAAATTGTATATTTTAATAAGCTCCACATTTTTTTCTGAATTAAGTTTTGTCTATCCCTTATGCATTCATACAAAATTGAATCAGAAAGAAGGGGTTCTCACAGCTTATTTAGAGGAAATATAAGATCTACATTTTATTCCTATTGTTAGTATATCAGACACATATTTTAATTTAACCCATTGGAGCCATTTAGAGAAAATAAAAAATAATTATGATAAGTTTTCCTTGTAAAGAGTAGTTTGAGGAAATTTTCTAGAAAATCTTCATGTTGCATCATTATAAGCTACTGCAATGAAATAGCAAATTCAGTTTTTACCCAACTTTTCATGTTTGGATTAACACACAGGTACACACATCCATGCACACACTCTCTCTCTCCCTCTCCCCCTCTCTCTCCCCCTCTCCCTCTCTCTCCCTCTCACTCTCTCTCTTCCTCTCCCTTGGAATGCAATACTTACCCTACTACCATAAGTAAGTGTTAAAGAAGGTTAAATATTACTTTTAGTGGCAATAAATTTGCTTAAGCTTTGAAAGTTTCATCCTGTATGTCCACTGGGGACTCTAACAATCTATTATCATTAAATTTACTGCATAGCCACATACTCATTTCTTTACTCATCATTTCACAAGTATCCCTTACATGGGGTTGTATGGGAACATACACCCGACAGGGTAAGTAATGTAAATAACAGGAATCAATAATCAAGATAGGAGTACAACCAATAATATAATATAATACTGTAAAATAACTTGTATTATAAAATGTAGAACATATGCAAGAAACATTGTAATTAGTTATGAAGCAAGTTACCAGCAGGGCAAAACCCCACCAATGACACACATTAATGAACACAGGATTTGGCAAAGTCACCATGAGAAGAGAGAGAGGTCCGAGGAGAGGCAAGGGTAGAGATAGAGGGATGATTCCAGGAAGTCATGGCCTCAAGGAGAGTTAGATAAACATCAGAAAATAGAAAGAGCGGCAAAAGTTGTGAGGGAGACAGAGAGACATGATTAAGTGAAAGGGCACAAAAACTAGCATCATATCAGCAGGGTATAAAAAGGGGATCCGCCCCAGATCATTCATTCTCTCATATAAACTATTGAGTAGCTAAATGGCGGCAGATTGCCATAATGCGTACATGTGGGTGGGAGATAGTGGGTGACATAGGTCCACTGAAATATTCAAAGTAGCAGGAAGATGGAAACTACAGTATATTGATAATTTCATTATTATTCAAACGGCAACAGCTGCTAGTCACTTCAATAATTTTGTTGTTTTTTGGAACAAATGCAATCATTAAAGAAATTCATCTTAGTAATTGAGCTGGTAGATGGAAGAAGGGCATATCTGCAAAGATGGCATTTTGAGAAAAAACAGTTGAAATATTGACATTTCTCCTACTTTTATTTTAGCTTTTATTAGTTGAAAACATAATAATACAATATTATTAATATTACAATACAAACAAATTTTCCTGAACATTTATTGAGCATATTTTCAATTAACAAACATGAAACATAACATTTAGGTTGTTGTGCATTGGTGCCCTTCTTCCGTAGAACATTCCAAGATGTCTTCTTCCTCCTCTGAATAAAGCTCAGTGTTATGCTCTGTACCAATTGAAGTTGTAGTGTGCTCCAACACATCCGAAATCCAAGCAATACTTTCTTTATCCAGGTACTGATAAAGCTGTTCAAGATCTGTCTTTTTTACCATTTTGATTCAAACTGGGAGAACAGTTTTTAAAGTTTTTAATGTGACTGTAGAGACTGTGGACGAATCATACATAGCTTTCCAGAATTGGAAAACTTTCTCCACAGGTACCTTAAATGACTGGCTACATATCAAAGCTCCTTTTGGTTTGTACTTAATTATCACATATTGTATTTTAAAGAGTTCGCCCTTTGAAATTCATTTCTTGAGGAAATAGTTGCTTAGAACTTCTCACCAGTTTTTGATGAGAGAATGGTCCATTAATACTTGGAATGGCATTGAATTTTTGCGACACATCACCATGGCTTCTAGGTAGGGTTTGGCAGTTTTTATAATGGGTTCCTTATTTACAATGGATCTTATAAGGCCAAAATTCCTATTGCATTGTGAAAAATAATGCCCCCTTACAGGAAATAGTGAATAATAGTCTTCTTATGAACTCTAGCCAACCAAGAACAAAAAGTAGTCATTGTTATGTTCTTGTTTTGACCACCAGTAGCATCAGAGAGAAAAATAACTTTACTGCAATCAGGATATTGTGGCAGAATTACACATAAACTGTCATACAAGAAAGGTAAACAGAATCACATCCATTTTTGCCAGTTGACTCCACAAAACAATATAAGAAAGAAGAATCATCATTATGAATGTGAATATTGAATGTATATATATTCCTTAAAACTGGCTAGTGACATTGGTCTTGGGAATAACAAGGTTCTGTGCATAGTCAAATTCCATTACAAGGTATTCTGAACTCTTTTTGATAGCTTTATCTTTTAGTTCTTTATGAGCAGACTTTATGTTGAAGAAGGCTACAGCTTGGGTCTGCCAGGTTTTGTTTTAATATTTTTTCTGCCTTAGTGTAGAAATCACACATATTGGTCTTTGGTTTATGGAAAGAGTATTTAGTGTTTGCATTGAAGTATTTAAAATAGGTTTTATACTTCATAGCTTCTTTACAGTTGCATTGAAGTAGTATTCAGAAAATAGTGAATATAAAAGTTTTATATGCAGCTCAGGTTTGCCAAAATAATTTAGGGTAGTTTTTTGTGGGCAGTAGTGTATGGTTTTGAGAGGTATAGAGGCTAAATGTTGTTCTAGAAGTTCCCAAATGTTTCCATTTAGTTTATAAGGTGATGACGTCCCCTTTGATCAGAATATCCTACATTGGCATGAAAAACCCTCAATCTCTTTATGGACACACCCAAGAGTTTCACAATCAGAGTATAACATACTTGAATATGTTGCCCACCTACTGATAGGAAATAATCCCACTCATTTCAGAGCTTTGAGAGCCTTGGACTTTCCTTAGTTTATTTATGGTAACTGACTGTCTCATGCAGTTTGCTAACATAGTATCTTGTATTTCTTTATTTTTTGGCTCCCAGGAATGTTCAAATATTTGCTCTTGGGCTTCAACAGGAAATTTATCACCACATCTTGATGAGCAGCAATCTAAAATAACAGAAAATTATTTACTTGTAGGATCTTTCCCAGAAGAGCTAACTTATGCTTGACCAGATTACGTTGCTAATTTTTATTTTTGACATTTCCAAACTTCTTTGTGAATATATCTTTTTCTACGACATCTATTAGCTGAACTGTCATTAATATTATCCATTGTATTCTAAATAATAATACATGTAACAATCCACACATCCAAACACCTCAACAACAATGTACCATGTGGAAAATAGCCTGCTTTACGATGCCGCCATTAAAATATAGATTACATTCCTGCCTTTAAAATGCTGCCACTACACACTGGTAAAACTTACTTTATTCAAAATTTCTGGATTCTCACTTAAAGATATGGAGACTTCAAAAATGTGTTTTCCCGAAAAGGGGCACTTCAACCAACATGCCCTTCTTCTACCTACTGCCCCAATTTGCCTTCGCCCAAAATATACTGGGATTGAACAAAGCTAGGTATCTAGGAATATGACTTATTCACAGCTCTACTGACTGAAAGCAAAGACAGAGAACTTCAGGGAACTTCCACCTCGAATCATCATCCAGGTGAGATATCATGTGCATATGTGAGAAGTGATACAATGCTCGCCCACTACAGGGTCTTCAGATTTATTCAGCCATTGTTACCAGTCAGTTGTCTGTGCATGACATCAATACTTTGAAGTGAGTTTATCACCAGTGCCACTGGCAGAGGACTAATCAAAGATGAGTGAAAGGGATGTATGTCAACAGTTTTGAGGTTATCTCAGTGAAATGGGACTTGTATTGTACCTTTCCAGTATTTACATTTGGAATTTCTTTCACTTGTGTCTTGTGAACTCGCAATCTCAGCATATATGCTGATAGGTGACTCAAATAATTGGAAGCTTTTTGTAGTGTAGAGTGTCTCAGCTTTAATGGCAAAACTTTAAAACTTTTTAATAAAAAACAACTGAAGTAACCTTTATTATTGTTTTTAAATATTTTTAGTTGTTTCTCCTTTTTTGTTAATAAAAAGTAACTCCTTTTGCTTTTGATCATGTTTTGTCTCGGGACTTGATGAAATTCTGGCAAGAACAGAGAAAATCATTCACACAGCATCCAACGTCATAACGATAGACTTCCCCTCATGTTCTTCCAGTTTGGAAGTAGCACTCAACCATATAAATTCTGTGATTGGTGGTCAGTTCCATCTTGTGTGCAAAGAAGACACAAAATGTCCTAGTGAAAAACAGTTCTGCGCTGCAGCAGTACATCAACCTGTTTATAAAGTTGGAAACGTATGCAGTAAGAGGCTCAATTCTACACCTCCCATTTCAGTTAAGGGGCATGCTGAACTAATAATGACATCGTTCATTTTTTAAACCAGCTGGTGGTAAAGGTCGAATAAAGACCCATTATAATAAACTATTTATATAAAATTATCGTTCTATCCATGTTATCTTACTAGCAATAAAGCTGTTTGAGTATAAAAGATTTCAAACTAGGCTTTGAGGTCTTATGCATTGATCTCTGTGGTTATACGCTAAAGCAGGAAAGACGTGTTACATATTTTACATTGGTGCCAAGATGGAACTCAACTATTGGATATTTAAACACACAATGAGGAATATTTGTGTTTACTGTAAACCAAATAAACAGAAATTCAGAGGTAAGTTGCAGAACATTCAAGATAATACTTTTACTTTTCATGTCAATACCTCAAACACATTATGTTTTAATCAAAAACATTACAGCCACTTTTGAAATAATAAGAAAAAATTAATTTTTTTTCCACATAAAAGGTAACATGGATTTTAAAGAATCTTCATGTTGCATCCTTATAAGATGTTGGACTTAAATACAAAGTTTAATATTTACCCAAATTTTCATTTTTAAGTTATGTTGATCACAGCAGACAAATGCTCACAATTTTAAGACAGTTTAGGAGTTCTCAGAACTTGGATTTCTGGTGGAATTGAAATATTAAATGTTTGTATTGAACACAAAACCTCCTATGTCTAATACACCTAACTGGTAGATATGGAAAAAATAGGAAGGGAAATTTAAGCATACAAAGTCAAATATTTTCAAAAGATCAATAGATGTAAAAGGTATGGCATAATGAATTTAAAAGAAATATTGGGGGCAAGTTCTTCAGTATGTTCATTATTAAAAATAGAAAAGCACAATAAGCATGAATAAAGGATGTAATGATTCCTAAAATAAATGCTTAAAATAGGGATGTATTCCTAATTATCTAATCCATTGTTTACTTAAATTCTGAAGAAAGTCTAATTTATACAAAACTGGACAATGCAAATAAGATAAAATAATGTGCCAAGTGAAGAAAGCTACTGCAAATTTTCACTACTCCTGGCATTAAATACCCTGAAGATTGTAAGAAAATAAGCTATATTAAATAACCTATATTTGTAATAATACAAGGTTCAGAATACTGTGGCCAGACTTGCATGATACAGTCAGCCAAGCTATGGATGAAGGCTTTAAGTGCAGGAGATTTGAGTAAGCAAACCCATATAGTACAGTCAGCCAAGTATTGGAATAGGCTTTGACTGGCCACCCTTCAGGAAAGTTCACCATCTGCGTTATGGTAAATTCTGGAGTATTGCATTAATGAGGGGACTATAAAACAACAGCAGAAAATAAACATGAGTTTGCTATGAAATAGTTATGAGCAAGTTCTGAGAGATTTGTAAGTCAGAGCTGCAAGTGAAGCTTTTAATACATTTCACATAATAAATAAATTTTGCTATGAGTTAACCGATTTTTTATTTGTCACAATACAAAATCATATAATTATCTACATTCAAGTTGTGATTTCTGGTACTGCTACAAATACTCCTGTATTTGTAGTATATTGTATAATCTTTGGTGTTCTAAAGGAAAACAGAAGAATAGACACATATTACTTAAATTTGGGAGAATGTAATATACTACAACAAACATTTTGGAAAGGTTAATATTACTGTGTGTTAAGGAAGTAAATTGTATATGTCATTAAATATCTACAATTTTCTTATAATAAATAAGTGCCTATCTGTTTTTCTTTCCATGTTCTGCAGGGCATAAGATAGGTCAGACAAACTCTACTGCTAAGTCAATCATACCAAGACAAGAAGATTGGATTTATGTGTCTTGAAAGACTATTTCATAGAAAATCTGAATTAGAAATTGAATTACAAAGGAAGTAACTTGTAATAAAACCTTTTTCATTCCTCTTCATATCTAAAGAGTTTGTAATTTTATGGGATTCAATTGACTATCCATGAAAATAAGAATACATTGTCTATAATAGTTTTACACAGAATCAAAAGTGCTAGAAAAAATTGTTGGAAACCTTTGTTTGGAGAATCATCTCTTATGCTCCAGCATCTGAGGAATCCCCAACTCTGAAGTCATCTTTATAGAAGATCAAGTGTCCCATAGGTTTGTATTTCCTCTTTTCCAGTTAAATCCTTCTTTAACTGAAATGCTAAATAGATGTGTCAATATGTGCTGTGAATGCATGTAACCATTTATTTTAACAATATTCTTCTTTTGGAAACATCTTAATGTGTATATTATATATATGTATTAAGAAACATATTGGCCATTCATCAGCAGCCATAAATGGTATGTATACAAATTAACTCTGGGAACACAACATGGGTAGCCAAAGTCATTAAGACACTGACTCATGAAGGGGAGGTTTGTGGTTCAAATTCTATCGGGACTCCTGACAGGTTATTTTTTCAGGTTTTCCTCAGTCCTCATAATTGACAAATGCCGGGGAGGTACCCTAAACTTAGGCCTGGAATGTCACCTTCCCAAGTTTCCTTTCCCAATAATCATTGCATTCCATGTATCACAGTGTCACTGCCTGTGGTGCCATATGTAGTAAGAGCGGGCATTAAGCACTATTCAAAAACAAAAAAATTCAAAGGCTCTGGAAAATATTCATCTCCACTTCAGACAATTCCAGCAGCCAAATTAATGGATAGAAAGTTTTTAATTTTAATAAACAGACAGCACAAATGATAGCATGTAATGGCATTTTTCAACATTTTCAAACTATTAGTTTCATAAGTGTTTGAAAGCTGCACAGATTTTTCAACTTTTTTATGCTTCTTGTAGAGCTTATAAAATTATTTTATATGCATTTAGCAAACAACATTTTTGTGTTTATCTTCAAATTACAATGAAAATGAGTTTGGTCTGATTCAGAAAATAATTGCCGAAGTTAAGAATTACCTGTCAGTGTTTTTTTACAGATCTTTCTCATTAATGCCTCAGTTTTTATGACTTTATATATCTGTCAGTTTTTATCATATATTGGTGGTACTGTCAAGTATTATAAATGAAATATCCTCTACTTAATGCATATAAAATAGTTTTGTAAACACTATACATGAAGATGAAAAATCTGTGCAATTCATAAAAAATTATAAAACTAATAAAATGAAAGAAATACCATGAAAATGCCAGAATACGTAACCATTCATATTATTTCTTCTTTATGTACAAATGCCCCTTTGCTACTTTGGCTGCTTGAATTTTTACTTTTTCTACCACAAAGTAGGTAGAGGAAGTGTTGAATTCCACTCAACAATTTGATGTTGAGATTTCAAGAAAATACATGTTTTGAGACCTCCTGAATACAAAAAGAGCAGTTTTAGAAAGAAAAGTGTGTGTGTGTGTGTGTGTGTGTGTGTGTGTGTGTGTGTGTGTGTGTGTGTGTGTGTGTGTGTGTGTGTGTGTGTGTGTGTGTGTGTGTGTGTGTGTGTGTGTGTGAACTTAGTATTTACCTAAGCTCAGGATTTTCCGAAGATGCAATATAAAGATTCTCAAGAAAATTCTTTCATCACCAAACTACTGTTTACATGGAAAACTTTTCGTTATCTCTTATTTTTTTAACGGCTCTAGCGATTTCGATTAAAATACCACACGTTTAAGATATTAACATCACAAATAAAATATCTTGAATTTCCTGGGAATAGACTGTGAAGTTGTTTTCACTCAGAAGAAATTTTTGTTTAACTTTGAGTAACTGGTAAACTGTAAGAGATATACAAAAAGTTACTGAATACAAATTTTAGATTTCTTGGAAACACACAATTCATTTAAAATGACTCTTTTTTGGCATAAGCATCTATTGTTATTAGTTTGAATTTTTTAATATGTAATTTTGCATTGTTTTGAAGTGCTATCGCTATTCAAATGTTTCTCGCGAAGTCATGGAAAGAGTACCTATGTCACGACGGGCTTTTAAACATTTAAACATTCGGTTTTCTTCCCCCTGGTACTTGAACCAAATAACACATTATGCATTACACTATTGCTGTAAACGTTTATCTCGATTAACACGAAGTAGATAGTAAAATAAGCTTTTATGAGACTAGTTTATAGAAACCGTACAAAAATAAACGAAAGTGGATAGAGAAATCATGTGAATGTGCACATAACATTTTTAACCTGTAGACGAATACTTTCAGGAGTCACTGTAGCTACAAGGAGACGTTCTTGAAGCAAATGAAGGCTTCAGAAGTTCATGTAGCCAATCGTTTTTCCTTGTTTTCTTTTTGAAGTTGGTTGTATTCGCGTGTTGAAACAATATCTTGCGTGTTACTATTTCAACTGCTTTTCTATTTGCAGGTGTGCTGCTACATAGCTGCCCTACAAAGGTAACGTGCTCCTTAAGTAACTCGTTAATATATAGTCATTATCACCTGTGCATAGAGGCTGATAAAAGCGTTACGATTTGTAACAGTTACAGATCCGTGCCTCGTTTGAGCACAAAGCAGCTATGTCTTGTGGTGTAAAATACACAGGATATGTCTTAAGTCATGCTCCACGATAAACACAAAGCACAGGTGAAAATTCTACAATTGTGGTTCAATTCTTTTGAAATTTATACAACACTTTAATTATGACTCAGCTAAGACCACACGCAGTCTCAAGTCCCTATAACTTCTAGTTATTTTAAATCATATGCAAGTGGGATTTTTAAAACCCTCCACGTAGATGGTTTACAAGATTTTAGAATCTTCTCTTCTTCTACCTCAAGGATAGACTTTAAAGTCTGTTCTGCCTCTTAGACTGTTTTCTCGATGTAGACTGTCTTACTATTGATTTTAATCAAGAGAGGTGGCTCCGCGGCATCATGTGAGGCCGACATTGTGGAGGTCTCGGGTTCGATACCCGTCGGGCCGGCCATTCTGACTATAGGCTTTTTTCGTGGTTTGCCGGGTCGGTAGGCAAATAATACTACCTCGAATTTTCTTTCTCCATCATTTCCTTTCACTTGTTTCAGGGTTGTAGGACCAGGCGACGGCGGTTGGTGTGTTGCGGCAGGACAGTGGAATTTGCGCTATGGAAAGATTTCTCCCTGGCTTTTTGCAGGACTGCTGGGATCCCCTTCCTTCCTGGGAGTGTCTCATCTATTCTCGGGACACCCAGGTTGCGGGTGGCTAATGTAGAGCTAGTCGGCGTCAGGGCCGGTGTTATGTTGGAATCGTTAGGGACCCCGTCCTTGCTAGCGCACATCGTAGTCCGGATCTGGTCGACCTTCGGGTTTTCGCTTCATCCTTTCCTCCCAGGGGTCACGTTAAAAGTACAAGAGCCTACTATGGCCGACGTGCGGTTCTGTGCTCCATTTACTGGAGGCCACTTCGTCTGCCTACTCCTACTCCTAACTCCTACTGATCCTTTACCTCGTGGAGTGTAAGGAGTAGTTGTTAATCCATTTATAACCATTCTTTCAATGTGCTTATACCATTGTTGCTTTAAGGAATCAATTTTTTCTTGTAAATTACAGATTTGAAATTGTTCTCTTATGTCAGTATTGTGTATGTGATCTCTCAGCGTATGTCCCAGTATTCGCCTTAAAACTCTCATCTCTGGAGATTTTACTTTCCTTTCCTTGCTTTATTTAGGGCTCAGTTCTCATTGCCATATGTTAGAAGTGGTAGCTAGAACTTTATAAAATCTTAAAATTGTCTCTGTTTTGTTTTCAAAGTCTTGTAAATCGTACCACGCATATATTTAAATTTAGATAATTTTTGCTCTAAATCATGGTATTCACAATATTAAGTTAAACTTGTTAATTTAATTGTTAATTTACTCTCACTTATGCCACCACTTAGTTATAATTTTCGCTCTAATATGGCACTTTCCTCTAAAATCCATTAGTTTGGTTTTTATTGTAAACATTCTTAAGGTATAGTGTGTTGTTAAACATAGTCGTCAACAAATAGTATGGCATCTAAATTAAAACAACGTGCTTTAAAATCTTTCTTTGCCATTGATCTATGGCTGCATCAATATAAGTACGAGGGGCGTCCAATAAGTAAGTTTCCCTATTTTATAAAAAAAAATTACACACAATTGATTATGTCGAATTAATTTTATTTATATTGTACAATTCTTCTGTTACTTTTATACATAGTCAACATGTTTTTCCAAACATTTTTGGGGACGTAACACAAGTTTCTCCAAGCCAGTATTGTACCAGGTCGGGTCCTGTGCTCGCAACCAACTGTTCAGTGGTTTGACTTCATCATCGGTGTTAAAAGTGCTTACCTTTGAGTTGGAGGAACATGTGAAAATCACTTGGGGCAAGCTCCGGTGAATACGGAGGATACGAGAAAACTTCCAAGTTGAATCTTGACCCAGGCGGAGCTCAGAAGATTCAACTGGGAAGTTTTCTCGCATCCACATATTCAACAGATCTTTTCCCAAGTGATTTTCACATGTTTCTCTGACCCAAAGGTCATCATGGAGGTAAGCACTTTAATACCGCGACGAAGATGAATCAGAAGTGAACCAGAAGTCGGGTCCTGTGCTCGTAACCAGCACTTCTGATTGATCTTCGTCATGGTGTTAAAGTGCTTACCTCCATGATGACCTTTGTGTCAGGGGAACATGTTAAAATCACCTGGGAAAGGATCTGGTGAATATGGAGGATACGAGAAAGCTTCCCAGTTGAATCTTCTGTGCTCCGCCTGGGTCAACATTCAACTTGGAAGTTTTCTCGTATCCTCCGTATTCACCGGAGCTTACCCCAAGTGATTTTCGCATGTTCCTCCAACTCAAAGTTAAGCACTTTTAACACCGATGATGAAGTCAAATCAGTGAACAGCTGGTTGCGAGCACAGGACCCGACCGGGTACAATACTGGCTTGGAGAAACTTGTGTCACATTCCCAAAAATGCTTGGAAAAACATGTTGACTATGTAGAAACGTAACAGAAGGATTGCACAATATAGATAAAATTCATTGAGCATGATCAATGTGTGTAATGTTTTTTATAAAATAGGGGAACTTACTTATTGGACGCCCCTCGTATTAAATAGCCCGGTGACAGCGGGCAGCCCTGTCTTAAAACCTTGGTTTATTATTTCTCTTTTTTATATGATTTTTATACAAATTATTGTCTTTGTATAGCACTTTCAGAGTTCTTATTAATGTTGCGGATATCCCTTTTCAATAATGATTTCCCAAGGTTTTCTTCTCTGCACCATTTCGAAAGGTTACGTAATCAATGAAAGAATGTAAGTGGAAGATTAAATTCACGTCTTTTTTAAATTACCTGCTTAAATATGAATACACAATCAGAGCAAGACCGGCCTTTCCTGGACCCATTTTGTTCCTCTCTTATTAATTTGATAATGTATTGAGCCTTTTTAAAAATTAAACTCATTATTTTTCTGTTCAAGAATTTTATTGCGTGGTTAGCTGCTGGTATATTGCATTAGCTTATGAAAGTAAGACTGAGTGAGGCATTGCATGGGTAACATTTTCTTGTCTTCCTGAAACAGCAACGATGGAAGAAAACTATACGGCATTTCGAACCGTACCTTTTTAAGTTAGAACAGATAAAGTTCTGACAAAACAAAGCAAAATAAAGCTTTGTATTCGTATGCATTCATAATACGAATGGACAAATGTGGAAAAAAGGGCTATCCCCTGAAAAAATTGACATCACCAGGCGAATTTGTTTTAAGACGTTATATTTTATGTTTACTATATGCATAACATTAACTTTAATTTTTTCCCTTTCAGTGTTTCTAAATTTAAACAAAAACTATATATACAACTGAGTAAGTTATACTGCTTAAAGAAATAGACCCAAAAGGTGCTTAAAATAAAAAGTTAAAAATTAAAAAAACATGTTTACAGCGTAATGTAAAGAAAAATCCTTTTATATGTTACATTCATATGCCTTCCTCTACCTATTGCCGTTTATTTTTATATAGTTTCCACAAACTATTCTTACAAAGCTTACTTTTCTGTGTACTTCATTTTAATCGAGATAAACATTTATAAAAATAGTTTCATTACACATTTCATTCTAGGTACAGGGGGATAGAGGAAACAGAATCGATAGTCAGATGTTTAGAAATTCCACATTCCTTCTATGACATCGCGAGAAACAAGTGAATAGTGACAGCACTCTAAAAAAATTCAAGCCAATAACAACATATATCTCACAAATGACTAATGCCACAAGAAAGTTATTCGAAATAAATTATATGTTTTAATGCGTTCTGTATTTTTTGTCAGTACATTTTTGTCTCTCTCTCTCATGGTTATTATTTATACAAAATTATAAGAAAATTCTTCCGAATGAAGAGGAGTTCACCAAAATTAAAGATATACATTTTATGCCGCATGTAAATATCTTAAACATATGGTACTTTAATTAAGATCATTAGAACAATCTTAGAGAATAAACATCTTTGAACAACCTACCATGTAAAGGATAGTTTGGGGTGGGGGATTCTTGCAAATCCTCATGTCACATCTTTGGAAGATGCTGAACCTAAACACTAAGTTTGGTATTTATGAATATTTCATTTTTGCGTTATGCTGTTCACACACACCCACACTTACGAACCTTTTTCTATAAATGCTGTTTCTATATTGAGGGGGCCTGAAAATGTGTTTTCGGTGAAATCTCTATACCAAAATTTTGGGTAGAATAGAATACTTCTTCTACTTATACTGTAAATAGTATCAGAGAAAGTAAAATGTGATGTGTTAGATTCACATGACTTTCTCTATCCCCTATTGCTTATTATTTGGTATACCTACAAATTATTCTTACGAAAGTTTACTTTTCCTATCTACTTTCTTTTAATCGAGATAAACCTTTCCGGAAATAGCTGCATTACACATTTCGTTACAGATACAAAGGAAACAGCGGTAGTCAAATGTTTTAGAACTGGACGCTATATGCTGGCCTTAAAATGCCATACTGTTTCCATGACATTGCGAGAAACAATTGAAAATTGACAGGACTTCAAAAGAATGGTTACGTATTGAACAATTCGAACCATTAATAACGGTTATCTCGGAAATGACTGAAGCCACAGAAAAAAACGTTACTTGAAATAAATTGTGTGTTTTAAAAGGATCTACATTTTTTGTGCAGTACGTTTTCGACTATCGCTTAACGTTTACCAGTTATACCTACAAGATTATACAAGGATAGGACTAGAAGCGGAGCGGGACTTAGCACCTCGAGCTACGCAGATCTTTTGTGCCTAGGCCCCTAACGGGGCTGCCCCAGGAGGGAGGGATGAGGTGAGAGATAGAGGGCGGCCGGGCCGAGAGGCACGACAGGCAGAGGGCAGGGTCCCTACCAATCACAGATTTGAACTCCACGGGTACTGGCTGATGCCGCCGGTGCCCCTCCCCCCTGTGGGCTTGCATATCCCTTGGGGGCCCGGAGGTTTCCTCAGAGCATCCTTTTTCCCCTGCCATGCACACACGGAGACCTCCCGCCGACACTTGCAACCCCGAAAGAAACCAAGCAGACGAAAAGTGAAGTGAAATGAGAACAGAGATGAAATGGAGGGACAGGAAATTCCGGGGATGTAATAATCCTTCCCAACATTCGCCTGGCGACCCAGGGAAAGCAAAAAAAAAAAAAAAAAAAAAAAAACATGGATCAAGAAGGTTGGCCACGCGAATCCAACCCACGACCTCTCGAATGCGAGCTACAGACGTTCCTTTCGGTTAAAGATTACACACAATTCCTTTGAAATGAAGAGGTCTTCACAGTTATTCCCAGAAAATTCAAGATACTCGTATGCAATTTGTTTGGCATGTAAATATCTTAAACATATGGTATTCTAATCAAAATCGAAATTTTCGAAAAATCTTCCACGTAAAGGGTAATTAGGAGAAGAGGATTTTCTAGGAAATCTGTGAGTCGCATCTTTAGAAGACACAACCTAAATACCAAGTTTTCGGATATTTCGTTTTTGCGTAATGCTGTCCCCCCCACACGGACTTTTTCTAATCTTTTATCCAGGGGGCCCCAAAACATATATTTTCGGTGAAATTTCTAAATCGTATTTTTGGGTAGAATACAACACTTCCTCTACTTACTCTAAGTACGTAACAGATAAAGTAAAAAAAAAAAAAAAAAAAACGCGGTCATTCTTCATAAAAAATTACCAAGAGTTCGCGGACAGAGGACGTCATGAAATGTTAACCAGAAATTGTTATTAAACTCCTACAAGGTGGATGTTGTAGGTAATATTATATATCTTATGATTATATAATAGTATTTCGTTGGACAAATTTAGTAACGCATAATTTCTGGCTGATTGGCATCAAAACTATTTGAAAACAATGAGAAATTAGAACTGTCGGTGAGGATGATACAATTTTAAGGAATGCAGTAACATCATTCGTTTATCCTTAGTATGTATTTTACTAGATTGTCACTACCACAGAACGGATCATTTCCACGCGTCTTTGACCGAAGCAAGAGTTCTGTGTTATGACGTCAGCGGCACACTGCCAAAATGCCTTGTATTGAAGTATCAAATGTGCATGGCCAGGTATAAAACCATTGAAATAATCCTTCTCTCTCTCTCTCTCCCCTTCAGTTCTCTTTTGAAGTGTGTTTTTTTGCGGTTCCCTTTAACTTCTTTCTTCTCGCTACGACAGATGGTAACGATTAAAATGAAACTGAACTGTATGTCTGAAGCAGACACTTTTGCTCAATGTAGGAATACGCCTTCCTTGTTTTTTTAATAGATTAATTAATATTAATCATAATGAAAATATAAGTGATTAGCTTTTCTTTAATGCTCTGATTCACAAACCCAAAACCAGACATAGCTTATTCCTTTAGATCAAGGATGGTCCGTGGCAATATTATGACATAACCTTGCGTGAAAATAACACTCGTGACAAATCGTTATTTTGAAAAACCCATTAGCTTGTGAATGATTACGTAAAAGTACATTGACAAATGGAAGTGATACATTTATGAAATAAGTTGGCAAGTAAGCATAACATAAACATAAATGACTTTTACGTTCTCACGAAATATTAAATTACTACTTGCGCAAGGCATGAGTTACGTACAATGAATACCCTTTTAAGACAATCTTATCACGACCATGGTTCTTATACGTTGTTTCTATCGAGCATGCTAATTTGAAGACATTTTGATAACAGTGATACGGTATATTACTTACCTCAAAGGAAATATTTACTTTTCAAATATACACTGTCGTTTGTGAAAATTGCAACACCAAGAAGGAAACGCATGAATTCAATGAATTTAGTACCACAGGTTAGGTATATGACAAGTAACAAATATTAAAAACATTTCAAATCTATACATGACCTTTGAGCCCTAATATTCAGTATTTGGTGTGGCCTCCATGCACTGCAATTAGAGCTGCTATACGCCGTGACATTGAATCAAAAAGGTTCTGAATAGGTTCCTGAGGGATTTCCCTCCACGCAGTTTGTATTCGAGCCCACAAATCCGTGGCATTGGTTGCTGGAAGACCATGACGAAGCAGGTGCCGACCAACCATATCCCAGACATGTTCGATGGGCGACGTGTCAGGCGAACGTGCAGGCCAGGGAAGCAATGGTACCTGTCGCTCTTCGAAGAAGGCTTGTACATTCCTGTAATATGTGGCCGGGCATTGTCCTGTTTAAATGTGGCCCCAGGAGATGCCTGAAGCAGGGGTAGTACCTCAGGCTCTACAACCACCGTTAGGTACCGGTTGCTGATCAAAGTGCCCTCAATTCGTAGGAGGCGAGATCGGTTGTTGTAACCAATGACGCCCCAAACCATCACACCTGGTGTTTGTCCGCTATGCCGCTCAACAATGCAGCCCTCCAGGTTGCGCTCACCACGGTACCGCCGGACACGTAGGACACGTTGAAGCGGAACTCGTCCAAAAAGACTACATTTTGCCACTCAGCACCCTAGTGACGGTGTTCACGTGCCCATTGCAGTCGGAGGAGCTTGTGGTTTCTGAACAATGGAAGCCGACGTAATGGCATGCATGCAACCAGTCCAACCTGCAGCAGCAGACGACGACGAAGCGTTGATGCAGACCAGTTTACACCTGTTGCAGTGCTCCAGCGTCGAGCCAACACTGTGAATTAAGCTGTACGGTCCGTTATGGCCATGGGGACAAGATGAAGGTCATCCCGTGCTGTGGTCATGTTCCATGGTCCAGTATCCGCTCTTCGCTGGGTACGACCTTCATCTATCCACTGCTTCCACACACGCATCACTGTCGTAGCAGCATGCCCTGTACAAGCCGAAATGTCACCGTATGACAAACCCGCTTCCCGCAGACCGATCATTCTGTCCCGTTCGAACTCACTCACATGCCGATATGGCTCCCTTTGATGTCGACGAGGCATACTGGCACTCACTTTATTGTTTCCATCTTGTTTAACAGCTCTGCACTCACTATACTGGGCGCAACACTGACCTTGTCAGACCGACACGAGAGGGCTCTGCTCGGCCTACGTGTACCCAATCTCTCTGCAAACCTAATCACTCATTGCTTGCACACTCTTCTACACTTCCACCAGGTTTGGAGTTATTCGGGAAATTCTTTCTTGGTGTTGCAGTTTTCACAAGCGGCAGTGTATTTATGTAGTAGTAACTTCTACGGTTGGTGTCAGATGTACATAGATGTGTAATCTTCTGAGATCGGTCGAATGGAATTATTAAACTTTCAGACGTTCCGCAGAAGTTGTGCCTGGTATCCTCAATTGCAGGATTAGGGGTACACAAAGAACACAATCCGCCGTCCTACCGCAACACACCGAACGCCGTCCCCTGGTCCTTCAAGCCTAAAACAGATGAAAGATAGGGACAAGAAATCATGGACAGGAAATTTGTGGTTAAAAGAGGAGCCACCTGATGATTTCCCGACCCGGAGAAACTAGAAAAACACCTATGATCAGAGAGGCCGGCCCTACGGGAATAGAACCCGGGACCTTCCGAATGCGAGCCTCACCACACTACCGCGAAGCCATCTTGCTCAGTTATCCTCAGTGGCAATATTGATCTCCTAGACCTCTCTATATATAAGTTTTTATTTGCAAAACATTATTTTGCCCCCTAATGAGTTACGTTTTCAAAACGAGAAGAAAAGAAAAACAAAAACATCCTTGAACCAGGGAGCTGAAATTCAACAAATCAAATACTATATGCGATTCTAATGGTTTAGGTTACTTTATCAATGTTGCTCACCTATGGAACTAAAATTATTTTCACTACATTGCAGACATGCACAAACGGATAATAAAGAATAAGTTGCCAGTGGTGAATTTTGTAATCTCCTAGCGCCACTAGATCCCTTTCTCGAGTTGCAGTGTCCCTAGAGTTCAACGTTAGGGCGAGTTTTTAAATTCATCGAACCGATGAACCATATCATCCACCGATGACTACTGTAATGGTGCCTGAAAATTCAAATGTTGTTTTTGTTTTACGAAGAGTTGAAGTACGGTTGTATGTTTCCGCAGATGATTTAATATTATGGCCACATTTGTGTGACTGAAATGCGTTTATAATGTTGAAGACATTCCTTATGCTGTTTACGTGAAATTAACGAGTTTGTGATTATATTAAATGTTTAACTTTCCGTGCTATTTTCAGTAAAGCTCTACTTAACACAAAATGTTATTTAAGTCCAGGCCGTTGAATCACTTACCATATTATTTAGATTAAACCTTATAGCATCTATACCGTGTCTCGTTTCGTTCAGTATTCGGGAGGTACCGGGTTCAATCCCCGGCGACCGCCCACTTTGACCCATGAGTTTTTCGTAGTTTCCTCGAGTCGGCAAGCGAATGTTTAGGTGGTTCATCTTCTATCACGAATCCGGCCATGCTTGCTCTCGTCGTCATCCGGATCTAGTTGCCATTCGGGTCTCTCCCTCTCATTCCTCCCTTCCAGGTGTCATGGTAGGAGCAAAAAAAGGCCGTTGTGACCATCTTGTGACCCTCGTATGTACCTTTAGTTTCTCCTTTTCCGTTCAGTATTAACAAATCCTCGACGTCCCTTTCCAACGCAGTAAAGTTTCACAGTAGCGAAGTAGTTTAGAGGCTGTTCTCAGCTTTATTGTATCTACATGCTAAGATGTATTTCGCTTTAAAACTTGCTAAAATATTGAAAATCACCTAAAGAAGGGATGAACTGCCCTACATCTTTTATTTATTTTATTTCTACGAGGTGATGTGTGGTACACAAGTAGTGTGTTTGCTATAAGACTTACTAGCTACAGTGAAATTTCTAAAAATAAATCTTGAAAAAATGCCAGAGTATAGTTTAATTAATTAATTAATTAATTTGTTGTTCTATACATAACCTAATTAGTGTAAGCGTATTATGCTTTCCAAATCTTTGCACTTTTACGTTGTTTCAATGTGCAACGCCTAATGTGGAATAGCTCTCCACGCTAAAGAAATGAGCTTTTCCTACAGGATAGCAGGCCTTTATCCTTCATGGGATGCATTTGGTCCTTTTTCATTTTTCTGTAGGTTTACCCTCATAGAAACAGAAGGCAATCGCATCCATCGGGCTCAGTCGGACTAAAACTCCTGTGAATCTGATGGCAATCGAAGCAGAGCATCACAGATTTATCAGGGAGTAAAAGGACGGCCTGTGGAACATCGAGGGATTCCAGCGGTGCTTTAAGAACACTCTGGAAGAATCGTTATGGCATCGATGGACCCATTAATGAGTTTAAAAATAGTTATGATACTCGTGTTAAAAGGTGGTGTTCTATTTTGCGAATAGGAATGTTTGCGGAACGAGGCTGAAAGCCAAGTGTAGTAATCCTACGAGCAAAATAAACTCACTTTAACAGTCTTGTCATTTACCATTTTTAGACAGCTCTGAATATTAAATTATAAAGCATCCAGCTGAAATTTGTGCGGAAAGAGCAGTGTACATTCCGACATGCGCAATGGTGAGCTCTAGTCTGTTGTTTGGCCTTCCTTGTTACTTGAACTTCATAGCACCACTGCTGACAACATGATCACTTACATAATCCTAACAAAGTTCTGTCCTTTCTCCATTTTTCATTTTATGAATATAAAATATTAAACAGACGGTTTTTACCTTGTACCATTGAAGAAATCTTTGTAAGCAATGTCGTACTTTTTCCTCGACTTCTTTAGTAACAATTCCGACCTTATCTTCTTTACTGCTTGTAAAATTGCTTCTGGTTCTTTCGATTCCATTTCCGAGCCATTCAAATGATCCACCATTACATTAATCGATACAAGGCCTCCGCGTTAGTTACTAAAGTATGACTTTGACATTTTCCCACCATTATAGTATAAGTCACTAGATTCTGGTGATCTATGAGTTGTTAGGTTACATTTATGCTCGACAACTCTTCCTTAAATACGCTCCTGTTACAGGTATTGTGAAGGTTAAAATAAAACCACCTTTAACAGTCTTGTCATATACCATTTTTAGACAGCTCTAAATATTAAATTATAAAGTGTCCAGCTGAAAGTTGTGTGGAAAGAACAGTATACATTCGGACATGCGCAATGGTGAGCTCTAGTCAGTTGTTATTTTATCTTCGTTATTGTTTAATCTTCATAGCACCAGTACTGACAACATGACTACTTACACAACCCTAACATTCTATAATATATAGAGGGCTGTGGCAAAAACACAGTTCTTTCTTTTCTCCATTTTTCATTTCGTGAATATAAAATACAAAAATAGACGGTTTTTACCTTGCACCATTGAAGAAATCTATTGTAAGCAATGTCGTTCTGTTTCTTTGACTTCTTTGGTTACAATTCCGACATTATCCTCTCCGCTGCTTGCAAACTTACTTCTGGTTCTGCCGAATCCATTTCCGAGTCATTCAAATAATCTGCCGTTATACAAGGCCTCCGCGTAGGTTACTTAAGTACAACTTTGACGTTTTCGCACCATTATGGGATAAGTCAGTATAATCTGGTGATATTTGAGTTGTTAGGTTCCATTCATAAATGGCAACTCTTCCTTCTGTTACACGTATTGCGAAAGTTAATTATATTGTATCTGTAATGTTGGCGCAATTTTTATAGAATCGCAAGGGTACAAACTTTGCACGCCGAAAGTTTAGTCCCTAAAGCTTGCCCCTCTACCCTTTATAGAGCCACTGTAGTGTATCCCAAAATTTCCAGATCAGTTGTAAGTAGAGGAGTCAACAGCACCAAAGAACGTGGCGCTAAATTTTAGTATGTTCTATGAATTTATTTGTAATTGTATACATATTGGAGATAAATAAGATCGTAAATTCAAAAAACAGCCGTGCATGATAAAGCAATTCGTTTATGCCACCTACCCTAGTTGCTTCAAGCAGGTAGCGCCTATAGCTCGCATTTAGGAGGTTTCGGATTCAAATCCACTGCACTGACTATTCGCTTGGGATGTTTTTTGTAGTTTTAAATAAATGTTGAACGGGAAAAGTAGCTTATTTAGGAAAAAGCGAGAGCAGGTTTTTGCGTCTATATGGGAAAGGATAGGGAAAACAAGGCTAGATGCGGCGGTTCACGGAGGAAAATGCTTTTACATATATGGGAGAGATAGGCAATACGAAGGCTGATGAAAGGCTAGACAGAGGCTGAAGTAGGGGAATGTACTTTATATGAGAGAGGTAGGGTATACGCAGAGAGGTGTAAGACTAGACAGGGTTGAGGAGTAGGGTATGCTTTATATGGAAAGATAGGGAAAACGGGAGAGATGCTAGGCTAGACAGTGGTAGAAGGAGGAGAATGCGCGTTGTACGAGAGAGCTAGAGAATACGCGGAGAGGTGCTAGGCTAGACAGATGCTGGAGGAGGGGGGGATATAGGCTTATACGGGAGAGATAGGGAATACGAGGCAGATGTTAAGATAGACGAATGTTAAAGGTGGAATGTGTTTATTTGGGAGAGATAGGGAATACGAGGGCTAATGTCTGGCTAGACAGGGGTTGAAGGAGGGAAATGCGTTTATATGGGAGGGAATAGTAAAACCTCCGTCGCTGTGCTAAGAATTAGTTGAAGGAGGGGGAAATGCCTTTATATAGGATAGGTAGGGAAAACCATGATAAGTGTTAGAAATTGTGGTTAAAAACTGTAATAAAAAGAACCGCATTATTCAAGAACTTTAGCAACAAAAAGGTCTAAGTATATATCATTTGTATGGTATTCGAGGAGGGGTCTTTAGTGGAAAACCCCCTAAGTCAGTGGTTATAAAATGAGAGCTTACGGCCACTGAATATGCAGGAATGTGTATTCATATGCCAATTAGGTCTACCCCACCTGCCACGCCCCCCGGTACCTTTCGCTTGCAGCTGGGGTCATAAACTTTGTTGAGTATAATGGAAAGCTTGACAGGTAAGCAATCACCTGTCAAAATGGACAATGGGCATAATAAATTATGCCTTCTAACAAAAGAGGAGACGTTGTTATCTCCATTCAATTCCCTGCACGTGTGCACTTTTAGGAAAGCCACCTACAACAACCCCACCCCCCATCAGCATTGTTTGGCGAACACGTGCAAAATAACAATAGAGCAGGCTGGAGCCGAGCTAATACAAAGATGGAATAACAATGGGACAGATGCTATTGTCTCCCTTTCTATTGTCCCGCACAAGAGTCCGTTAGGAAAACCACCCATGTGGACACCCCGCAATATAACAAAAGAGCAGGCTGGAGTCGTCCTAACAAAGAAATCTAACAAAAGATGAGACGCTATTGTCCCAACTCTATTGAAATCCTGTACACGTGCATGTTAGGTGAATATAACAAAGAGAGAGAGCGATAACAAAGGAACTCTTGGTGGCTTTATACCTGGTCTGTCTTTGTTATAACCCCGACATCCCAGAGCCAACTCAGTTCACACGGGGACAAGCATCATTTATCTGCTAGGCCATAAATTCCACCCCTCTGGAACCCACCATCATGGCGCCGACACTGCATGAGGGAGGTTCTCTCTGCACATATGCAGCCGAGACTTCTCGAAGACCTACGGGCATCCTCGAACATAGATATACACGATCGTAACAAGTCTAACACTTCTACCAAGCACACGAATCTGCACGACAACCTACAAGAATCACCAAGCATAGTTATAATGCACTGTTTCTGCCTCTATTGTCTCTTTCAAACAGCGATATCAAAAACCGCGTTTAACATATATCATTACCTATATTAAACCTCTGTGTATACTTAGTTATACTGAGGTATGTGGTCGAATCGTACTGCAGACAAATGTTTAATGTTTTAATTGCTAATGAAAAATTGATACTTTGATAGGGTAAAACATTATTATATCATTACCCTGTTTAATGAAAAGTGTCCTCGGAGTATCCTGAGGTCCGAGTTCGATTCTTAGTGTAATGAAACATTAGTGCTTAATAACTATTAAAATTTAGGAACATAGACGTGCAATGGTAAATCATGTTAATTTTTATATATCATCACGATACTTAATGTAGAATATTATTAGGTACCCAGAGGTCTCAGTTCGAATCCTACCCTGCGAAACTCTAATGCTTAATAAATATTAAACTATGGAAGTATGGGAGGTCAGATTAAAATGTATTTAACAAATATAATTATTTATATTAAACCCGGGTATATACTTAGGTATACCGATGCCTAGAAACGATTCTTTATTTTCTTTCTTCTTCTCCTCTCTTTTCTTTCTATCTCTTTCTTTCTTCTTGACTTGCATAAATCTTAGCATTCATATATACACGATCACATGCACAGAGCCATTACACATACATGTACGTTCATACACATAAATATACCAGTGCACTTGCACATACACACCACGCACACACATACACCACTGTACGCTCGCATACACCAGTGCACGTACACCAACGCACGCACATACACCAGTGCACACACTCATACACCTGTGCACAGACAGATACACACACATATACACCAGTACACTTACAAACTCACACATACACACTCACGCACACACACACTCACGCATACACACACACGCACGCATACACACAATCACGCACACACACAATCACGCACACACACACATACGCCTACAAAAAGACACATACACACAATAGCATTGGAAATTATTGCCTTTACAGAATCAAAAATCTTTGTTTCATTTCACTGTAGCCTAGCAAAATGTAATTCTTTTCAGGCTACCACATTCATATGACTTTCATCCCAACGAATTTCTTATAGATCGTGTAAAGACATTATGGAGCTGCTCTCCGAGAGAGAGAGAGAAAGAGAGAGATAGAGAGAGAGAGAGCGAGTGAGAGAGAGCGGAATTGAACCAAGTAGGGATAGTAGTGCTGAGAGCCTCTGCGCATGCACAACAGGTGATAATTCCAATGAATGCAATAATCACGCCACGTGCAAACATCACCACCATAATGATGTGCTGGCATAGTCAGGGCGGATTTAGGTCCTTATATAAACGGTTAACGACGATTGTTAGAACCACTGCGAGCTTATTAACTCTACATTTAAATTTTAAAGAACCTCAAAAGTAGCAACGTGAAGTGTTTTTTATTTTAAGAAGAGGCATGACTCATCGATTTCTACACGCATAGTATTCATCAACACGAAACTATGCGGGGTGAGTGAACTTTTACATAACTATACAAATCAGTGGTGGCTTTTTACGATGCATTTAATTTTGTTTAAACGATGCAGTGCATGAAGGACGAATCGTTGCATGAGTGTAATATTTTTTAATCTGAACTTTACACTCACATAGATTTCTCTACACATTCTTCCTCCATTAACATTCATACGATTTTCTCTACTCATTCTTTGTTTCTCTACACATTCATCCTACATTTACATTCATACTATTTTCTCTTTTCATTCTTTGTTTCTCTACACGTTCATCCTCCATTAACATTCATACGGTTTTCTCTACTCATTCTTTGTTTCTCTACAAATTCTTCTTCCATGAACATCCACATGATTTTCTTTACTCATACTTTGTTTCTCTACACATTCATCCTCCATTTACATTCATACGATTTTCTTTACTCATTCTTTGTTACTGTATACATTCATCCTCCATTAACATTCATACGATTTTCTGTAGTCATTCTTTGTTTCTCTACACGTTCATCCTTTATTAACATTCATACGATTTTCTCTACTCATTCTTTGTATTTCTACACATTCTTCTTCCATGAACATCCACAAGTTTTTCTCTACTCTTTCTTTGTTTCTCTACACATTCATCCTCCATTAACATTCATACGATTTTCTCTACCCCTCATTGTTTCACCATCATATAGATTTCTACACACACTCTTCTTTCATTCACACGATTTTCTATATGCCCCTCATTGTTTTACCGTCACCTGGATTTATAATCCATTCTTCTTTCATTCATCATCACACAGATTCCACCACCTATATGATTTTTGCAAACTATCGCTTTTACCAAGCATTCGAACCTGTACGAATACCTACGAGTATACCCGAACACAAACATGCATAAGCATACTTACAAAAAACTGTGGTCATGTAGCTCAACACACCCTTTAGTTCTAATATAAAGAAATGTATAACTTGTCCTTCAAGCTGAATAATGGATTGAAAATAATAATTCTTTATCAATGTCTGTTACAGTGTGTTTAGCAAGAGTTAACAAGATGGCTAAAGAGCGTTGTTTCCTACCGACTTGGCGAGTTCAAGGTCTCGAAATGGATCTTAAATATGAGATAAATGCCTTAAAGGAGCTCAAACAATATACGGTACCAGGATCGGATCTTCGCAGGAGGATTTTCAAGTGTTCTTGCCTGAAAGCTATAATTCGTTAACCAACGAAGAGGTTGCAGAAATGTCTGGAAAATTATATCTCGAATATAAAGGTATGGTAGAGATGGGGAAATTTAAGACATTAATTGTCTTTTGTACTCGCAGCGACGGCATGTAGAAATGTCAAACTTTAGTGTTCAATGTTCTCCTATTTTACTATGAAAAAATGCATAAATAAAACAGATGACTCATTGATATTACATTTAACGATACAAAAGATACATGTTATAGAATTTATATAAAATTCATTAAATCACAATGTCACATGCTTTGGATACAGTTATATATATAAATATATATATATATCACATCGAATTAGCACCTGATATCCTAATGTTTATACAAATCTTTTGTGTTTCATTATCCATGTATCCTAACAAAAATGTAATTGTTTTCAGGTTACCTTCACTTACAAAAGCATGTTTTCTAAGACTTTCATTGTGTAATTTTCAGACGGAATAAGGGGAAGAAGAAGAGATTTGCAGCTCAGGAAAGGCTGCTGACGCTCTTGGAGGATAGAATAACCAGCGTCGACACCTCCAAGAAACATTTCAGTAAGAAGCGGGTGCTGAGACGTCTACAACACCAAAACACATTAAGACAGGATTGTTATATAACATTCCAGGGTATACGGGAAGAAACACGGACAATTTTGTATAGAATCCAAGGCATAGCTGAGAGTTAGCTCGAGCGAGTCTCCCTATATTCGGCGAAAATAAAAATTGTGAACAGTAATTTAAATGATTGTGAAAATACCTTTAAATGTTGATGAGACTTGTAATTTAAAAAAGACTTGAATCCTGTATGGATTAACATTATCAAAACTATTTGCTGTGGGGGAAAATGATGAAAATAAAGACTTTCATTTAGACAATAAAGAAAATTTGCATAACCTAGCCATTGCAAGTGAAACCTCAGATGCAGGAACGATGAGTTGGAGTAGGAGAGCGCTTGAATTGTACGATAAAAATATTAAAAAAGATGAACGTATGCTTTTACATCATGTTTTATTCATTAAAAAATCCTTACATTCCTAATGAAAAAGAAATACTCACATTACAATGATTAGTTTAAAATATAAGCTGCATCACATGAGTCAGAGGTTGCATGTGAATACTTTATCATCAATTATTAAATAATACAATGAGATCTGTGCAGGGATATTTGCACTAACTTGAATTTCTATCCTGATCTTCACAGCTCCCTTTACAACTTCCTCTGCCTGGCGAGAGCAATCTATAACATATATAGGAGCAAATTTAAGAAAATCGTTTGTCTTGAATAAAGGGTAATTCTCTTTTTCATAATAAGAGCTTGAATACATGCTATACAGTGAGTATATCTCCAATTTCCAAAGTCCAACCTCATATCGTGATAGGAATAACATTCGCTATTAAGATAAAGTCTCAAATTAGTTAGTTACAATGATCAAAAAGGGAACAGTCTTTAGATGCATTACTCGATCTTATATTCTGAGCGTCTAAAATGACAAATCTCGACTTCTCCATTTTTGATGTGGTGGCGGCATTCCAGGTAAATGTTTGCGGCACAGCAGGCTGAGTATGCAGATCCATGGTCCTAAATGGGTGAGAGTCTTATCCAGCCTGGCGGTCTTGAGGATTTCAAACATTTCGGCATCAGAAAGCCGAATCACAGACATTCTCCACTCGATTAGTACAGGCTTAACAGCAGCATTCTCTTCACCCTGAGGCGCTATAACATAGTTTTTTAGAGTCCTTGGATCGAATCAGTACCAACACCGACTGGCTATTGTGTGTAAGCTTTGCAGTAGTAGCTGCTCCATTAGGTTTAGTAATACTTCCATTGATGTATAGATAAGTTCAACTAGGTAACGTATATAAATCCTCTGCTTGACAAAGGATTCTAATCTCGTCATTAGCGTCCAGAGTTGATGCATTATACGGCAAAAACACGTGTTCCTCTTCTTTAGTAATCTCGTCGAAGCTCGGCGTCTCAGTTACACTGGTGATATCCACGATTATAGGATTATAAAGTCCAATGCCCGAAGGAACGTTTGATTAAATGACGTTAACACACTGGTTGTCATTAGCAGAGCATAGAGTGGGCGTTGAATCAACCCGTTATTATATTCTCAAAGCCTCTGATTTCTTCTTCTAAAATCTATGGGTACTATGCTTATATCATTGTTTTAAAATCAATTATATTACCGTTCTGATCCACTACACGAAGGCTGATTTGCTCTATGAAGTGGGTGTTTATGAAGAGCAGGTAAATCGGATTTGATGATTTTTGTGAAATACGAATCCAAGCGCAACAGATGGGAAAACTCATAGATCGAGTGTCCACTTTTACCATCGAGGAAGGAGACTGATGCAACTTTGCGTTAGATTCGTATGATGCTTAACTTAAATATATTCACCAGGAAATCCGATACAGCCAGCTGATTAGCTGGAATAACTTTGCCACTGAGCCCCAGAACGTTCCTACAGAACAATCATTGGAAAAAAATCAATGAAATTAGTTATTAACCTGATCAACGTTAGGAATGGAATAGCAGGTTTCAAAATGCAATAGAACAACCTAATAATGACTCTTTGGATCTATCTTAAGAGGAGGATTCAGGCATGTAGTAATAACAGATTCGTTGCCACTGACAGCAATAGTGTAACTCATTACGATATAAATTGCAAGGACAAGTGACCGCAGAGCGGTAGAGAGAATCGTGTGAATGTGAATGGAAGAAGAATGGATGTAGAAATCCAGGTGATGGTTAAACAATCAGGGGTAGAGAAAATCGTATGAATGTTAATGGAGGATGAATGTGTAGAGAAACAAAGAATGAGTAGAGAAAATCATGTGGATTTTCATGGAAGAAGAATGTGAAAGAAACAAAGAATGAATAGAGAAAACCGTATGAATGTTAATGGAGGATGAACGTGTAGAGAAACAAAGAATGAGAAGAGAAAATCTATGAATGTTAATGTAGGATGAATGTGTAGAGAAACAAAGAATGAGTGGAGAAAATCGTATGAATGTTAATGGAGGATGAATGTGTAGAGAAATCCATGTGAGTGTAAAGTTCAGATTAAAAAATATTACACTCATGCAACGATTCGTCTTTCATGCACTGCATCGTTCAAACATGCATTGTAAAAAACCACCACTGATTTGTATAGTTATGTTAAAGTTCACTCACCTTGCATACTTTCGTGTTGATGAATGCTATGCGTGTAGAAATCGATAACTCACACCACTTCTTAAATTAAAAAACACCTCAGGTTGCTACTTTTGAAGTTCTTTAAAGTTTAAATGTAGAATTAATAAGCTCGCAGTGGTTCTAACAATCGTCGTTAACTGTTTATATACGACCTAAATCCGCCCTGACTATGCCAGCACATCATCATGGCGGTGATGTTTACACGTGACGTGATTATTGCATCCAGTAGAATTATCAGCTGTTGTGCATGCGCAGAGGCTCTCAGCGCTTCTATCCCTACTTGGTTCAATTCCGCTCTCTCTGTCTGTCTGTCTGTCTCTCTCTCTCTCAGAGTGCAACTCCATAATGTCTTTACACGATCTATAAAAACTGCGTTGGGATGAAAGCCATGTGAATGTAGTAGCCTGAAAAGAATTACATTTTGCTAGGTTGCAGTGAAATTAAGCAAAGATTTTTGATTCTGTAAAGCCAATAATTTCCAATGCTATTGTCTGCGTGCACTGGTGTATGTGTCTATGTTTGTAGGCGTATGTGTGTGCCTGAGTGTGTGTATGTGTGCGTGAGTGTGTCATTGCACTGGTGTATATGTGTGTGTCTTGTGTGTGCACAGGTGTATGAGTATGTGCACTGGTGTATGTGCGTGCGTTGGTGTATGTGCACTGGTGTATGCAAGAGTACAGTGGTGTATGTGTGTGCGTGTGTGTATGCGCAAGTGCACTGGTATATGTATGTGTAAGGGCTATGTGTATGAGTGTGTATGTATGTGTAATGCCCCTGTGCATGTGATCGTGTATATATGAATGCTATGATGTTTGCAGGTCAAGAAGCTGAAAGAGATAGAAAGAAAAGAGGGAAGAAGAAAGAAAATAAAGAATCGTGTCTAGCCATCGGTATACCTAAGTATACACCCGGGTTTAGTATAAATAATTATATTTGTTAAATAAATTTTAATCTCACCCCGCATACTCCCATAGTTTAATATTTATTAAGCATTTGAGTTTCGCAGGGTAAAAATCGAACTAAGACCTTTGGATACCTTAGAATATCCTACATTAAGTATCGTGATGATATGTAAAAATTAACATGATTTACCATTGCAAGTCTATGTTCCCAAATTTTAATTCCATGTTCCGGGATGTCCGTAGGTCTTCGAGAAGTCTCGGCTGCACATGGGCAGAGAGAACTACCCTCAGGCGGTGTCGGCGCCATGATAGCGGGGTCGAGTGGGGTGGAATTTATGGCCTAGCAAATAAATGATGCTTGTCCCCGTGTGAACTGCGTTGGCTTCGGAATGTCGGGGCTATAACAAAGATAGGTCAGATATAAAGCCGCCAAGAGTTCCTTTGTTATCGCTGCGCCAGACTGTCTCTTTGTTATATTGCGGGGTGCTACATGGGTGGTCTTCCTAAAGAACTCTTGTGCGGGACAATAGAAAGGGCGACAATAGCATCTGTCCCTTTGTTATTCCATCTTTTTGTTAGCTCGGCTCCAGCCTGCTCTATTGTTATTTTGCACGTGTTCGCCAAACAATGCTGATGGGGATGGGGTTGTTGCAGGTGGCTTTCCTAAAAGTGCACACGTGCAGGGAATTGAATGGTGACAATAACGTCTCCTATTTTGTTAGAAGGCATAATTTATTATGCCCATTGCTCATTTTGACAGGTGATGGACAACCTTAATTGCTTACCTGTCAAGCTTTCCATTATACTCAACAAAGTTTATGACCCCAGCTGCAAGTGAAAAGTACCAGGGGGCGTTGCAGGGGGTGGGGAGACCTAATTGGCATTATGAATACACATTCCTGCATATTAAGTGGCCGGAAGCTCTCATTTTATAACTACTGACTTAGGGGGGTTTTCCACTAAAGACCCCTCCTCGAATACTATACAAATGATCTATACTTAGACCTTTTTGTTGCTAAAGTTCTTGAATAATGCGGTTCTTTGTATTACAGTTTTTAACCACAATTCTTAACACCTATCATGGTTTTCCCTACCTCTCCCATATAAAGGCATTTCCCCCGCCTTCAACTAACTCCTAGCACAGCAACGGAGGTTTTACTATTCCCTCCCATATAAACGCATATCCCTCCTTCAACCCCTGTCTAGCCAGTCATTAACCCTCGTATTCCCTCTCTCTCCCATATAAACACATTCCACCTTTAACATTCTTCTATCTTAACATCTGCCTCGTATTCCCTATCTCTCCCGTATAAGCCTATATTCCCCCTCCTTCAGCATCCGTCTAGCCTAGCACCTATTCGCGGATTCTCTAGATCTCTCGTACAACGAGCATTCTCCTCCTTCTACCACTGTCTAGCCTAGCATCTCTCCCGTTTTCCGTATCTTTTCATATAAAGCATACTCTACTCCTCAACCCTGTCTAGTCTTACACCTCTCTGCGTATACCCTACCTCTCTCATATAAAGTACGTTCCCCTACTTCAGCCTCTGGCAAGCCTTTCATCAGCCTTCGTATTGCCTATCTCTCCCATATATGTAAAAGCATTTTCCTCAGTGAACCGCCGCATCTAGCCTTGTTTTCCCTATCCTTTCCCATATAAACGCAAAAACTGCGCTCGCTCTCTCTTAAATAAGCTACTGGGATACTTCAGTACCACGACCCAGAATTTCACGATTATGAAATCAATGGCAATAAAATATATGACACACATTGCCGACTACACAGCCTTCGCCAGTTTTCAGCAGATGGTAGAGGAAAGAGACTACAGAACTAAGGTCATTTGTCTGGCATAAACTGACATGTATGCAGCCATAGTTTAAAATTGAACCTTAAACCATGTTCTTCGACAAACAAATAATTATTGCGCCAGGGAGGTTTTTTATTTAAACAGGTAGTATACCAAAGAAACTATTACAATTATGTGTTTACAACTTTAACGTAATGATGACAGGATATATGTGATAATGCCCCCATAATACAAGCAGAAAACCAAAATAGCACATCTTTAGTGAAAAGGTTGTCTGGTGATTTCTCTGGTTATATATCTAGTGACTCATGTTAAACTGTTGGCTGTCCTGACAGGCGGCGTCAACCATCTTTATTTTTTTTGCTAATCTAAATAAGTCACATGAGTTAAACCCACGTCATTACAAAAGCCTGCGGGTCATGCATGTCAAGAACTTCTTCTTCTTTAATGGGCTATCCGCTTCTTAAGAGGACTTAAACCCCCAAGGACTTACAAGTCAATGCCTTGAGTCAGTAGCCTGTGGAGGAGCAAGCAAACTCTGGATCATAGCATATCCAGGATGGGTGATCAGCCCAATGCCTGGCATGGCGGTGAAGAAGAAGAAAATTAAATGTAGTGATGAAAAGGATGATAGGAAACTTCGGATTAAATTATCCAACCCATCATTCGCCTGGCGGCCGAGGAAGCGCATATGCAGAACTAATCTTTAAATTACTACGAAAATAATTCATGTGGTTTCCATAAAACGGCTTCATACTGTTTATCAAGCCGTATGAATGTTTCTGAGTATGGGTAGGCGAGGTCATTAAGACACGGAATCGTGAGCAGAAGGTCTGCGGTTCAAATCCCGCCAAGAACGTCCTCCCTGACTGAGGTTTATTCCAGGTGTTCCGGAGTCCTTATAACTAGTAAATTCCGGGAGGTAGACCTAAACTTAGCCCTGGAACTTTTGCTACCCAATTATCATTAAATTTTATGTACCACCAATGTCACCGACTGTGGTACCGTGTGAAGTAAGAGCGGGCGTTAAATAGTTTTCGAAAGAAATTATGCTGTCATCAATAACGTTTTTATACTATTTGCGCATGCGCAAAAGCTCCTTAAAACGTGCGCAAGTTAAGATGTGCTTCCGGCCCTGCTGCCATATTTCATCGAGTTTAGAGGAGCGCCGCGGTAGATTTAAACGCGATAGATTTTAAATTACCGCATATACGTTACGTGTAATAGCATTCAAAGACAAAAACAATAATAAATCCGCAAGGTGTGAAAACCTAGGGTATTCACGTCTTCTTGTGCTCTTATACAGCAGCCGCCACTGCTTACATTGTGAATACGTTAATGAGAAAACCTACGCCAAACGTGTAAGCTATCACCGAACCAATGACAGGTTTGATATTAATAGAATGACAATTAGTACACAAAAGCAAGCTTTTAGGAAATATTTCTTTAAAGCGCATATGACTTCTGATGTTCGCATTCTCCTCTGACCTCACACGTTTGCTGTGAGAACAACACACACGTCGGAAAGGCCACATCAGTATCTGGCTATTGTGATTAGAGCTGTCAAGGACATGTGCTTTACTCGTTCGTTCATATGGTACACAATGAGATCCGGTCGTTTCTTCAGCCCATTTCGTTCGAAATAAACCAAACTATGATTGAGCTTCTGCTTCATGTGCACTCTCGCGGGAAATGAACATTTACTCGTTCGACAGTTCACATCATAAGCGTTGTTGTCGGGAACATTGCTTCATTGGGTTAAGCCAAATGAAGAGCAATAGCGTATGCCATGTTACTGCATTTTCGGATCTGTTTCTGTCCATTGCTACGTCGAAACGTCTTTTACTACATTACGATACAGTGGTTCCATTTTGTGACGTATCTTCTGTCATTACTCCTAAGCAGAATCGAACGGGATGGCTCAGAGGGCTAAGTCTGTGGCCCACATTCAGGAGGTCCCGGGTTCTATTCCCAGTGGCCGCCCACTCTGATCATGGGTTTTATCGTGGTTTTCTTCCGGTAGCCTAGGCGAATGCTGGGGTGGTGTACTCTACCATGATTTCTCCTTGCACTCATTTCCTGTCATTTCATCTCTCTCCCTTTCATCTTTCAGGAAGTGTCTTCAGGATCCGTAGTGCGGCTAGTGTAGGGAAAATGGCATGGTTGCTGCGCTTTGTAACGGATTTCTTCCCATAAATCTCCAGGGTGCGTTGGACTGCTTGCTAGGGTCGCTTCGTTGCCCTCTCGCGGGATTATTCGTCTCTGCTGGTGCCGGCGGGTGTTCCAACTTGGAAATATTAGGAACTTCCGCACGTCTCTGTGGATCTGTCTGCTTGCGACCTCCTGTGGCTCCTTCACTTCATCCCTGCCTGCCGGGGAGTGTAGTCATAATAGATCTAGTTTGTCGCAGTGGCGAGGTGTTCTCCTGCGGTAACTACATCATACCTCGTACCCCTAAGCAGAACATATGTTAAAATATGTTCCAAAATAAATATCATACCAGTTTTATACATAATTTCTTTCAGAATTTCCGTGAGAGAATGAAACAACTCTGAGTAATGTATATAAACATTTAGTTAAATAACATTACAAATTATATTATAATACAATAAATTTAATAAAGATTAGTCTTTAAGTTCAAGAAATTGTACAATTGTCATTAATAGTACATTATGCAACGAGACTGTAACGGTAGTAATTAAAACGCGAGCATTAATAATTATCATATGAGCGTTTTAATCACCATTATAGTCAAGTTTCATACCACTGTTTATGCTCGCCCATGTATCTAAATTAAAGGTTTCATAAGTATTCGTTTCTGGGTTGAGTGATGTGTTACAATCGTTATTCCTTTATCTATGGTTACAATACAATGACCTTGTAGCACCTGTGCCAAACAAAGTTGCTAGCGTTGTGAGACGTACTACGCAGAATAATCGATACTTGTGCTTTCACAATGTTACGTGGCCACTTCTGATTGGTCGAATACCAATACTTTAATGAACAGGTGTACTTTAATGAGGCCCATGAAAGTACTGCTACCAATCGTATAAATACTACATTTTGGCATGGTCGAGCACAAAGTGGATTATATTACTACCAACCTTTAACAATATTAAGAATAATTACCTCAAAAGCTCTTGCTTTACATTGATGCAAATGTATAACTAGCTCCACTGCTAGTTCGTTGTACTTTAAAATAATTTTGTTTTAACGAGATACAAATTAACAAACATGAATATAAACTCGGTAATGACAAAATTCTCTAATGGAAAGCTAACAATACTTGAGAATTCCTTTTTGGTTTACAGTACATGTATCAAATAGTATGGAAATACAACCATAGAGTTTGTTTAAAGTAAATCTAAGAACACTGCAACACTTATTGCAATAGCTTTATTATTATTATTATTATTATTATTATTATTATTAGTAGTAGTAGTAGTAGTAGTAGTAGTAGTAGTAGTAGTGGTGGTAGTAATAGTAGTATTTGGTTTTCTCGACAATACCTAATCCCGAAGCGTTTCCATATACGTTTACGGCTTCTTAAGGTTTTATGCTCTAACTGATAAACTCTTTTATTTAATTTTAAGAAAACATTTTCACTAGTATCACTGGACGCCATATCGGAATGTCACACGATCTTAAGCTGTGCGTAAGGAACCTTATGGCCGGTGAAGCAAACAGAAAAATCCTTCTCCTTGCGTCTGGTCACACTGGGCGTTCGAACAAGAAATACTAACACACTCCTTTGGTACACCAAACGGAATGGACTGAGAGCGGGATACTGCTGGAATTCCAATATACCCAGCTCGCCCGTACGAAGGCATGAATGGTACAAATTAATGACCAAAACTCGTTCGATGGACGGCTCTACAGTGGTGATAGCAGCCGCGGACAAATCCCTGCACACAGTTAAATATTCCTTCGATTAAGATAATGAAGCATCTCTAAAGATAGAGTGTGTCTGTTGGCACTTTATTCCCAAATTGTTAATGTTTGTAAAAGAACTCAGTTAAAAATTCCAGTCCTTCGGTTTACCTTTTTCGTTAGGTACTTCTTTCCAGATCTTTTTTCTTTTGGCTACGGAATCTACTTTCCTGCTTCGAGGGTTTTGAATGCACTTTGTGATCTCTCTCTTTGTCTGTGTATATCTCTCTGTGCTTAAGGCTTACGTTCATAGAAAAATAGCATTCAACTACCCGAAACGCTTCGATAGCAAATTTAGCTTAATAAAATATCAATTGCGTTTCCAGCGCTGGCTAGTAAATTAAAATTTCTTTTAGCTGATGCCTATTTGTAAAGACTTCCATAATTTACCCCAATCCAACTCACTAACGTTAGATTAGTTGAGTTTTATTTATGGACACTATTTAACTCCTTAGCGTCCCATTCTATAATGCGCGTGAAAGACCGGAAATTTTCCTCAGAGGCCTCTTATCAGGCTTGAGGTTCTTTTACGTGCCGTAAATCTACGACATGGGACACACCGGCTTTACTTCGCTTCCGAAGGAAGCCATGCTAAGGATTTTTACGCCCGTAAAAATCCATCGCCCTCCGCCGGGTTTGAACCCGCGATCTCGGGAACTAGAGGCTAGCACGGTACCACTAGTCCACGGAGGACGACTCTCACTAACGTAGTTCGCTTATCAGCAGGCATAGGGATTTCTAAGCATTAAAGCCAGGACGAAAGAAAATGAAGTTAACTATTATTGGACATTACGCTTTGACATCGCAGGCTACAAACCACCCCCATTCCTCGTGCATATGTCAGCAGTTTCTCGCGTTGAAGTTTATTTCAGTGCACAGTGTGTGTAAATTGATAAAATGTTCTCCTTTGAGTCTTGCTTTTCTTCCCACTTACCTAAGGTAGAGGATATATTGCACTCTATCCAACATTTTGATGACACCACCAGAATTATAT
This sequence comes from Deroplatys truncata, assembly GCA_030765065.1. Lineage (NCBI taxonomy): Eukaryota > Metazoa > Arthropoda > Insecta > Mantodea > Mantidae > Deroplatys > Deroplatys truncata. The sequence goes on from CM060990.1 coordinate 603,279,072, forward strand.
ATATAGGTGGCCCAAACAAGCTATCTTTTGCAATTTTATGTTTCCCGCATACCTAGGTGCAAAATAAGTTGCCGCATCACTGCTGTTCAAAGGACAGTGCAGGTACAAAGCGAAAGGTCACTGAGGTAGTGCTGCTGTCTGCAAATGTTTACGTGGTAGTTTCGGACTGATAAGCTCGCGTGGTCGCCTGCATGCAGTTCGAGCCAGGTCATTCAGACAAAAAGGTAACGTTCGCCAATAACGAACATACAGATAAGGTTACAATCTGTGCGGAGACGCACCAAAATACAACAGAGGCTCGAAGGCTGTGTTCTGAACATTTTTAGACGCGGCATCTGTGTTCTGGGCACTTTTTAGGTACAGAAATAATATTAAGAAATGCTGGATCATTCCAGGAAAAACGTGGGCCTGAGAGGCCCTTACATCAATTCGTCCACTAAGGCGGGCATGTTTTCGCACATGCTTATTAAGAATAATGCACTAATAGTAAATAATTTAATTCTAACGCGCTTTTAAGGGTACATAAACATGATAACAATAGAATGTTGTTTAATCTTGTTAACTCTGGACACCAATTGGTGCCATATAGTTGTACTGATAGATTAACTGTCACGGAACCAAATGACTTAATACATGTGTTCAGGTTTGCGTCAAGCGGCAATCCTGAATTTTTGTTAATGAGCGAATTGCTTATTAAATAACCCCCTCCACACACACACACACACACACACACACACATAGGAACTCTCACATTCAAACACTAGACCCTGGGCATACCGTGAAATGCTTTTGTTTAAAGACAAGTTTCTGGAGTTCAGCCGGGAGTCGAATCCAAAACACCTGATGCAGCAGGCAGTTTCTCTACCGAATGAGCTCTGGGACCAATAATAGCAGTTAATATGTTCGTTTTCAAGCTTTGGTCTTTCATTTAGCGGTCTCCTCTCTGTTGGTATGGAGTCCCCTTCACAGTTATGCTTAGGCAAACCTTTTGACATCCGCGCTATCCGGTATAAACTAACTACAAATAAGGAGGGCTTGTGTGGCCCACCTAATACATATAGCTATCCGAATCTCAAGAATGAAATCACAGAGGATAAGGTGGGTGGGTGTGCGCGCACTGGTGACTTTGTGAAGAGCATAACTGACAAACCAAAATCACATAATCATAAGATGTCGTTTCCACTGCTCCCCACATGGCCTATAACCTTCGGGGTTACCTCATTCCACCAACCGATGACTGGATCCATTTCTGAGGTGGAGGCATCCAGCCGGCGGAATCCGTTGCCTCCGATGATAGGGTGAGAATGATGATGGCGGTGAAATGAGAGGACCTACAGCTTTTAGCGTGGACTCCAAACGACGTTGGGCTTTGGGGATGCTTCACATGAGCAAGTCAGAAGTGAAGGCGTGGATAGGGGCGATTTAAATTCGTCATCCCGGAGCCGGGAATCGAACCCCAGACCCTCAGTACGAGAGTTGGAAACGAAACCACTGCGCCAACCCGGCGCCCTAATCACAAGATGTAAATTTAACATTTCCTATCTAAGTCTAGCGTGTTTTAATACAATTAGGCAAAAAGAAATTTTCAACAGACACTTTAAATATAAACAAACCAAGCGGGATTGCTCAGGCGGTTATGTCTGTGGCCAGCATTCGGTAAGTCTCGTGTTCAAACCCCCGGGACCGACCAATCTAACCGAAGGTTTTTCGCGGTTTTCCTCGGTAGCTAGGCGAATGCTGCGATGGATAATTTAATCCGCGAATTTTACTATTCATTCCTTTCATCGCTACATTTAATTTCCTTCTTCTTCACCGCCATACCAGACATTGGGCTGATCACCCATTCTGGATATGCTATGATCCAGAGTTTACTTGCTCCTCGACAGGCTACTGACCCAAGGCATTGGCTTGTAAGTCCTTGGGAGTTAAGTCCTGCAAAGAGAAGGGCAATAAATCGAAGAAGAACTTTAAATATAAACGATGGTGTTATTTTTAAAAATGTCTGAAGTTATCTCGACTTGAAATAACAAATGACATGGAGTGTCGGATATGTATGATGACCATCCTTAGGACGAATTTCAAAAGTAGTAGTATGGAATTAGTTTCATGCAAAATGCCGAAACAACTGTATTTAAAGTCAGCTTTGTTAGTAACGAGTTCGTGGAGAGAAAAGGAAAGAGAACTCCCAAATTTTCAAACATGATGCAGGAAAATATGAGCATACATCAGGGAATATTTCGTAAACGGCTAATGCTGCGAATAAAATTTATTTCGCATAAATTGTGTATTTTAATGAACTCTACACCTTTTCTATAATAAACTTTGGCTGACTCGTATACTTTCTAAGTCATATTAAATTCAATAGGAATGAATAGGACTTCACAGCATTTACACAGTTACATCGAAATGGATAGCTGAGGTCGTTAAGACACGGACTCTTAAACGGGAGGTCCGCGGTTCAAATCTCTCCAGGACCCTCCTCCCTGTCTGAGGTTTTCTCCAGGTTTTCCTCAGTCCTCATTAATGGCAAATGTTGGGGAGGTACCCTAAACTCAGACCTAGAACGTTTCTTTCCCAATTATCATTTCATTTCATGTATCAGCAGGCATAGAAATTTCCAAGCATTAAAGGCAGGGCGTAAGGAAATAAGGTTGAACGGTCACTGGACTATAGGCAGGGAGGTAGGAGATAACAAACCATCCCCCATCCCTCGTAGTCTTTTGCAGACAGCGCTCGGACCTATTTTTACCTGTCTGTCAGCGAACTTAGGTCTCTGTTATCTATACTTATACCATTATTACTACAGGACTTTTTGTGGTATAAGGTTTGAGTACAGATAACTTGTAACCAACTGCATAAGAATTCCTATGCCTGATCATCGGTATCCACCGCCTGCAGTGTCGTATGAGTAAGAACGGGCGTTAAACACTACTAAAGTGGTAACGGTTCCTTAAATACCCCGTAATTGAAATGCAGAAAAAAAGATTATTTATAGAATGAAAATGCATATACTACTTTAAAAGGAGATGTGAACAGTTAGAAGCCTTTCGTCGACCCATCCGCCTTTTTAAGGCACTTTCTTATTTACGAAAGAAATCGCAAAATTTCAACAAAGTATTCCTTTTTATTACTTCAGCGCATGCGCGGAAGAAAGTGCCAACCCATGAGTACTAGCGAAATCCGCGAAAATAGCGATATTTTTCATTCTTCTTCCAAACACACTCGTTACCTACCGCATGTATCCCACCAAATAAAGTTTCATAATTCTTCATTGGGGTTTAGCCTCACAGATCCTACGGCCGCGCCCTGTCGTCATTTCGCAGTTGCCCTCGGCCGCAACTGCTCCACTCTTCTACTTATAAAAACCATTCCCTCGGCTACCTTTGTGGCCTAGGGCTCTCAACCTTGGGCTATGCTTTGCGGCTTAGGGCCCTAAATCCGTCATTTGCGTATGGCTTGCTGTGTTTTTCTTTCAGATGTTGGCACCTTTCCTGTATGAACAGCACAGACACAAAGCGCCTCCTACAGACCAAAGCGCAAACTAAATTTAATTTTCGGGGATGGACAGGGAATAAAGTCGGATATATTAATAACAATTGTGAGCTTCATTTGCTTCCGTATATGGCGGCATGTACTTTGACGCAAATGGCATGTGTGGCACAAAATCTGATAATCTGAAAGGGAACTCAGTACAAAACCACGAACAACTCTTTTAGCATCTCCATAACGAAGAGCAGATTACCGTCCTGTAAGAAATAAGACATCTCTGTTTTCATCTTTGTGTACACTGACTTCGATTTATGCCGTCCCTGCAGTTTTGTGAGGCATTCTACTGGCCTTCACGGGTGAGTATGTATAGCAAGGAAGAGGTGCGTGTATCCGTTTACCTATTCGCGCATGTAGTGGCGTCCTGTTTTACGTGTACAGTTCTAGATTATTCACATATGAATATATAACTTTGAGCAATAGCTACACTCTTCATCACTTATAATAGCCGTGTTAAATAATACATAACTAAATTAAACCACGTTTTTCACAATATATCCACGAAAAAAAATTGTTAATGGCAGCATAATGTAAAACTGAAATGTATTATACTTTTTACTCTCAGAGAAGATACATTTACTAGACATTATTGGAATCATTTGTCCAATCTAAATGTACAACTAAATAAAACGCTGTCTTATACAATTTCTCCATGAAAAAGTATTTTTAATGATAATATAATGCAAAACTGAAGTAAATTATGCTTTATACTCTCAAAGAGGACACAATTACTAGACATTATTTTAATAATCTGTCTAATCTCCATTCTTGTCCAATACCTGATTTAGCCGCCTAGGCACCTAATCGCTTAGAAGAACCCTAAACGCATATGTTCCCACATTTCGTGACAGCGTTCCCAGAGGGCGACGAGTGATTCAGTGCCTAGGCCAAATCTGGTGTTGTACAAGAATGGAGATTGGACAGCTTATTAAAATAATGCCTAATAAATGTATCCTATTTGAGAGCAAAAAGTATATATTTCAGTTTTACATTATGTTGCCACTAAAATACTTTTTCATGGTGATATTGTGCAAAACATGGTTTTATTTAGTTATATATTTAAACATGGTTAGTATACAGGGTGGACAATTTAAGTTGAGACTGTACAATATCTCCAAAACTAACCGTTGTAGAAAGAAATGTCTTGAATAAAAGTTGCTTGATATTATGGGAGAAAGTAAATCTCATTAGTCGTATTTTATTTGGAGGACGTTGTGATGGTATTTTAGTGTTAATTTAAACTGACACTAATTGTAGGTTCCCATTTAAAAATATTAAATTGACCCTAAAATGACCATCAGAACTTCCTCCAAACGAAACACGACTAATGGCATTTACTTTCCCCCATAATATGAAGCAACTTTTATTAAATGTATTTCTTTCTACAACGCTTAGTTTTGGAGATATTGTACAGTCTCAATAAATAGTCCATTCTGTATGTAAATGATGATGAGTAAAGCTGTTGCTCAAAGTTGTATATTGAGTATAATCTAGAACTGTGCACATAAAACAGGACGCCGCTGCAAGCGCGAAAAGGTAAAGAGATACACGCACCTCCTCCTTGCTATACATACTCCAACTGTGAAGACCACTAGAATGCCTCCCAAAGCTGCGGGGACGGCATAAATGGAAGCCAGTGTACGTGGCATAAAAAAAGTAAATAGCGTACAAATGGGCAAAAGCATGGTGAATGACTAAACGCTCCATTACTAAATGCAATTGTTCAAATTATGTTTCATATGCGGACAGTAAAATCTGCTCCTCAAGACTGACAAAATAAAGACTGCTCACCTTAAAAAGCGACAAGTTTTGGGCTACAAAGTAGATGTTCACGAAATTTCCAAGTTCTGCCGTAAAGTTAGAAACTGCCTTACTCTAACATTATGATGCATTGATTTTCTTCGAAGTTTGATACTGAAATGCTTAACATCGACTCTTTGTTCTTGCACATAATTCTCACGACTACTTTACTTGGCCTAACGTGTTCTTCGTCAGTTTTCTTCATTACCGCAGCATTCACAGTTTCTAGAACTTCATTATCAGTTAAAGGAGACATTTTACACTTCACCCATCAGTTCACTGGCATTCATACACGGTTTACAACACATATTTGAGCAATAAAAAATAAGAATATTTAAACAGTTAATTTTCTTAAATTTGTATTTATTGATAAACAAACATTTCGTCGTTTTGATTCAATTATACTGTCGATTTTAAAGTCCATGCTAACTACACAAATGACGTCTTGGTTGCGAGCCCGATAGATATACACTACGTGATCAAAAGTATCCGGACACCTGGCTGAAAATGACGTACAAGTTCATGGCGCCCTTCATCGGTAATGCTGGAAGTCAATATGGTGTTGGCCCACACTTAGCCTTGATGACAGCGCTCACTCTCGAAGGCATACTTTCAATCAGGTGCTGTAAGGTTTCTTGGGAAATGGAGCCTATTCTTCATGGAGTGCGGAACTGAGGAGAGGTATCGATGTAGGTCGGTGAGGCCTGGCACAAAGTCGACGTTCCAAAACATCCCAAAGGTGTTCTATAGGATTCAAGTAAGGACTTTGTGCAGGCCAGTCCATTACAGGGATGTTATTGTCGTGTAACCATTCCGCCACAGCCCGTGCAGTATGAACGGGTGCTCGATCGTGTTGAAAGATGCAATCGCCATCCCCGAATTGCTCTTCAACAGTGGGAAGCAAGAAGGTGCTTAAAATATCAATGTAGGTCTACGCTGTGATCGTGCCACGCAAAACAACAAAGGGGTGCAAGCCCCCTCCAGGAAAAACACGACCACACCATAACACCACCACCACCTCCGAATTTCACTGTTGGCACCACACACACTGGCAGATGACATTCACCGGGCATTGGCCATACCCACACCCTGCCATCGGATCGCCACATTGTGTACCGTGTAATGTTGATGCTTCTTACACCAAGCGAGGCGTCGTTTGGCATTTTCCTGCGTGATGTGTGGCTTATGAGCAGCCGCTCGACCATGGATTCCAAGGTTTCCCACCTCACGCCTAACTGCCATAATACTTGGAGTGGATCCTGATGCAGTTTGGAATTCCTGTGTGATGGTCTGGATAGATGTCTGCGTATTACTCTTTACGACCCTCTTCAAATGTCGGCGGTCTCTGTCAGTCAACAGACGAGGTCGGCCTGTACGCTTTTGTGCTGTACATGTCCCTTCACGTTTCCACTTCACTATCACATCAGAAGCAGTGGACCTAGGGATGTTTAGGAGTGTGGAAATCTCGCATATAGACTTCTGACACAAGTGACACCCAATCACCCGGCCACGTTCGAAGTCCGTGAGTTCCACGGAGCGTCCCATTCTGCTGTTTCACGATGTCTAATGACTACTGAGGTAGCGGATAATGAGTACCAGGCAGTATGTGGCAGCACAATGCACCGAAAATTAAAAACGTATGTTTGTGGGGGTGTCCGGATACTTTTGATCACATATGCCGAAGTTCATACGCAGCTCTCGGACATGTGACTTCCGTAAAGCAATTGAAAGTATGCATACTGCGCAAGGATCGATCGGCGGAGCTTTAGTTCGTTATAATTTTTGCTATGGATATATTGAAGATATTTAATGCCTAAAAGTAATTTTCGAAGCTTCGCAAACGAGTCCTGCAGCCCTTTCGCTTCCGGACTGCGTTTTTATCTTCACCATAAGCTGTCATTTTCGCAAATATGGCTCCCCAGATTTCAGCATCGAGATTTTACTCTTTCAATCGAAAAGAAGAATATTTTTATACAAAGGCCCGCACTTGCTGGAGTGTACATTAGAGACAGAAAAAGATTCGTAACCGTTATTTTAGAACTGTTTCGAAAAGGGAACAACTTCCAAAAGTAATACTCTGGTCGTAGAGAGTACGTTGGATTACGGTACTCGTACAACAGTTACAGATACTGCCTCTGTGGTCTGGTGGATGCTTGCAAACTTCTAAGACAAACATGAATTCAAATAAACAATATATATGTAAAATTACTAGGTGTCAATCTCTAGTTCGATTTCCGGCGACCGCCCACTCTGACCCATGAATTTTTCGTGGTTTCCCTGGGTCTGCAGGCGAATGCTGGGGTGGTTCATTTCTACCATGAATTTCCTGCCCTTCATTTGTACTGTTCACGTCACTGCTACCATTTTTGTAATGTAGTAGTGAGAGAAACTCTCACGGTATTTGCTATCTTGAGTACAATGAGGAAGGTAATTACAAGTGCTGAACCATAATTGCCCAGAAGGTGTGGTATCCTAATGGATTATCACAAAGGAACCTTTAAACAAATGATACCAAGAGACACAATATATCTATATATATGAGGGGCATTCAAATGAAACCTGGTCAGTGCGTCTAACTTTGCATTACACGTAAGGTGGCACCACATAACTGCGTGTATGGTGGCACCATCTATTGGTAGAGCGACTGCAGCATGCTCAACGTTTGACGTTGCATAGTGAATTTGTGGTTTTACGCCGAAGAGATGGAGGTCACACAAGTTATCGTCCACTACTGAACATGAAGGCGAGTAAGCAGGAACAACGAGGAGTGATTCGATTTTTACGGCGGAGGGAGTTGGAGCCGTGAAATGTATCGACGGATGAAGACTGTGTACGGTGAGTACAGTCTGTGTCGTTCAAGTGTGATGGACTGGCACAAAAGATTCCTTGAGGGGCGCGAGTTACTGGAAGACGATGCTCGTCCTGGACAGGCTCATCGTGTCATCACACCTGAAATGATTGCGGAAGTGAATGCTTTAGTCTTGGGCAACCGCAGGATCACCGTGGACGAGATCCATCTGTTACTGGGTATTAGCGTGGGCACCATTCACAGCATAATGCATCAACACTTGAAACTTCGAAAATTTTGTGGGCAGTGGGTTCCCCGCCAACTGACCGCCGAACAGCGCAATACTCGAATGACACTGTCTTGAGTTCATCTGCAACGTTATCACGAGGAGAAATACGGCTTTCTGCCGCATATTGTCACTGGTGACGAAACATGGTGTCACCATTTTGAACCGGAAAGCAAGCGTCAGAGCAAGCAGTGGAAACATGCGAATTCACCACCTCCAAAGAAATCAAAAGGCCGTGCACACCAGTTCTGCTAAGGTCATGATGTCCTTTTTTGACCACAAGGGCCCACTGCTTGTCGAGTTCCTGGAACGGGGAACCACCATCAATGCCCAGCGTTATCAAGCCACTTTAAAGAATCTTAGACGAGCCATCAAGTCGAAACGCTCAGGCATGTTGTCCAATGGCGTTATTCTCCTGCACGATAATGCCAGCCCACGCACTGCCAATGCGGTGAAGACGACATTGCAGCATTTCGATGGGAAACGCTGGAACATCTACCGTAGAGTCCAGACCTTTCACCGTGTGACTTTCATGTTAATGGACCTCTAAAACAAACTATTCACTGACGACGAAGTGTGTGAATGGGTCCAGGCCTGGACCCGATAGCAGTCTAATAGCTTCTTCAAAGATGGAATCGACCGGTTAGTGTCGCAATGGGATAAATGTGCCAACAGTTTTGGCGACTATTTTTGAGTTAATAAAATCCTTACCGTTACTTTACACAAGTGACCGGGTTTCATTTGAATGACCCTTATACCGACCTACCGACCTACCGACCGACCGACCTACCGACCTACCGACCTACCGACATACCGACCTACCGACCTACCGACCTACCGACCGACCGACCGACACCGACCGACCCACCTACCGACCCACCGACCTACCCACCTACCTACCTACCCACCTACCCACCTACCTACCTACCCACCTACCTACCCACCTACCCACCTACCTACCTACCTACCTACCTACCCACCTACCTACCTACCTACCTATCTACCCACCTACCTACCTACCTACCTACCTACCTACCTACCCACCTACCTACCTACCTACCTACCTACCCACCTACCTACCCACCCACCCACCTACCTACCTACCTACCCACCTACCCACCCACCTACCTACCTACCTACCTACCTACCTACCCACCTACCCACCTACCTACCCACCTACCTACCTACCTACCCACCTACCTACCCACCTACCTACCTACCCACCTACCTACCCACCTACCCACCTACCTACCCACCTACCTACCCACCTACCCACCTACCTACCTACCTACCCACCTACCTACCCACCCACCCACCTACCTACCTACCTACCTACCCACCTACCCACCCACCTACCTACCTACCTACCCACCTACCCACCTACCTACCCACCTACCTACCTACCCTACCTACCCACCTACCTACCTACCTACCCACCTACCTACCTACCTACCTACCTACCCACCTACCCACCTACCTACCTACCTACCCACCTACCTACCTACCCACCTACCTACCTACCCACCTACCTACCCACCTACCTACCTACCCACCTACCTACCCACCTACCTACCCACCTACCTACCCACCTACCTACCCACCTACCTACCCACCCACCTACCCACCCACCTACCTACCCACCTACCTACCTACCCACCTACCTACCTACCTACCCACCTACCTACCTACCTACCCACCTACCTACCCACCCACCCACCTACCTACCTACCTACCTACCCACCTACCCACCCACCTACCTACCTACCTACCCACCTACCCACCTACCTACCCACCTACCTACCTACCCTACCTACCCACCTACCTACCTACCCACCTACCTACCTACCTACCTACCTACCTACCCACCTACCCACCTACCTACCTACCTACCCACCTACCTACCCACCTACCTACCTACCCACCTACCTACCCACCTACCTACCTACCCACCTACCTACCCACCTACCTACCCACCTACCTACCCACCTACCTACCCACCCACCTACCCACCCACCTACCTACCCACCTACCTACCCACCTACCTACCTACCTACCTACCCACCTACCTACCCACCTACCTACCTACCCACCTACCTACCCACCTACCTACCTACCTACTTACCCACCCACCTACCTACCTACCTACCTACCTACCCACCTACCTACCTACCTACCTACCTACCTACCTACCTACCTACCTACCTACCTACCTACCTACCTACCTACCTACCTACCTACCTACCTGCCTACCTACCTACCTACCTACCTGCCTGCCTGCCTGCCTTCCTGCCTGCCTGCCCGCCTGCCTGCCTGCCCGCCTGCCCGCCTGCCCGCCCGCCCGCCCGCCTGCCCGCCTACCTGCCTACCTACCTACCTACCTACCTACCTACCTACCTACCTACCTAAGAGGGTGGACCATACAATATCCCCAAAACTAAGTGTTGTAGTAAGAAATGTCTTTCAGTAAAAGTTACTTGATATTTTGGGGGAAAGTAAATGCCATTAGACGTATTTTGTTTGGAGGAAGTTATGATGGTCATTTTAGGGTGAAATTAATTTTTTTTAAATGGGAACCTACATTTTGTCTGCTTTTTCTCATTAGAAAGTGGCTTATAAAAACTGTTTATTTTGTGATGAGGAATAAGGAAACAAAATAAAAAAAATGTTGGTTCCCAATTACGAAACGTACCTTGACCTGCAAATGACCATTCATGGATGGTCCAACCACTCATTGCGCTGTTCGTATACAGGCATTCGAATTTTCGTTGTTGTTTACGTTGGTTAAGAACAATTGCAAGGTGCTTTATACAAATGTTGTTTAGTTTTTTATGATGAGTGAGAAAACAACATAAAAAGTAGTTCCCCATTAAAAAAAGTAAAATTGACCCTAAAATTACCATCACAACGTCCTCCAAATGAAACACGACTAATGGCATTTACATTCTCCCATAATATCAAGCAACTTTTATTCAAGACATTTCTTTCTACAACGCTTAGTTTGGAGATATTGTACAGTGTCAACTTAAATGGTCCAACCTGTATCGTTTTTTGTACTACAATTTTGTAGGAAGCTAGGCTTACGGACAGACATTTCAATATCCACATAAAACCGTATAGAATTAAAGTAGTTTGTAGCCTTTAATAACACTAGAATCTATATTTATGAATTTTGGCAATTTCTGGCCTTTTTTTACAGATGAGTATCCTTAATAGTTATATGAAGTCCTCATGAAACATTTATATTCCTGCTTCTGCTACACCTGAAAGCTATTTCTGCTGAATATGTAAGGCGACACGCATGGAGTAGAAGCTACGTGTCTCAGAAAAAACTGTCACACAGATGTTGTTTATGTATATGGATTGTGAGCGAATACTTCCCCTCTTCTACTGAGCGGGATGGCTCAGGCGGTGATGCCCGCACTCGGGAGATCGTGGGTTCGATTCCCGCGGGCGACTATCCTGACCCATGGGTTTTCCCGGGTCGCTAGGCGAATGTTGGAAAGGTTCATTACGTCCCCCCGAATTTCCTGTTCCTCCATTTCACCTTCATTCTCATTTCACTTCACCTTTCATCTGCTTGGTCTTTTTCAGGGTTGAAAGTGTCGGCGGGTGAAAACGATGCTCTTGTAACCCTTCGTCCCCTGGAATGGGGACGGTCTCCGAGTCCCGGGCCCCCAGGGGGAATTGCAAGCCTGCAGGGGGAGGGGAGCCTGTTGCACCAGCTGCCATCCGAGGAGTTCCAATCGTAACAGGTAGGGACCTTGCCCTCTGCCCTGTCGTGCCTCCTGGCCCGGCCGCCCTCTGTCTCCTCCCACCTCACCCCTCCCTCCTTGTAGGTCGTGGTGCTAAACTCGCCTCTTTTGCTCCTGAGGGGATACTGGGACAAACACTCACATTTTAAGGGGACTGGGAATGCTGTATCTTACGAACACTAAAATTAGAATCTTAATGTCCCATTTTAGCAGTATCTATTGGTCACAGCTTGTTGGAATTTTTATCCAATATTCATGAAACCTTAACACTGAAATAGACACAAGGATGTTGTATTGTATTGAATTATAACTGTAAAATATATATTAATTTTTAATTTGTTGTTATTTAACAAACTTTTTTTCAAAATATCAGTTATAAAACATCTTCTAGTTAATTCATGAAGTTAGTCTTATGTTGTGTTTTGTTAAAAGTTACACAATTATATAAGCCATTTATGCTCGAAGTTTCATTCTTCTAGGTTCAATAGTAGTTGAGAAAATGGGATATTTGCAGGAAAAGTCTTAGTATCGAGACAAATGTATATAAAGTAAACAATACATAAAGTGCGAGTGGTGTTTCTAAGTAAGTACCGTTTTAAGATTTTGCCGCTGCAGTCCCGAATTTGAGCATGGGCGAACACTTCCTCCATTCATTAGGAAGCCTGACGGAGCTGTGAGCGATCTATACTTTGTGTTTTCCTGTTTTAGAGCGTTTCGAAATGTTCAAAACAATCCAACCACCCGCTGACTGTGAAATCAGATCAGTGATTCGTTTTTTGAACGCAAGAAATGTAACGGCAGCAAACACCCATCGCCAATTGTGTGAGGTTTATGGGAAAACAATGAGTGACAATGCCCAGCTACACCAGGTAAACAAACTCAATATCTGATTGCTTCATTTGGTTGGGAACAATTCGACCACCCTCCCTACAGTCCGGATTTGGCACCAAGCGATTTTCATCTGTTTCATCATCTGAAGAAATTTCTTGGTGAAAAACATTTCAACGATGATGATGATGATGATGTGAAACAAGAAGTGCAGACTTGGCTTTCATCACAGGTGACATCATTCTTTGACGAAGGCATACCAAAACTGGTTTCCCATTACAAGTGCCGGAATAACAGCGGTGACTATTAGTGTAAGGTGTGATATAATAAATGATAATAAAGTATTTGGAAAATAATGCTCTTATTTTTTAAAAAAATTACTGTAGTTACTTTAGAAATACGCCTCGTATAGTTCACCAAAATTCTAATACGTTGCAGCTTCTGCACAAGCACCAAGCATACTAAATTCAACTACCAACACAGAAAGGGGAAACATGTCTTTCTAACATAAAAAGTCCCAATGTTATAGTTTTTCCGCTAGAAAAAGCTATTAAACATTGACCTTTAGCATGCTTTTCACATTTTTATGTTTTTGTCTTAAAATAACTACTTTAAAAACATTTTAAACTAAATTGCAGTACTATTTAAAATAAGGTTGTATAGATAATTTTAAAGCTAACATTTTGGGGATATAAATAATCTAAAAAAAAATAAATAAAGCAAAACCAACTACAACAATAACTAAACATTCCCATTTGCCTTGCATATGTATGTACCATTGTGTAGCCCTTGCGTCAATTGCCTTACTCTCGCTCTCAACAGCCACCGGCTTCTCACCTTCCTCAGTTTCAAGGTTGTCAACTGTCGAGCGAGAGAAAGCTATATAAAGCTTGCAGTGAAGACTTTCGGCTTAGTATCTAGTCGAAACATGGCTTGTCTGTATCTTCTGCTCTGTCTTATTTTGGCAAGTAGCGTCGCAGATAAATGTGACGAGGTTTCCCTCACGGAAGATATCTACGGTTACATGGAAGACAAGACTGTGAAAAGATACACATGGAACAATAAGAAGAACGTGACAGTTCAAATTATTAACCTTGGAGGAAGAATAATATCCGTCAAAGCACCGGACAGGGATGGAAACGCCGAGGATGTCGTTCTTGGGTTTGATAACTTGGAAGGTAAATATTACGTATTACACAGTCGAAACCAACGTTATTACCTACAAGTATATTTGTTTGGTTTATGTGCTCAATCTACACGATGTTCTTTTAGGCGATGCGTAACAGAACTTTCTAATTTTAAAAGTTTGAAGTAATTTTTAATATATTCAATCAATATTTATGTGCCCTATGGCAAAAATTTGAATAACGTTGGTTGATTTAAAAGTTATTGGTATTTAATTAATTTTAATTAACAGTCGGCATAAATAATTCCTTGAGTTAGAGGAAACACCAAAAGTGATTTTTAAAGGTTTAAAGCTAAATACATAATTTTTCCACAGAGATTCCTAGCATTTAAAGAAACACAGTTATAAGCTTTCGCTTCAAAATGTAATTAAGGTGTTGAGATAACAATTAATATTTGTAGATTTTATTTATTAAAATCGAAATGTGTATGTTAGATACTAAATTAGCGCATCATTTTTAAATTTCATTTCCTAACACCTTAATGAAAAATTGTCTGATGGAAATTTTTATATAACTAATACATGGTTTATAAGAAACATATTTTATCTTGTAAAGTGAAAAAGTAGCATAAACGTCGCATGCTTATGCAACCCTTTGTAATACATAGATCATGATTTATATAAAAATTCCAATTGGACATTTTATTACGCGTATTTTGAGTGCGCTGTAAACTTTTAGGACCTCTATCTCTATTTTTGTGAGTGAAGATGGGTTTTCAGAAAGAGAAATGGATAATAATAATAATAATAATAATAATAATAATAATAATAATAATAATAATAATAATGCCATGAGAAAATGGCCGCAAAGTTCGTCATGCAGAGGTATAGTTTTTCTCCCAACATGTTTTTAACCACGATCACTTTCGCTGCCATTTAATTAATTATTTGTTCAATGGATTTGTTAAAATAATCTGTGTTACATTCAGATGACTTTCTCTACCCTCTATTGCTTATAAGTGAGTATACAAATTATTCTTACGAAAGTTTGTTTTCTTATATACTTCATTTTAATGGAGATATACCTTTCTGGAAATAGCTGCATTACATATTTTATTATAAATACAAAGGGAATAGCGAACGTCAGAATTTTTAGAACTGGATACTTTATGCTCGCCTTAAAATTCATTACTCCTTCCATGGCATCGCGAGAAACAACTGAAAATCGCCAGACTTTAAAAAGAATAACTAAGTATTGAGCAATTCTAACTGCTAATACTTGATATCTCGGCAATGGTTGATGACACAAAAAAGTTATTTGAAATAAATTGTGTGTTTTAAAAAGATTTACATTTTTTTTGTGTAGTACGTTTTCGTCTCTCGCTTAATGTTTAGCAATTATACAAAATTCCTTCCAAATGAAGAGGACTTAACAGGCTATTCCCGGAAATTTTAAGATATATATATTATTTATCATGTAAATATCATAAATATATGATATTTTAATCAAAATCGTTAGAGACATTATTTTAGAAAATCTAAAATTTCTAAAACTGTTTCATTTAAAGGGTGTTTTGGGGTGGGGGGTTCTCTTGAAAATCTTCGTGTAGCATCTTTGGAAGGCACTGAACCTAAATACTAACTTTGGTATTTATCTGACTTTTCGTTTTTGAGTTATGCTGTTCACAGACACACACGCAGGTGGACACACACACACACACACACACACACACACACACACACACATGGACCTTTCTCTATTTTTTTATTTAGGGGTCTTCAAAACATGTATTTCCCATGAAATCTCGATATAGAATTTTTGGGTGGAATGCAATACCTTCTCTACCTACTACGTACGTGGTACAGAGGGTAATAATTATGATCGAAGGTGGATGAAACCCTATTACGCGCCTGCGTTCTAATATGCCCTCCATGAGATTTAAGAATGGAGAAAATGTAAACTGCCTGTATAGAAATTTTTCAACTTTATTTCTCTACAAAATACTAAAACGTAGAATTTTAATTCAAATTTCTCAAATTTCATAAGAATTCCCTCTAACTTTATTGCGTCCTCTTGACGGTGAAACATTGGAATGAAGGTATTTGGCCCTCTGTGATTTTAAGGAAAGGGAGTACTTCAAGCTTCATAAAAACTTTAAATGTTTGATTCGCATAAATCAATATTTGAGACTTATAACGCTTAATTTCAACAATTTCCAACCATAAGTCACACTGTTCATTTAAATGATGCCATTTTTAAATGCACTTGCTGAGAGAAATGTCGGTTGTGTTTACGCTCCCGCGGTCAGAAGCTTTCTTTTGTGCGTTTGAAAATAATGTTATTTCTTCAACTATCTTTAGACTGTTTTATATCACTCAAATGTTTACTGCACTTATAAATTTACCACAGGAAAGTTTGAAATAAGATACATAATCCAAATTCCTTTCTATTTCTGTTATTACGAAGTTTATCTTATAGGACTATACGCAATTTTAAAAAATCCTTCCCGGGAGTAAAACGCATGCTGAATTAATAGCGATACAGTGAAAATGAAATATTTTACTTCAAAAATGTGTCAGATATATAAAACTCTTTAAAAGTGTTGTCTATATGTCAAGCGCTCCTTTAATTGAGCCTCTATGGGTTTTCAAAATTTAACCACGTGTATGACATTTTATAATGAACCTTTTGTTAAGTCCAAAACGAGTTAAGGTCATTAATCAGAGGATATAATTAACCCTTTTCTCCTTGTTCTGTTTTTAAATGTTTTTCTTGCTTTGAAAGGTTCTTTACTGAGCATTGCAGCGTAAAAGCTTAGTTTTATCCTTAGATTATAAAAGTAGGCGGGAACTTTCTACGATATATTTGGTAGGGCATTCCAAGTCGAAAGACAGCATATATTTGACAGTTAATCGATATTTATTAATACCGAGCATAATGTTTTTGGCAAACGGTATATTTCCAAGAGTATGAACTTTTTTATAGGAAGGATATTTAAACACTTCTGTAATAGGCAACTTGCGTATGGTTAAATAAATATTTCTTTTATATTTCTCAACTGCTTAGTTATGGAAAGTGGACGTACGTAGAATTTAAATAACACGAGACTTTTGACACTTCTTGGAGGGGTATATTTCCATGACAATGTCCCCTCCACTATTGCTCTAGCTAGTCTGGTGCCACCACCCTCCTTTCCCTTCTCCTACAATTTGAACTTTGAGGAATAACACGTTGCCATGTTGGCGTGATATACTACTATTCACTAGTGTTTCGTCCCATCGAGCTGTTTGCTATTCGGTGCGCTGCTAAACAGCTGACAAATGCTCCAGTACAACGTGGCAACGCAGCTCTCCCATTTCTCCGCTTAGAGTGAAATATCAGGAGTCCCAGGTTGCTTAAATGGCACTATAGTGTATTTCATCCGAAAATTCGATGTCGAGATTTCTCGGGAAATATGGTATACGTTTTGGTGTCCCCTGGAGTCAATCATTTTAGATAAAAGTCTATATGTTCACCAGTTTTTAAGGATGTAAGACGAATATTTGCAAGAAATTCCTCTCGTTCCCACCAACCCTTTTACATGAACAACATTTTTTTTAATGTTTTCGACCGTTTTGATGAAAATGTCATGTTTGAGATGTTAGCAGTAAAAATAAAGCTATAAATTAGTTTGCAAATAGTCCCTGAAAACGTCTGCAATCTCACTGAATTTTATGGAATTGAGAACCCGCAAGATATAGACAAAACTTTCGCAGAAAATCTGTAGGGCTTCAGGATTAGGAATAGTCAGACGGAGGGGGTCAGCCACTGGAGCTCAGCACCATACGTAGGCCTTTGTGACTTGCATGACCCCTGGGAGGAAAGGATGAGTGGGAGACCCGAAGGGCGACCAGATTCGAACGGCGATGCGCACTAGTAAAGACGGAGTTCCTAACAATTCCAGATTCACACCAATGCTAACGCCGGCGCGAGCCTGTCCGCATCTTCATCGACCTGGGGATCCCAGATACGATGAGCACTAGCCGGCCATCCAAGCGCAAGGTAGAAATCCTTACACAGCACAATGTACCAACCGCCGTCACCTGGTACCAACCGCCCCTGAAACAGATAACAGTGAAACAGATGAAAGGAAATGATGGGACATAAAATTTGTGGTAGAAGAGGAACCACCCAGCATTGGCTACTGACCTTGGGAAACCGCGAAAAAATACAAGGTTAGAGTGGTGGGTACGACGGGAATCGAACCGGGACCTTCCGAATTCAAGCTTCAGACGTTGCCGCGTAACCATCTCGCTCGGTACTATAGGACTTAGTAAAATGCACAGTTTGTGTCAAATAACATTTTGCAGCATTTCATATAAGATACATTTCATGTTCTTCTTTGAATTTTTCAGTACTTTAAGCAACACAGTGTTGAAATGGTACGTCCGTTCTTTTGTTTCTCATTAGCACATATAAAGAGTGTGCAATATCAAGATTGCATTTTCAAGTTGCTTTCTAACAGCAGACTGTCGCCCTTGCATTCTCCATGTGCTTGCCTGTAACAGCGTAAAGAAATAAATTGGCGAATATGTTTTGTTATCAACATAAAGTAGGTACATAGAAAAACAAGCTTTCGAGGAAAAATCGGTAGAAGAGCTATGAATATGAACAATATCCGATATAGTGTTTGCTGAACGTTAGACTTTTTTACTTTTTCTTACCTAATTGTAAATGGAGCAAGTATTAAATACCACCAACAAATTGATATGCATCAAGATTTCACAGGGAATAGACATATTGAGGTCTTCTAATCCCCATAAAGAAGTATTTTTTAGAAAAGGTATGTGTGTGTGAGAGAGTGTGAGAGTGAGAAAAATATAACCCAAAACGCAAATTTATACTTCGTATTTAAGACCTGCTATTTTTCTAGGATGCAAGATGAACGTTCGCACGACATTCCCTCACCACAATACCAATTACATGGAACAAAATGTCTTGATTGTTCTATTTTCTCAAACATGGCTTAATGACTCTGATTAAACTTTCGTATATTTGAACTGTTAGCATGAGCAATGAAATGTATGTTTAAATTTTCTATAAATAACCATTAAAATACCCTTCATTTTCGTTGATTTCTATAAAGCTGAGAAACCATAAGAGATACTCTAAAACTTACCATAAAAGAAATTTAGAATCTATTAAAATATGTAATAATTTAGTTTCAATAACATTTTCGTAGCATTAGCTGTTTCCGAACATGTTGTTATTGTATGTCCAGGTTTTATTAGGTTGAATGGTCCATTGTAAAGTCTGTTCGCCCACTTCCCCTTCATAGGAACTCGTTACAAATTGTTACTTTGATAAAACAGTTGAATGTTGTTTCTTTTGCTTCGTTTGAAACCATCTCTGGACAAAAATGTAGCGTCATTAACGTTACCTGCAAAGGAAATAAGTTTTTATATGAATTGTATTATATGCGAGGGATACATGCGAATTTATGAAAGGTGGAGAAACTCGTATTACATATAAAATATTTTAAGTGTACATACGCATTCAGGTATTTGCATACGTCAGGTTCCTTCCCTTATAATGTTTTCCTTTACCTCCGCCTCCAACCTTACTCGCTCCAAGTTTTCCTGGAAATAATATGCGGATTTGATAAACTTTTCCTGTTGGATACGTTGCGTAAGTGCATGCCATTTCTAGTCCTTTGCTGTAATACAATCAATATGGTATTTCCATACTTTCTCTTATAGCTGAATTCATGGTCTTCTCTTGAAATAGCAGCAAATTTATGTGGAAAATCTACTTCGTTTGCAAAATGTATTGTATGAATCATAGTTAATTTCCTGAATGTAGCAATATGATGTTCTCCTTTAATCCTTATTTATACTTCACTTTATTCTTGTTGCATAGTTTTTAACGTGCTCCAACTGTGCAGATGATATTTCATGATGAATGAATAAAATGCGTGAAATAAATGCTGAAATGAGTCAGCTGTCTATAAAGTCTAAGGTTACCTAACACTCGCTTCCTCAGAATGAGGGAATACCCTGATAGTAGGGTCACTCATCACGCCCAAGATTGGAACTCGGACACAACTCAACCCCTACATTACGGAGGTCGGCATTTTTATCCCCGCAAAACAATTTGAGGTAGCAAACTGAAGTTTTCCGTCTTTCACACTGCCATTTATTACTTTCCGTACCACGTACAAAGTAGGTAGAGAAGGTATTGCATTCCACCCAAAAATTCGATACCCAGATTTCACAGAAAATACATGTTTTGAGCCACCCCTGAATAAAAAAAAGTATTTTTAGAAAAAGGTCTCTGTGTGTGTCTGTGAACGGCATAACTCAAAAATGAAAAGTAGGATAAATACCAAAGTTAGTATTTAGGTTCAGTACCTTCCAAAGATGTGATACGAAGATTTCCACGAAAATCCCTATCCCAAACTAGCCTTTACCCCTTTACGTGGAAAATTTTTTCGAAATTTTTAATTTCCTAAAACGTGGCTCTAGCGATTTCGATTTCAGGCCAGGGAACTTTGTTCCTTAAAGCGCTTTTTCCTTGAGTGTGGGACCTGAAGTATCAAAGTAACTAACCCTCAAAGGGACGAAGAAAACGGACCCAAGCCACATATTCCGCCTTACAGCTTTCATAAATGAATAATAAAAACATCTGGCAACAGAATCATCTGTTGTCTATGGAGTCATGATAGCGGAAGTGGCTGAAAACGTCTTCTACAGAGTATACGTTGAAGGAAATGAACGTAAGGGAATAGGACTGAAAGGGGCCTGAAACCGATTCAGGTAGCTGAGGTCGTTGAGGCACGGATTCATTAACGTGAGGTCCGCGGTTCAAATACTGCTGGGACCGTCCTCCCTGACTTGAGTTTTTATTCCAAATATTCCTCAGTCTTCTAAAACTGGCAAATGTCAGGAAGGTACCCTAAACTTAGCCCTTTCCCAAATTTCCTTTCCCATTTATCATTCCCTTACATATATTACCAGTGTCCACCGCCTATGATGGCATATGTAGTAACTACGGGCGTTAAATACAACGTAAAAGGGCATGAAGAAGGGAGTAACATTTTCTTCGGGACCATCAATGTCCTTCCCTGCGTCATTTGCTCTGAAGATAGTGGACCGCGTGTACCTATAGTATGGCTGGGATAGATTCCCAACTAAAGCTGTCACAATTTTCATGATGTGCGAGTTCTGTTCTCCAAAAAACAAGGACCAAATGAAAACTATTGTATTCCAAACACACCTACAGCAGCATAGACACCGGTCAAGTGCTCAGACATCGAAAGAGGATTTGTTTTGACAAGAAAACTGACCAAGCATTCAACGGATGTTGTCAGTGTAAAAAGTACACTGACAACATCGCTATATCACGAATTATATTATAAGATATAATCTGTAAGCCACTCCTCTTACTCTAGCAAAAGGGCATACTGGTACTACCATCTGGGGACTGGCCCCCGTAGCTCAGTTAGTAGAGCACTTTCTTGCTGTGCGAGGGGTCTCGGGTTCAATTCCCGGCTGGGGGGTGGGAATTTTTCTCCAGCCAAGATTATTCCTTATCCTCCCCAGAGTCTGGAATTAGGTTTCTATGCCGGCCCTCGTCGCTCCGGCGCTCCGCCAAGCTGAGGGTCACGGGTTCGAGTCCCGCCACGGGCATGGGTGTTTGTGTGTGTATGTGTGTTGCGGAAATAAGCGGTATGACAACAGTAAAACACAGTAGCATAAACTGGGTGCAACAAGGGAACTTTAAAAAAAAATCCTTGGCGGAGCGCCTGACTCGACTATACCCCTGCAAGGTAGCCCACCATTTACACTTAAGCCCCTTGCAGAATGAGATAGCCTAGCTCTTGCATCTACGCTTTCTTTTTTCTGGGGGCGGCCCCACATTCACCGCCCTCGGTGACGATCATCCTCAGAGGCTACATCGTCTCCCCAAGCCCATGCAGTTAGTACACTAAATATGCAGCATGCAGGGGGTACTTTGTTAGTATTGATGCAAACTGTTAGTCGGGTTCAGCGGAAGCACCCCGGTTAGTATTGGTTATTGAAATGCTGGCATGCAAGGATGCGAGCGCGTCAGTAACATTTCCAGGGGACGCACACGACCGAGGCCTCTGTGGATCGCTGGGATTAAAGTGTGAGGTGGACGAATATGCGACGTGAAGAGAAGGTCCGTGTTAGTGGTTAGTTTTGTGTTAAAATTGTGGGGCCTAGAGGTTTACAACTAATCATGCTTCTACGTATGTACAAGGTGGGGACAGGTGTCGCTAAGGCTTACCGTTCGTGGCGAAGATGGTAGGTCCTCTGTAGCGTTGTGTAGTCGATCAGGGTGACAGCAATTCCTGTAACTAGAAAACAATATGGTGGTTAAGGTATGTAGCCAGTGATACGCGCAAGGTGTGCACGAGCGTCAATAGCGTCAGTGTTGGGTGTGAGGATTCGGTCAAGGAGTGACAGGGAGCGGTTGTGTTTGTCGTGCGCGTTGTCATATGTTCCCAGTTCATGTATGAGGGGGTTGGTACTATGCGATATTTTGGCATACAGATCGGCTGTTAGTTTTTTAATAAACTCTTCAATGGTGTGGATCCTACGTTCGGTGTGGATTCTATCAGGAGGGGCGGTTCGGGGGTACCTTGGTAATGTTGCGTTGTGCTTTGTTTTGTATTTTCTGAAGGCTGGCCATATGAGTGGCCGCAGCATACCCCACACGGGGGCAGCGTAGGTCAGGATAGGGCGGTTGAGGGTTTTGTAGAGTGTAAGGCCGGTGACCAAATGTAGGAATTGTTGTGGTTCAGTAGTGGGTATAGCTTCCATAAGAGGGCGGCTGCTTTGTTGCGTGCTAGGCGGATGTCTTTCCAGGTAAGTCCTTGGTCGAGGGTAAGTCACAGGTAAGTGACTTTCGGGGTCCAGGGGACGTTATCGCCAAACATCGTGAGCAGTGCAAGTTGATGTCCGGGGTAGCGGTGGGGGTTGCGTCGGGTGAAAATTATTGCTTGAGTTTTTGAGGGGTTGACCTTGATGCGCCAGTTGGTGAGCCAGGTCGTGAGTGTATCTAGTGCATGTTGCAGGTAGCGGCGAATGAACTCTGGTTTCGTTGAGTGTGTCAAGAAGGCAGTGTCGTCGGCATAGAGGAGTTTAATGGTGAATGGTGGACTGGGTATGCCGTTCATGTAGATGTTAAACAGCGCCGGTCCGAACAGACTGCCCTGAGGGACACCCGCTAGGATGGACCGTGGAGTGGAGTGGGCGTGATTAACTAATGGGCGGAAATGGCAGCCTGTAATGTAATTCGTAATGAGTTTGATAAGGGTATCGGAAAAGTTAAGTTCGGCTAATTTGCGCAAAAGGCCTGGGTGCCAGTCGCGGTCAAATGCGCGTTCGATATCGAGGAACACAGCCCCGGTAGAGCGGTTTGTATTAAAGCCTCACGTAATGAACTCAGTTGCACGTAGGAGCTGGAGAGCGGTGAAGTGGTTTTGGCAGAAGTCGAATTGATCATGCATGAGAATATTATGTCGGAAAATGTGTTTGTTAAGTCGCTTTAGGATGATTTTCTCTAGGAACTTGCTGAGTGAGTTTAACAAGCTGATTGGTCGATAATTGTGAGGGTTTGTATGGTTATTGTTCTTCTTTGGGAAGTGCCGCACAAGAGCTGTCTTCCAGGAGTTGGGGAAGATGCCGTGTAGCAAGACGTAATTAAGAATCTGTGTTAGAGCTTTTAGTGCATCTGATGGTAAGTGTTTAAGCGCGACGTTCGGGATTTAATCTGGGCCCGGTGCCTTACGGTTGGGCAGATGCCGGATGAGTCATTGGATTTCATGAGTACTGGTTTTACGTATCCGGTCGTGAGTTGTGTGTTCGCCGAAGTGGCGAGTTAGGTTTTCGGTTTCCAGGGAAGAGCATGTGAGGAGGGTACTTCATTGTGCCTGAAATGCTGCATAGCGCATCGGCAAGGATTTCGGATTTTTCGAAGTCAGTTGACGCGGTGTGCTGATTATGCTGTAGTGGAGGAATAATCTGGGGGTTCTTACGTTAAGTACTTAGCTATTCGCCAGAGAGAGCCATGTTCCGGGTTGAGATTCCGGAGTGTTTAGTCCCATTGTTGGTTGAGTACAGCGGATGTGGCTTGATGGAGATACTGTTTATGTCTGCGGTAGTTGTCAAGGTCGGCGGGGTGGCGAGATTTCTGCCACCGGCGCCGTGCTCGGTTCCGCGATTGGTTGAGAGGCTTTATGTCTTTGGGCAAGGGTTTGCGGGCGTTGCGTGGTTGCGTTACAGGTACTGAATCTACAATAGCTTGTTTTATGGTGGTTTCAGGGTGTAAAGTGACCTGTTCGAGGTCATTGAGTGTGTTAAGCGGGTTTATGCGGAGGTGAGAGGTGATGGATTCCTGGAATTGCGTCCAATCTGCTTAGTTGAAATTGCGGCGGATGGGGAGCTGGGTACTGGCCAATGAGCCTTCAAGAGAGATTAGAAGGGGCAAATGGCCAGAGCTGAGGTCGTTTATGACTGTGAGCTGAGCCCGATGGGTCAGATTGCGGTTTAATGCTATGTCAAGTATGCTGGGACTTATGTTAGGGCGCGGTGGGATGTTGTGGGTGCGTCAGGGGCATAGTTGATGTAATCAGGTTTATTTTCGTGGGCAAGGAGCTATTCCTACTACCTTAAAGATGCTCTACTTTTCTCGCAACGTTAAACAGATGACAGAGAGAAAATATAAATTTTATGATTGTTCTTGAAGAACCCGAGCTTCGCTGGCATTCTTGTATTAAATACCGAAATTATTTTTTCTCTCTCTCTTTTTCTCCGTCTCCCTCACCCCTCCTACGTGATTAATATACATAAACTGAACTGAACTTACACCTATCCTTTGCAGCAGTTGGTTCTTCCTCTCACACGCTATATTATAACATTTATTCAACTTCTCTTGTGAACACAAGTTGAATTCTTCATGTTTAATGTTCCCAAATAATTTTGTTTTCTTTCTGTTTCACAATTTTACACCTCTCATCAAAGCTCATTCGTATGCCAGTTTTCTATTAGCTATTTACCTTATTCCCTTCATGTGATTTTACCATAAATAAATTGTTTGATCAACGTTTCAGTAAACATATTTTCTCATACCCTACTAGTCCTCAATCTGGACAAAATTTGGAGATAACAAAGGAACTTGTGTTTCTGAAATTATAGTATATAATTAAGCCAAGCATGAGAACACCTGTGTCTCACAGGGCAATGCCTGAGCAATTTCCTGTACATCCGTCCCCTTCGTGGCTGCAGAGCCTTAGGAGTCTCTAGTAAATGGAGCATAGCACTGCACGTAGGCCAAATGGACCTTTTGTGCTTCTAACGTGATTCCTGGAAGCAAAGGATGAAGGGAAGACCCGAAGGGCAACTAGATCCGGGCGACGACGTGTGCTAGCAAGTACGGTACCTAAGGATTCTAACATGGCATCAATCCTGACGCTGGAAACCCTGCCCGAGCCACCCACAACCTGGGGATCTCGGTTGTAGACGAGACAGTTCCCAGGAAGGAAGGGACCCCAGCAATCCCGCCAAATGCCAGGGAGAAATATTTCTATAGCGCAAGTCCCACCGTCCTGCCGTAACATACCAACCGCCGTCGCCTGGTCCTACAATCCTGAAACAGATGGAAGGAAATGATGGGGACAGGAAATTTATGGTAGAGGGGGAACCACCTCAGCATTCAGTTGCTGATCTGGGGAAACCACGAAAAATCCCATGGTCAGAGCAGCCGGCCCAACGGGAATCGAACCTGGGACCTCCTGAATGCGAGCCTCACACTTTACCGCGGAGCCATTTCGCTCGATCTGCAGAGCCTTACTTGTAATCTTTTATCCATCTGTTTTTAACCTTTTAATATTTTCTACAAAATATAAAAAAATACAAATGTATAACTATATATGACTTATCTCATTATGATCACTAGTAACATTAGTACTAAAATTCATGCATGCATCATATAATTTGCCATTTACATAATCTTGTGTAGATGTTACTATTGCAAATGTCTTACAACTATATTTTCTCTAAAGCCCTATCAGGGCAGTAGCAATATGGTGGAGGCAATGGAATCGGTCCCCACAAAACATGTTTGAAGTTAAAAACTTGATTCAGTGTTATAAAATATAAAATGCAATAGTAATACTGTATTTACAATTTTCTAGATGTGCAACAAAACCTTCAATCTATATCTTTTGTTGTGAGGTGCGTTTTAGCTGGAATTGTTGAATACTCATTCATTGCTGTGTATACACAGGAAGCACGCTATGCCATCCAGAGTAAGGTGGTCACAGCTAAACTTTGGCAAATGGGCTGAGGGCAGCAGTGCAGAGATGAGAACCAATGTTTCAGCACCCCCCCCAAAAGACATGTTTGAGGTTAAAAAAGTTATTCATTATTACTATAAAATATAAAGTACTTTAGTAAAATTACACAGTACAACAAACTCAAACTTTTTATTGCTCTCAGAGATGAAAATATGTGATTTTAGTAATCTGCATATGCTGATTTTTAATCTGAAGCCTATTTTCCCTGTCATCTAATAGTTTTTTGAGAGGACATATGTACTTTTTTCAACATATAGTCTATAGTCTAGTGTTAAGTTTTTTCTGTTATTTTCTATAATTTTAATTGTTGTGATTTCAACCCAAATCATACATAATTGAAAATACACAATAAAAATGATTTAAGAATGGCAAAATTGTGTGTATGTTGCAATGAAGACTTAAATATAGAAGTATTCTCACTTTTTTAAACTTCTTCCTGGAAGACTTAGACTGATAAAATGGTTCCAAAATGTTTGCTGTGACAACCTGTCAGAAGTAATCAGCAAACATGTTGGGTACTGATTTCCCTTTGTATCACCTTTCTATTTCCAGTAAGTCCTGGTGGAACCTTTCCCCATGCTCATCGCTGGCCTTGCCCAAGTTCGTTGAAAAGAAATCCATGAGGGAATGGAGAAAGTGAACCTTAAAGGACATATTGCATCCCAGTATCTTGCAAGCCCTCAACAAATTCTCCACCAAATCTCTTTAACTGTTTGCTCTATAGTTCCACAGAAAATTCGCACAAACCAATTTGAAGGCAAGCCAGTCTTTTAACAGAATTGAGAGTCCCGTTGAATATAGGTGCTTAAAGCAGATTGCATACTTGTGGGACTACGAAAATGCCTACCTTTACTTTGCCTTGCTCATCCTTTGAGATTTTCCCTTTAGATAATGGAATACCCTTTCTGATTTGTCTATCACCTTCATGAAGTTCATTAAGCCCAGTTTTACATGCAATAGGGCAAAATTATTTTGTTGATATCAACAAGTGGTAGGTTTATCACACTTTTTTGTCATACTACTACATTTTCTCATGCTAGTCACTCCCTAATTTCATAATTATTATACTTATTCCCGAACTATCACACTCACAAAGAAAACAGCGGAGGATTCACCAGAGAAGAATACACTGTGGTTAATCATTATTGCTGTTATCAAGTTAACTTTTGTTGACCTTCTTAAGCTTTGTTTGGATACATGAATCAGTTACCATGGGAAACAATAGAGTTCGGATCGCGCCACAAACACAAGAAATGGGTACCAATTAAGTTGCACAGACATAGACGAGCGAGGTAGGAAGAGAGGAATAGAGAGATAGAGGGTGAGGGCATCAAATGGGGAGAGAGAGTGGAAAAGAGGGGAGAGGATGGAAGAGGGAAAGAGGGAGAGAGAGGGATGATGTAGAGGAAAATGGAGGAAAACAACAAGCAAGTGAGAGAGAAAGGAATCTCCACATTTAACACATTATCACAAACAAAGCTGCAGGTTTTCCTAGTCTGTACCTGATCCTTATGTCTATAATGCAACTGTACTGTTTTCCATGGTAACTGATGTATGTACCTACATGAATGACAGAAATAAAAAATCTGATGTATTGCACCACATGACTATCTCTAATCACTCTTCTTACAAAAGCTTATTCCTCTATCTACTTCTTGTTAATCAAGATAAACCTTCATTACAGAATTCATTGTGGGTATAAGAAGGATACAATAGCTAAAGCTATGGTCAGGTTTTTAAAAGGCATATCACTATATCATGGCTTTAAAATTCCATACTCTTTGCATGACCACGAAAAAAATGAACAGCTACTTACCGCTTGAAATAAACCAATAATAAACAATATTTGGGAAATGGTTAATGCCATAAAAAACTAATTTTTTTATCAGAAGTTGTGTTATTTAATGAAATAGTTATTTTCCATAACAATTTGATATATCATGCAGTTTTACTGCCTCTTATTTTATACTTTTTATTTTAAATATTACAATTATTTTCATACATTAATAAAGTGTTTCTATTTTACTTCCTTATTTGAATTCACAGGCAGTTAGGCCTGTACCTTCTAGAGTGAATTTCTGGTTGGTTACTGAGCCAAATAACAACTAATGAAGAGGAAATCATGGTTTTAATGCTATGAGATATACGCAGTTAGTTTTCTTAATTTTCACATTTGGTAACTTTCTTATGATGAAAAGAGAGTTTAAATTAGAGAATTTGAAAATTTGGACATTTAAAAAATGAATTATCGTTCTCAGGCTCAAATGTCCAGTAGTTTTACAGTCTATTACTGTGAGCTAGTGAATACCGTGTTTTAAGAGCCACTTTGTTGAATTTTCAATGTGGGAAGAGCTTGTGTAGTAAGTACTAGCTGAAGACTAGAAATGTAGCCCTCAAAGGCAATACAGGCAGATATTATATCTGTAATTCAAGTTTTGTTCAACTAAAAAAATTCAGAAGTTACCTATAGTCATTCAATTGTAAGTATTTTTATTTTCTTGTTATAGCCATTTTCAGCATATCATTAATTCATATTTGTTATTTGTTTACTAATTCATTTATTTTGAAGTGCTTATGGGTACAAGATACCTCATTTACTCTTAGAAATTAATATCCTAGTTACTGTTATGTCTTGAAGTCTACACAGCAAAAACATAAATAAAAGCAAGAATAACAAAGAAATATGTGCCTGTTATTTTCAGATTTTGCATTTTATATGTATAGAGCTATGCTGTAAGTAAATTTCTAACCTGTATTTCTTAGTTCTAATTTACTCATTTGCTGGTATCTACATTTTATTTAAAAAAAGTGTTCATCCAAAATAATTGACAAGCTCTTATTAATTTGTTAAATACTAGTATGTAAAGATGATGAGCATTTTTCTGTTAGGTTAGTACAGATTGTGTAAAACGTTGTAACACTGCATATGTGCAAGAGAGGAGAAATGAAGAGAAGTGGTGAGAATGGTGGGAGAGCAAGGGACTACAAGTGATATCAGAACTCGGACGCAGCCACATATGCAATGCATTGTAAACAAATGTGTAAGGTTACCTTGTATTTGAACTCACAGCAAGTGAAACACTAATCCCCTACCTCCCTTATTATGGAAGCAGGCTGGTCAGTGCTATTGCACATCTATGCTTCAAGAGTGGAGGACTATTGCGATGTTTTACACCAGCTGTAAAACATTTTAAAACAAACTTTTTATTTTACATTTTAGTAAAAAATAGTTGTCATATTTCAAATGTTGTATTATTATATAGTCTTAGCTATTATGAAATAACAACAGTAACTATTATTATTATTATTATTATTATTATTATTATTATTATTATTATTATTATTATTATTTAAGTTAAGAGTTTATTGAAAAGTGTGTAACATTTCCTTAATATTGATTCTTTAATGTATACCCAAATTCATGAAAGTAGCATTGATAAGATATACACTATCATCTTGTGTTAATAATGAATAGACAGCCGTTAAACATCTATCTTGTTTGTATGCTTATCTTACCTCATTTTCCAGATGTTTATTATAATTTTCTGTGTGGTCTTTAATTTTGATATTTCATTACTTTAATGGGTATTTACATTAACCTTTTTATCCCCAAAATAATGGAAAGTACACTATTTCTCTTGTTAATGGTACTACTTATTTTTACTTCATGGTTTATTATTCATAAAGCAGGTTTATCATGTTTCTTTAAGTTTCTCATATATTATTTAAGTATTTCAGCCTGTTATTAATCTGCAGAGTATCTATTTTCAATAATCTGTTAAAGAATGCAGGTGTGTTAAAACTTAATAATAGCTTTACCAAATCCTGTTACATGCAGGTTAATTTTTTTAATAAGTACCTACAAAAGTTTGTCAATTTTAAGAATTATTTTCCATAATTCTGATTATATATTTATATATATATATTTATACATTACCTTTTTATTTTTTATTTCTATTTAAAGCCTGACCTGAATGTAGCAACATGAAAATATTAATTTTTCATTTTCCTTAACCAGAATAATTTTGCCACAAGTATTTATGTACCGGATGTTCTGGAAAAATGATCTTGGTTTTCAGCTTTTTGTGATCTTTAACTACAATTCAAACTTAAGTACTTCAGTCCACAACATAATGTCCTGTTCTGCAACATCCCTGCAATCAAATAAGTACTAGAAGTTAATTTACTTTAAGTTTATTCATACTAATAACTACCTCACAATATGCAATCCAATCTAAGGTTCTGAGCTTGGGACCCGGTGTGCCTTGTGGTCAAATGGGCCTACAGGTATAATGTAAAAAAAGCTAACACAATGTGTGCTCAGTGACAGTACCTCTGTGTTGGTAGGAGGTGTTTGTTAGCATTGGATACTGGTTACTTAGCCTCACAAGGTCCCTGCTTCTGAGTCTTACTAATAACATTTAAATAATTATAAGCATTGTTCCAGGCTATATGAGAAATAATCCGTATTTTGGAGCAATTCTTGGCAGGGTAGCCAACAGGATTATAGGTGCTAATTTTACTCTTGATGGTGTGCAGTACAACTTAACAGCCAATGAAAAAGGGAACACCCTTCATGGTGGAACAAAAGGTTTTGATAAGGTAAGGAAATCTGACATAAAATGAATGAGAAATGATTTGGTCAAATGACAGAACCTATCATAAAGCATTGATTTTTGAAGCCTGAAAGGTTTGTATGAAGGCGATCTTTAACTGCTCAGTGTTATACATATTCTGCCACCAGTTCCTCTTAACTGGTGAGTTACCGAAAATTTTATTTTGTATGCAGAGAAATTAATATCATTAGCAAGGACTATATGGAAAACAACATGGCTGTAAATGAAATCATATCAAAGCATAATATTGTATCACTATGTAAAAATGATTAAAATGAAACACAACAACCCATAGTTGATAGCAACATTGAAAAGGGTAATAATGAATGAATTCATCCTTGTGTAATTTTCTCTGGCCACTTGAATTACATATAGCATTTGTTTCATCATTTACTGATTGCTTCATTGCCATTTGTATTTTCATTTAATATTATCCATACTGTGAAGCTAAGGTTTGTATATTGAAAATTGCTACAATGCAGTCTTTAACTCATAGATAGTGGGTATTTATTTTTATTTTGACCTCTTTGTGGGCCTTGCTTTAAATTGCTATCATCACTGTCTGCTGAGACTAATTACAAGCCATATGAGGCATTTACATATCTTGTAAGGAAAATATTTGAGAGAACATATAGATTGAATTTCTTAAGGTGGTTCAGAAAACCCCTTTCATGGTATATCAATAAATCAATCAATCAATCAATCAATCCATCCATCCATCAATCAATCAATCAATCAATCAATCAATAATAATTCTTTATTGAGTGTTGAGATATTACCATTCATTTGGGCATGATCAGTATCGAGCCCTGGCTCCTATTGTGGTCGTACCCAAGTTTACAGTATTTAACAATCATATGCATTGGGCTTGCTTTATGTTAACAGTTCCTATCATTGCCCACCTTATCATCTAGTTACCTTCCATATTCTTGAATATTAACAATAATATGCATTGGACTTGCTTTACGTTAACAGTTCCTATCGTTGCCCACCTTATCATCTTGGTACCTTCCATATTATTGAATATATTCACTAAATATGATTCAGATTCTGTCTCTTAACTCTCTTATTCCCATATACTAATATTCTCCCTAGGTTATGTCCGCTTTGCTACATTCCAGGATTTCCGTACTCAATTTTGCCTGATTTGCTTATAGATTTCCTCATAGTATATAAAGGTAATTTATTTTGGCAGGTTTTAATAGAATATTTTCTTCATAAAAATTCTTGAATTTTTAAGGCACTCTAGCAAAGGGAACAATTTTCACTAACTTATTGCTACAATTACTGGTACTTAATAAAATAACCCATGTGAGGAACAAGTACAAATAATCAATTTAAAACAGAATCCAAACACTTCATTACTTCATCTAGTTTTAACTAGATGTTTTGCAGACTCTTAACCACATCATCCATCATCAGCTATCATTGACTGTCAGATACAGAATTATTCAGGTGAGGTAACTCTGGTGTTGGCTTTAGCAACTCGAAGTTTGGAATATCTTCTGGAACATAAAAATTCATGAGTTGCTTCTTGTGCCTATTTATGTAAATTTTCTTATGAATCTTCAACTCATTAGTATTAAACTCATTTCTTTCTTTTATCAAATGTGTTTCCCTTTTTATGTTATGTTGCTCTTCCAAATAATGATGAGTAGTGGCTGATCTATCCACTTATTTAAACTTATTACCACCAAATCAGAAATCTGGAATCCATGAAATAAATTATACAAATTGGAACAAGACCTAGATGGGCAAGAAAAAGAGAAATTTGGATGCAAGATCCAATGAACATCTAAGAAACATAAAATTCATACAAGTAGATAAATTGGTTATTGCTCGTTATTTTTGGGAAGAGCAACATAGAATGAAAAGGGAAGTACACTTGAGGAACGAAATAAACAGTGCTAACACGTCCAGTATTTCAGAGAAACTTTCTCATAAAGAAACACAAGAAATGATTCAGTGAATTGTTACATCCTAGAAGATATTCTGAGTTTCAAGTTCCTGAAACCAACACCAGAGCAATCTCACCTGAACAGCTCTTTGGATCCAGCAGTAAACATTAGCTAACAATGTGGACAACAGCCTGCAAAATATGTACGAGTAAATACTAGGTAAGGGGAGTAAGTGAAGTATTTTTAACTCAATTTCAAATTGAGAATCTTATTAACTTTGTTGAGTGAAAGTTTCCATGTAATTTACTTTGAGAGCACAAATTTACCAAACAGAAACAAAAAGTATGGATAACATTTTTCAAAGTGAAATGCATTACCAGAAAACAAAAGGGAAATTAAACATGTCATCAGTGATATATATATTGTTTCAAATTAAACAACGTCATTTTGTTTTAAAATTAAATAATCCAACTTGTTTCAAATAAAATATTTTAACTTCTTTCTGCAATGTGCAGGGTATTCAAAAGAAACACAACCTTAAGGCAGTGTATCGGTGAAAATCCAAAATTCTACAGTTTTCTTCTGCTTGCTTTGCTTTTCTATCATATACTCAGAATATAAAACATATAGTACACACAAAATGTTAACAAGCTATGTCAAATCATTGTTAATATATTAATTTATTATTCATAATTAATCACTTTTTGATATGGTAATGCAAAGTGCACTTGGATCCTATAATTTATCATATCACTCCCAAATGTTTAATTTGAGCTGAGTGTACAATTTTAAAGAAATTTTCATGCAGGCATTTCTTCATTTTCATTAGTTTAGTAGAAAAAGAATTTATGTATACATGTTATTAAATTTTTCAACTTTTTCAATGTGAGTTATGGAAAATAATTAATTTTAGCTCAACAATTTAATATTTTTAACTAGTACACAACAATATTTAAATCCATAATTCCTGAAGCTCTCCTGAAAACGTCAAGCTATTAAACTATAAAGTATGGTTTAGGAACATTTTTAACAGTGAAAAATGATGATAAAAAGGAATTGAGAAAAATGTTGCTTAAAGTTCAATGTAGTGTTCCTAAACAGTACAGAACCAATTAAATAGCCATTTATGGCTTTAAAATTGTTAGTATTAAAAACAAAATTATGTAACATAAAAGTACAAGTTATGAGTGCAATAAAAATGCAAAAGCAGAAAATAGAATATGTTCACATTTTTCACCAACTTTCACCCATGCATCCCTTAAGTGAATCTGTTTTACAAGTAATGGAAGTTTCCATAGTTCTGTGCTGCATGCAAATGAAGAAGATTGATTAATCATATTCTTGAACATCCTTGCAATATTTGCCATGAGGAAATTGCGCACTTCTGAGTACACATATAGTTTTTATTGTAGAGATGTGAATACCTAATACAGAGTACGACTACCTACCACACCAAATATTCTGATATACACTGTCACAACATGCAGCCCATGGTTATCCAGAACTGCAGGCCACTTCATAAGGTTACATGGCTTTATGAGTAGCTTGCATTATATTCTACAGCACAATGATAAAGCTTGTAACTAGCATTCTGAGTTGGATAGGAATTATTTTTACTTGCTTCACTGACACAAAATGCTAATTAAGAAGGTTACAGTACTATAGTGTTCATTTCAATGACTTGGTGTAAAACAAGACTAACATGCTT
This sequence comes from Deroplatys truncata, assembly GCA_030765065.1. NCBI lineage: Eukaryota > Metazoa > Arthropoda > Insecta > Mantodea > Mantidae > Deroplatys > Deroplatys truncata. The sequence continues at coordinate 603,313,782 of CM060990.1, forward strand.
TCAGGCAATTTTACAGCTCTTCACCCATTTTTAGAGTCATCAGTTACCCCTGTTCATTAAATGGAATCGTAAGGTATTGGACCTCTTCATTGTGTTTTCACTTTTCACTTTGTTATTTTAACTTATGCAAAAGCAGCAACTTATACATTTTGTCAAGGGAAGGAATAATGGTTTTAAAGTGTGAAATTTCCTTACAATGGCATATTTTCATAACAAAAAGATTAAATAAAAATAGGAAGATTTTTAATTTGTAGTAGTTATGCAATGAAGTGCATACACCTATTTGGGAGCAGAAGAAATAAGCCATAAGTTCTAGCAAACTCAGTAAGAAATATGGATTTTTCAGGTTATATGGGAGCCATATGTGCATGGCACAAAACTGACTCTGAGTTATGTCAGTAAGGATGGTGAAGATGGATTTCCTGGTACTGTTCTAACTCAAGTTACTTATCAGTTAACCGCTGACAGTGAACTAATCTTTAAAGTTCAAGCCATGACAACAAAGCCAACTCCATTAAATATAGCAAATCATGCATATTATAATCTTGCTGGTCAGGTAAGTGCATCTATCTTAGAATTTAAGAGATAAAAAGTTTATTGTAGTTAATATTACACCTGATGATTATCTCTGCAATAGCTATAGAAAAATGCTTTTCAGTGCTTAATAATTTTTGTTTGTTATAATATATGGTGGTGTGTATTCAACTTCATCTGCCACAACCATGCTGAGATAAGGAAGTTATCCACTCTATGAAGCAGAGCCATAGCTAGGGGGGGTGGCCCCCCTTGCTAAAAAGAAATGTAAAACGGAATAGCAAAAATGGATTTATTAAACTAATTCATCTTTATAGGTTGGTGGGAGCAAGATACTTTCTAATCATATCACTAATCGCACTATATTTACACCGTCTGTCTTAGACAATATCGCCAAAGGTGACAGCAACAGAAACTGTTGGTACAATCATGTTAAGATATCAGGGGCAGGTTTTCGTTCTGGTGCTAAATTTGAGTGGTTTCCAAATGAGTGCAATATCTCTCAGTTTAGAGCATTACACTATTTTGTAGTGAAATGCCATAGCCTGCAGCAGTAATATAAAATACCTACTTCGCAGTGGTCATTAATTCTCATGTTACAAACACATTTGCTGCTTAGAATATACAAAAAGTCCTATCCTAATTTTAATTCCAATTGCTGCAACTTAATCTCTGAGTATAAAATCGATTTATTTAAATATTTCAACTCAGGATTAATTCATATTTATCATTTTAATTGATAAAATTTTTTAAAAAATGGATCCCTATATATTATCCCCCCTTAATATTTTTTTTAGCTGCGCTACTGCTAAGAAGTTACTTTTCATTAATATGGTACATGAATCATATCTGTAAAACCTACACACTATTAGCTTCTAGCATTAAATTAAAGACTTCTGAAAATTCCCTGCAAGATGAGATGCAGCTAAACTGTAGTATGCATATTTATATCACATACCTGTTGTGGGGTAGCAAAAGTGGAAAGATCAAACATGGCTTTATTCAGTTTGCCATCGGAAGTTGTCTGTGGCTTTGATCATGAATAATTGCAAATGGTTATACCATTTGGTTTTTCTTTGTTTATGTTGCTATTTGATGTGTTATTTAAGCATAGGACTTAGTCATAAAGAGTATTTTTTGAAAGCTAAAAATACTTATATATAAGATGAGGCTTTCGCACTGATGCTTATTGATCAGTGCTTCATGGGTTCTATGTCATGTGAGTTCTATGAAGGTTAAGCTTTTGGCCATTCTTAGTCTGCAGCCTTATTCAGAGACTGGTGAGGTGGAGTGCAACTATTTCACATTTATGTTATAAAAAGACAGAGTGCAGCCATAGCCAATGGGAGGCTGGAGCAACAGGAATCATCCACATGCTTCAGCTGCTGATGGAGGCTGCAATTGTAGTAGTGCAAGTGTACGCTGTAGGCATTGCTGGTATCTTAAGGCTGCCAGGCTCAGACTACCATAAAATTTTAATATTTAATTAAATGGGTGCTAACAAAAATGGGCTAACTATCATTTTATCAGAATAAAGAAAAGCCAACCTTTGCAAATGCCAATAAAACAAATCATACATTGATTTTAGCCTACATTTCATTTCATTTCATTTCCTTGTTCATCCCAACTGATCATCTTACATGATTCGGGCAACATCACAAGTATATGAGTACAGTAATATCTTAATGTTTAAACTTACATAGTTACAGTATATGCAATCATATTGAACCAAATAAATAATAAGATCTATTCATTCAAAAGTTCGTCTAGAGTATAAACACAGCACTCAATACAAAATTTCTTAAGTTCTCCTTTAAACTTGTTTGTCCCTTGAATATTTTTAATCTCCTCAGGTAATTTATTCTAAAGATAGTATGCTGCAAAGTTAGATTTAGTTTTATACAATTCAATTTTATGTTTCTGCGTGTGGAAATTTTTGCTTATTCGGGTTGCATAGTTATGCATTTGGTTGTTCAATTTGCAATTTGTCGATCTTGTTTTTACTAATATTATTGTTTTAAATATGTATAGTGAAAATAATGTTAAGATTTTTAATTTTTTAAAGGATACTCTACACAACTCGGATTGCTTTAAACCCAGAATTAACCTAATTACCCTTTTTTGTAAAATAAAAATTCTTGTTGTGTATTTTTCTGCACTTTGTCCCCAAATTGTTATTCCGTATGATAAGTGTGGATATATTAATCCATAATAGACAGTCTTTAACAGTTTTAGGTTCTCTAGATTGGATAGTTGTTTTAGTACATATAAACTGCAGCAGATTTCATTTGAGATTTTTTCTGTATGTTTGTATCAAGTTAAGTTTTTATCTAGTATTATTCCTAAAAAATTAGCACTACTTGTCTATTTTATTGGTTCTCCTCCCACAGTAACTCTTAAGTTCATAATGTTTCTATATTGCTGTGTCTGAATTACCATATAAAGGGTCTTTCAACAAGAGTTTCCTATCTTTAACATGTGATAGCTGCCGTTATTATTCAGTTACAGCAGTAATTTTTTTTCATGCGTTTACAGTTGTTATTGACAAACAGCCATGGAACGTTACAGCATTCAGCAACGCGTAGAAATTGTGAAAATTTATTATCAAAATGGACCATTTGTTCGGCAAACCTTCCGTGTATTGCGTGAAGTTTACGGTGTGCATAATCGTCCCTGCGAGAGAACGATTCGGCGTTTGATCGATAAATTTGAAAGAAGTGGTTCTGTCTGCGATCAAAGAACGCCTGTACGTAATCGACGTAAGCGCTCCAACGAAAACATAGGCGCCGTTCGTGAGAGTGTACGCGAGAACGGAAACAAATCAATTGCTCGTCGAGCGCAAGAATTGGGGCTTTCGCCGACCACAACTTGGCGAATTCTGCATCTGAACTTGAAGTTTGACGCTTGCAAAATGGTGTTAACTCAAGAACTAAAGCCTAAGGACCATAGCTTGCGCCGTGTATTCGCTGACTGGGCTATGGAGCAATTGGAAGCTGACCCGGATTGTTGTCGAAAAATCATCTTCAGCGACGAAGCCCACTTTTGGAGGGATGGTTGTGTTAACAAACAAAATTGCCACTATTGAAGCAATCACAATCCAATGCAGATTCAAGAACGACCACTTCATCCCCTAAAGGTTACTGTGTGTTGTGGATTTTGATATGGTGGAATCATTGATCCATATTTTTTCCAAGATGAAGATGGAGAATCTCTAACTGTCAATGGAGAAAGATACCGGGCTCTTATAAGGGACTATATTATACTTATAAGGGCCTCAATTGGATGGTATGGATCTCAGAAACATCTGGTTCCAGCAAGATAGTGCCACATGTCATACTGCTCTCGAAACAATCAATCTTTTGAAGGAGAAGTTCAGTGGTTTCATCATTGGTGGTGATGTTAACTGGCCCCCGAGGTCATATGATTTAACGCCGTTGGATTACTTCTTGTGGGGTTATGTTGAATCTCGAGTTTATGTCAACAAGCCAGAAACAGTAAATGATCATATGAATAACATCACGTGTGTTATTTGTGAAGTTGGACCTAATTTACGTTCTTCTGTAATTGAAAATTGGGTCAAACGTATATGCGCAACCCAATGAAGTCACGGTGGTCATTTAACTGATGTTCTCTTCCACACATAATGACATTAATTATGTTCCAAAATAAAAAAAGAAATAAACCTCTATCATTTATAGAATGTGTTTTATTTAAGTTCAAAGATAGGACACTCTTGTTGAAAGACCCTATAGTTGGTTTTATTATAAATAAATAAATAAATAAATAAGTAAATAATTTACTTATCACAAAACATTTACAAAGTGAGCAAATGCTCGGAAAACAGGTGACATGTCAGAGAGAATACAAACAAAAATTATTTTACATAGTAGTCATACATGTGTTTAACAAAAACATTCTATTTATCTAGTACAATAATTTAGGGCAAAAGCCCTTTCATCAATGAAACCTACATATCTTACAAGTTACAATTTATTTGCATATTTAAAAACTATCCTCCATATATTCCCTTACCAAGTAATTAATTTACAATTTTATAAGCTATCCTCCATATATTCCTTTACAGAATAGTATGATTTGTTTACAAGCATGTTTTTGATGGTTTTGCTGAAAGATTTTATATCTTTAATTTCTCTTATTTTGATGGGTAATTTATTGTACATTTTTATTCCAGCGTAGAGAGGACTTTTTTGAATAGGGTTAGTCTATGTTCTAGTGGTTTTAAGTTACCTTTGGTTCTGGTTTTATAGTCGTGTTGTTTTTGAGCACTAAATATACTGTCAAAATTTACATGTGTACATTTACAGAGTTCCAGTATGTATTATGAAGAAAGTTAATATTTTAAGGTTAACATTATTAGAATTTATAAACAGGTTGTTAGAGTTTAAGTACTGAGTGACCCGATTTATATTTAGATTAGTGGAGTTTTCTAGGTATAGTGAACTTTTTCCTATATTTACAATTGTAGTGTCATCCGCATATGTATTTAGCTGAGACTGAGCTCGTAGAGTTACCATGTAGTGTTGAACCTCCCCACATAGGAATAAAATACCAATACAGCCATCTTACACAGTTATGGCATCTGTGCAGCCTCCTATCTAAAGTATCAAGCAAACCTAATTTTGCTATAACAAAACAAAAATGGCATGTTTTTAATAAACTGCTATAAAATTACAAGCTTTGTATCTCATCACAGATTTCCTTAAGGTTAGCTGAACTCAGAGGGGATGTATTGCAGTTTCTGCAGTAGAATGAAATGTGTAAGTTATTTTTTTAAAAATTGATGGTTAGCCTAGTGTTGTGAGCACCAATTCAATTGCTTTTGAACATACTTCAAGTATAGCTTTCTCTCAGCTACCCAGTTTATTGCTTTTGCTTTCATAGTTTCATAAATATAATGGCAAGATAAAACTTTCCAGAAAACCTAATAGGCTTGGAGTTTTATGCCTCATCACATCCTATTTTACACATATGTATAGCAAATCTTAAGCTAGGCATAACTGTCTTGGCGGCAGCTTGTGACATAAAAATCTAGTACAGTCCTGTCTCCATATAAGGAGTGTACTTCAAAAGCAGTGTTAATAACCACTATTCAATTTGAGGATAAAAATATAAACATGCATATTTGCATCCACTCACTATTTTAAACTAATTAGTATATAATTGAGGAACGAAAAACTACTATATTTCAAAATAAAATACAACAGAGGGATTAAAGCAGGTGTATAGTAGTAAAATATGTTTTTTATATTAGCTAATGTACTCACTTAAGATTCACTGCTTATAAACCTGATCCATTCTTCAGTCCTTCAGAGTAGCAATTTTATCAATGATGTCTTTAAAGAAGGGTATTGTATTCATGAGTTGAAAAAACGTTTCTTTAGAGAAATAGTTACAAATGCAGTTACTCCCTCCTGAATTGTTGAATTCCTTAAACCAGTTATATTTCTCTTTAGACAAGAGAATCTCCTTTCCATAGAAAGAAGATGGCCAGTAAAAATTTTTGCAAATAATGACCTCTATGTAGCCAAGGGAAACTAACATACCAGGATTTCTAACAATTTCTTGAATGCATTTTTCCACAAACACTGCCAGACTTTTACTGGCAAGTCAAATTCAGTTGTGGTTAATTATTAGCTAATATTTCTTTTCTGTCCTCAGTCTTTCATTTAGAAAATGGAGTTTCTTTAACATGCAAATAAGTCTGCAGAAGGCTCCATTTATAATTTGTTATAATTTACCTGTCAATTCACTTTTATAACATGGCAAAATGCATGTGCTAAAACTGAAATCCTGGATAAAGCATGAATTATTTTGCAATAATTCATTAACTGCTAACACTCCTGAAATACACATTAACAGAGCACAAAAACATGAAAAAAAGCTGCAAACATGGTGCGAACACTAATTTTTTCAATATAGCCAGAGTTAAATTAAATAGCACTGCAAAAATTTGTATCATTGCAGCTGTAAAACAAGTATGTAGCTAACTCACAAAGCCAGTATACAACATTTAAAAATGTTTTATTTCAACAAATTCTCCAAAATGTTACATTTAGCAAAAGTTCACCTAACAGTACTAATTGGTTTACACTTCATTGTGTGTATGTTTTTTTTTATAATGTTTAATTCCATTGTTACTACATGCAGCACCACAGGCCTGGTGGGATTTGAACTGCAGACCTCCCATTCATGAGTCTGTGCTTTAACAACCTCACTACCCAAGTTGATGTTCATTCTGCTGAGCACCCAATCAATGAGTGCATAATAGATATACATTTCTCTTTACCACGTGCTACTCACTGGTCTTTCAGTCATTTTGGTTGTACCTGGATTGCTCAGAACATTAGCAAGTGACTGCCATTGCCATCCCATGCCATCCCCTACTTGCAAGTACAGTAAAATTCAGATGACTGAAAAATGCAATGCCATAGCCAGGATTTGAAGCCTGAATCTTCCAGTTTCTGTCCAGTTGCTCTAACCAAATGAGCTACCATGGCAGCATGCTGGTATGACATTAAATTCCTCAAGAGACTCACATATTTTCCAATAAAACTCTAGGATATCCAGGATTATTTTGAGATGATATGTCCCAAAAGCGACTTACAATGTGATAAGTATTTTAAGTCCTGGGCTTCTAGTTTAACCAACTATTAGGTTCAATCAATGGTAATTAATTGCTCTTCCATGCAAGCCATGTATAGGACAAGGTTTGGAAGGTAGAATCAGACGACTGAGAAATTCAATGTCATAGGTGGGATTTGAACCATGGATCTTATGGTTTCCGTCTGGTTGCTCTATCCAAATTATCTACCATGGCAACATGCCAGTGTGACATTAAATTCCTGAATTGACTCACATTTTACCTGGTAAACCACACAGAGTGTGTAGGACATGGTGGCTTGTGTGAAAGAACAATTGAGGAACATTTGAACAAAACTCAACAAATGCCATTTACAAAATTTTACAAGAGAGGTATTTTTTAGTTGTACTCAATATTATTGACTAAAAAAATTTCAAAAACATGGTACTGGTCATACTTGTAGATAAGAATTGATGAAGGAATAATTGAAGTTCATCATTAACTGCCTTTATTGTAAAAACAAAAATTACTAATTACAAATTTTTAAAAACTCAACATTCTACTTTTTCATACATGTTTGTTCTTTATTTTTTTAAAGCCAAGTGTTACAAACAGACATTCTAAGCATTTAATTTCAATGGGTCCTTAAATATATTGCATTTTATAGATAATATCAGAATAAGAAGTTAACAATGTGTTAGAAAATTTACATTTTTCTTGTGAGTTAACAGATGAATAGAAGTTTCCACAGTAACAAAATACGCTATGTGATCAAAAGTATCCGGACAGCCCCAAAACCATACGTTTATCATCTTGGGTGCATTGTGCTGCCACCTACTGCCTGGTACTCATTATCCGTTACCTCAGTAGTCATTAGACATCGTGAAACAGCAGAATGGGACGCTCCGTGGAACTCACGGACTTCGAACATGGTCAGGTGATTGGGTGTCACTTGTGTCAGAAGTCTGTATGCGAGATTTCCACACTCCTAAACATCCCTAGGTCCGCTGTTTCTGATGTGATAGTGAAGTGGAAACGTGAAGGGACATGTATATCACAAAAGCGTACAGGCCGACCTCGTCTGTTGACTGACAGAGACCGCCGACATTTGAAGAGGGTCGTAAAGAGTAATAGGCAGACGTCTATCCAGACCATCACAGATGAATTCCAAACTGCATCAGGATCCACTCCAAGTACTATGACAGTTAGGCGTGAGGTGAGAAACCTTGGAATCCATGGTCGAGCGGCTGCTCATAAGCCACACATCACGCAGGAAAATGCCAAACGACGCCTCGCTTGGTGTAAGAAGCGTCAGCATTACACGGTACACAATGTGGCGATCCGATGGCAGGGTGTGGGTATGGCGAATGCCCGGTGAACGTCATCTGCCAGCGTGTGTAGTGCCAACAGTGAAATTCGGAGGTGGTGGTGGTGTTATGGTGTGGTCGTATTTTTCCTGGAGGGGGCTTGCACCCCTTGTTGTTTTGCGTGGCACGATCACAGCGCAGACCTACATTGATATTTTAAGCACCTTCTTGCTTCCCACTGTTGAAGAGCAATTCGGGGATGACGATTGTATCTTTCAACACGATCGAGCACCCGTTCATACTGCACGGGCTGTGGTGGAGTGGTTACACGACAATAACATCCCTGTAATGGACTGGCCTACACAGAGTCCTGACTTGAATCCTATAGAACACCTTTGGGATGTTTTGGAATGCTCACTTCGTGCCAGGCCTCACCGACCTACATCGATACCTCTCCTCAGTTCTGCACTCCGTGAAGAATGGGCTGCCATTTCCCAAGAAACCTTCCAGCACCTGATTGAAAGTATGCCTGCGAGAGTGAACCCTGTCATCAAGGCTAAGGGTTGGCCAACACCATATTGACTTCCAGCATTACCGATGGAGGGCGCCATGAACTTGTACGTCATTTTCAGCCAGGTGTCCGGATACTTTTGATCACATAGTGTATGTTTCTTACATCTTAAATCTATTATGAAGCTCATAGTCACATGTTTTAATAGGACTGAAGTAATAATACATATTTTAATACAACAATTTTTAGATTTAATGCTGTATGAAATCCAAAATAATAAACACAGTCCTCTTTAATCTAAAGGTTCTTCAAAATGCAGAATTTGGTTTTCAGTAACATTAGCATTCCCTCGTATAGCTTTTGAATAGAATTCTTTACTTTCCTGTGAATAATTTTCAAAATAAGACATCAACTTCTTCATGTCATTAGCTTTATGTTTGCTTACATGATTCACTGATGGAAGTTGAACTGCTTCAAACATTATCGAAGTGCTTCTCTTTCCAGGTTTCAGCACCTCAACTTCTTTTGGTGAAGTAAAGTAAGTATTTTGAAAAAGGCATTGTACCTTGGTCTTAGGTCTTCTCACATAATGCAGTACTCTTACCTCATATATCTTAAAAGGCACTTTGGCTTTCATTACACATTTGGAGATTGATTTCATATTGTTAACTATACCAGTCTTTACCCCAAACCTTAACTACCCCAAACTTTCACATAATGTCATAAATTCTGAGGATAGAGTGGTTGTTTTGTGTTTTCTTAGTTGTTTTTCAATAAGGCCAAACGCCCTGTCAGGAGGTAAGTTGCTATGTCCACGTATTGGGAAATAATGTTGAACTTCTTTAAATACCTTTGAGCTTTCAATGTAACTCATAAGCATTGCCATCATTGTGGAGCTTTTGTTTTGGGAGCCACAAGAATCAGAAAGTAATCTGAGACTAAGATTTTCTGCATCTTCTTTCATAAGACCTTGCTCTAAAGAAGTCAAATAGTCTCTCACAGCAGATGCAATTTCATTTGCTTCCTGTCCTGAATCTGACTCAAGTCATGTGTAATTAACTACTTTGCTTTCTTTTCGAATTAATTCCAGATCTTGAGCTTACTAACTCAACAAGAAAGTGTACATAAGCTGAGCAGCTATCAGTATGAGGATTTCCAAAGCCCAGGTTAAAATATTTGTAGAATACCTTTTTATAATTTGAAAGAGAGCAGCCCAGCAACCCTTGTCTATCACGAAAAGCATTGTATCTATCATGCATTCTTATAATATGTAGCTCTGGTGGAAGATATGACTGCTTAACTTTATTTCTAGAGTAATGAGAAGAACTGCATTTATACTTGAGTATATCCTTGTTAATGAACTGCGTCTGCTCTTTGTCCCTTTCCTGGAGCTTGCGAGCTCATTCACCTCAATTCGCCTTAGGTAATGCACAACCCAGCTTATATCTTATGGCAATGCGCCTGAGTCTGCTCCGAACTGTAGTAGTTTTTAGTGTTGTATTTGTTAGCCTCACGTTGTGGTACCAATTTGCGAGAGAACAAATTGTATATATTTTGAGCCTCACGTATGGGAGCCAATTTGAAGTAAATATTGCTTACGTAATGTTTGTAGCGTAAGTTATTAGAACTTGTAGATCTTATGTTGTGCTGCTTACTTCACGCGTTGCCATCTTGTGACGTCATTCATTTGTTTGGTTTGTAGCTCCATCTGGCGTAGCAATTTGTGGCAGTATTAGCTTGTGTATGATTTTATTTCAAATGTCCTCCGGCTAGCTGTTTGGGTCGAACATGTATCTCTATGCAGGTTGTGAAATGGAAAGGAATCTTTTATCCAGAAATTACACTTAATGAAGAAATTTGTTTTATAATTTTTTTATTGTCGAACACGTTCACTAACACTTTTACATATTGATTTAGATACTCGCCAAACTGAAACTGTTTGTAATAACTTCTTACTTATCACTTTTAACTCTGTATTTCAACTTTGTGTATGATTAACTTTATAATACTTTAGATTCTCGTAATTCTGCTGCGCGTAACTTGACGAACTGAAGGACTGACTGACGACGTGTAATGTGCTAGGAATTTTTATTAACTGGGGGCGATCTACCTTGAACCTACCCTATTTATACGCCTGCATCAAGATACGCCTAAAGATTATAAATGAACTACTATTGGCTAATAAAACGCGCCAACATTAGCGTCTATTTTAATATCCAATGAAAACCACGAACACATATTGCTTTTAGGGAAACATTCTAGAAGGTTCTACCGAAAACGCGCGAACATTACGTAACTTCCTTGTTCCCAGTAATGATAAACAGCTCACCCCCTCGCTGCATTATTGCGCTATTATTGACAGTTTCAGTAAAGCCGTATAAACTTATTTCCCAATAATAATTACAATTAATAAACATCTGAAATCAATGTCACATAAAAATGCATATTCATATTACAATCATTATTTACATTTAAGTAATTTGTGATACAAATTACCGCATCATATGCCCCACTAGAAACATAATTATAAATATTTACAACTTGTTTGGAAATTTTATAATTGTGTTTTTAGTCTCCTAAATCTTGGAACACACGCTATCACTTTCACTTAACACTTCACACGCATTTAACACACGATATATATATTTTTTTTTTATCTCGCCACTACTTACTGGCTCTGGTTTAATTAATTTAGATATTAATCTGACATCACAAATTTTTTATAGCAACTACTTTACCCTAAATTATTTAATTACTGTTACCAAATTGTTTACTTTCTTAAGTTGTTGACAAAAATTTATACATTTAAGATTTTTGTAATTGTTTAACATTTTTACCAAAATATTCACCCTCTATACAAATATTTACATCTCTTAAACCTAGGCAATGTTTCACCTTTTCTGTTTTCTACATAAGTATTTGTTTTTAATTATATTTACCAATTTTTGTTATTTTGTACTTTATCTTAACAATACTCTTGGAATAGTATTTATGTACTTTACTTTAATATAACATCATGCTTTATTTCACATGTTCAGTTACTAATAAAATGTTATTTTCCTCTCAAACATTTAGTCATGTCCAAAATTTATTTCTCCTTTCACATGACGTACATATTTATTTAACCCTCTTACGTTCCAATACATTGCTCTGCATTTTGTCTTTAACTATCCAGCATTTACTTTACATTTCATTGCTATTTACCCTCCTGGATCAAATTGTGTGTGGCTAAACATTACTCGTAGTAGTATCCTAACCTTCAAAATTCTGTTCATGAATAACCTCTTGTATTCATTTGAAATTTCATCACATGATAACATTTGAAAACAATCTACAGTTTCTTGAACAATACATCTTTTAACAACTTTCATTTTCAATTCATCTGCTATCTTTTTACTTTGATAATACTCTGACAAATCTGTACTAAACTGTACTGGATTGGAGTTTTCATTTTGAAAAGCTTGGTACTTGTTAAGTTCAGAAGTTTGCTTTTGATTATTTACAGGCAAAACTTTAACTTCTTCGTACAATTTATTTCTTTGCATTATTGACTCATTCTGTATTTCTGATATCTCCCCTCTGAAATTAACTTGCGCCTTATTCACATCTACATTCATAACCTCTTTTATCTCTCTTATCTCACTTGAAATTCTACTCACTTGACTTCCTAACTCTGTACATTCTACATTAACCTCACTTTTAGTATTAACCTCACCTTCTTTGTTACCTATTTCCCTGCTCATGCCTAGCATTTTCTTTGAAACTTCTCCTATCTCACTTACTATTACTTCCTCATTTTCATCTCTCATTTTTGGCATACTACTATCTAGCTTCATAACTTTCTTTTCAATTTCTTCACTGCTTTGATCTACTTTTTGCTCTAATACCTCATTACTCCTACCAATATTTTCAATTGATTTCCTGTTTTGTTCTAAGCTCTTAACAATATCTTCCCTCAATTCTCTCTTATTCTGATCTAGTTTTTGTTCTAAACTCCTATCAATATCTTCTCTCAATTCCCTATTATTCTTTTCCATATTCTTAGTTAGTTTTTCTAATTTCTCACTATTCTGAGTTAGTTTTTGTTCTAATTTCTCATTATTCTTTTGCATATCTTCCCTTATACTCTGAGTTAATTTTTGTTCTAATTTCTCATTAGTCTTAACAATATCTTCCCTCATACTCTTAACAATATCTTTCAGCATTTCCATCATCATACTAGCATCAAAATTAACATTTCCTGCTATTCTATTCTCACTTTCTGCACTAACATTTTCATCCTCAAATCCTAAAAAGTCTGGGCTATTTTCTGTAACCTGTATTGAATTACAGCTAACTGTTACATTATCTCCTTCCATCATTGTTTCTTCAATATTATTAGTAGCCCTTGTTTTTGTTTTCTAAAAAAAAATTACTATACTCTGACCTTTTGTGATGCTGTCTGTTGCTGTTACTTTGATGTCCAGCTTCCTGCCCCATTCTTCTAAATTTATGTATCGCTTCGATGAAACTGCGTAGTTTTGTTGTTTTGTAGCTGAATTCCTTGTTGCCTTGTCATCTCGGAATTACGATGTCCAATCATCCATGTAGTCTGTCGTCCCTTTTGTTGTTTCTGGAATCTGCGTCTTGTAGATCATTTCACTGCTGCTTTCGTTCCACGTCCTGGTTATGCTGATCCTTTCCTGGTCATCGTGTTCCTTTCCTGGTCACTATGCTCCACGTTCTGGGCGCCAATTTGTAATAGATTAGTGCTTACGTATTTGTTAGCCTCACGTTGTGGTACCAATTTGCGAGAGAACAAATTGTATATATTTTGAGCCTCACGTATGGGAGCCAATTTGAAGTAAATATTGCTTACGTAATGTTTGTAGCGTAAGTTATTAGAACTTGTAGATCTTATGTTGTGCTGCTTACTTCACGCGTTGCCATCTTGTGACGTCATTCATTTGTTTGGTTTGTAGCTCCATCTGGCGTAGCAATTTGTGGCAGTATTAGCTTGTGTATGATTTTATTTCAAATGTCCTCCGGCTAGCTGTTTGGGTCGAACATGTATCTCTATGCAGGTTGTGAAATGGAAAGGAATCTTTTATCCAGAAATTACACTTAATGAAGAAATTTGTTTTATAATTTTTTTATTGTCGAACACGTTCACTAACACTTTTACATATTGATTTAGATACTCGCCAAACTGAAACTGTTTGTAATAACTTCTTACTTATCACTTTTAACTCTGCATTTCAACTTTGTGTATGATTAACTTTATAATACTTTAGATTCTCGTAATTCTGCTGCGCGTAACTTGACGAACTGAAGGACTGACTGACGACGTGTAATGTGCTAGGAATTTTTATTAACTGGGGGCGATCTACCTTGAACCTACCCTATTTATACGCCTGCATCAAGATACGCCTAAAGATTATAAATGAACTACTATTGGCTAATAAAACGCGCCAACATTAGCGTCTATTTTAATATCCAATGAAAACCACGAACACATATTGCTTTTAGGGAAACATTCTAGAAGGTTCTACCGAAAACGCGCGAACATTACGTAACTTCCTTGTTCCCAGTAATGATAAACAGCTCACCCCCTCGCTGCATTATTGCGCTATTATTGACAGTTTCAGTAAAGCCGTATAAACTTATTTCCCAATAATAATTACAATTAATAAACATCTGAAATCAATGTCACATAAAAATGCATATTCATATTACAATCATTATTTACATTTAAGTAATTTGTGATACAAATTACCGCATCAGAACACTCCTGGAAAAATACATATGAAATAAATAAAACTTGTTCAGACAATTATTTTCTTTCTACAAACTTTTTGTTTAGGCTATAAATAAAATCAGACTTGCGTGTCACTTTTCTGAATGTTGAGTACAGGAATCTTAGCCTTCCCTTTCTCATATATAGTATGAGATTGACACAGATCTTCCTTTACGTTTATCGTGTTCCTTCCCTCTGTGTCTTTTAGGCAAGTTCAATCTCATGTATCATAGTAACAAATTGTCCCATTCAACTTCTACCATATTCATATCAGGCTATCTCTAAAATGAATAAGATATTTGAAACACAAAGATCCTACTTTGCATGTTGGTTTTTTGTTGTTTCAATATGGTTACAGTCCATATTCAATCTTCATTTAAGGGTGCAATCACACACTTCTTACTCTTTTGGCATTGGTGACTCCTGCTTTGTGTTCCACTTTTCACCTCCTGAACTGTTTCAGAATATTCTGAATCTTCTAAGTTCTTAATAATGATGTTCCACACAAGAATGTTCTACAACAACTGCTAATCTTACATTGAAACAGTGGCTGAAAGAGATTTATGCGGAAAAGTGTGCATTGTTTCCAAAAAGCACTTAGCAAACAGTTGATTTTCTTGTCACAGTTGTGTGATTGCCCGACAATATACATGTGCAAGTACAAGGGCTATTGAATTTAGCCTTTAAATAATAATAAATATGTTTTTAGTTTCAACCATGCAGTATAAAATAAGGATTAGTTGAGTTTTGTGAAATCTTGAAAATGGAGATATCAAGTTTCATGAAAATTTGCTATATTCAGGTGCCTCTTACAATGGTAAATATTCAGTTTGTCATATTTTCTGTTAACAATTGTATGAGGCTCATATTAAACCACCAGAATCCCTTAAAAAACAAATTTTGAAAAAATGCCATTTGTTGAGTTTTGTTAAAATGTTCCTCAATTAATTTCCATCGATTGACCTAATAGTTGGTTAAAATATAAGACTGGAACTTAAAGTACTTTAGACATTGTAAGTTGCCACTAGAGTATGTCATCTTAAAATAATTTGAGATCTCCTTGTTGTTTACCGGGAAAACTGTGAGGTAGTTGGGGAATTTAATGTTGTACCGGTATGTTGCCATGGTAGCTCAGTTGATTAGAGCAACCAAACAGAAACTGGAAGATCCATGATTCAAATTCTGGCCATGGCATTAATTTTTCACCTGTCTGATTCTACCTTTCCAACCTTGTCCTATACACGGCTTGTGTGGAAGTACAATTAATTACAGTGAAATTCCTTTCTGACAGGATTGGTTGTATAAGGTGTTCCAAAGGATGTAAGTGTAAGAATCAGCCAAAGGAGTGTGCTGTTAGTAATAATCTATGTCAACACTTAGAAAAGATGGTTTTGGTTAAACATTAAAAAAATATATAACATTATTAATGATGCAGATACTAAATGAATGGCTGGTGCAGTTGGGCTGTATCTACTGTACCTGAAAAGCTGGCATGGACTCTCTATGGAGGGATAAGAGGGCAGCTGCCAAAGCTAGCTTTGATTCTAGCTCAGATCAGAAGCTGTGCTTGACTCCTATTTGCATTTTTTATTAATAAAGTATTGCCAGTGATACTCAGCCACTAACTTTGTAGTAGCCTTATAGAAAATATTTTAGCCTCATGTTCTTTTTTACTACACTTGCAAATTTTTCCTTCTAAACATGTCTTAATATCCAAAAACTTCATTTTCCCTGTTCATGTTTGAGAACATAAACATTATTTGCAATAATTCTAACATGATTATCAAAATGCTCAAATCAGCTGCTAAGAGTTTAAAATATTGTAATTACGTATTTAAAATGAACCATCTTCAACTTCAGTACAAGTTTTAATCTCATCAGTGATTTGCATTTTGCTCATTTTTTGTTTTTTAGTTTATAGGTATATTTTCAGAGCTATTAACCACTCATATTAGAAACTGTTAAGGCTGACCATGTAATCAAATGGATTTGCTTATATCTACTTTGATACTTTTATGATAAAAATAAAGTGGTAGTCTATCTATAGCTATCATTTAAACTCTTCACTGTTATGAACAGAGCCATTCTGTCAGCTTGTGCCGCCTTCCACGCACTGTAAATGGAATGATGCCACCAAATTTCATGCACAGTTGATCTAATCTTACTGTATTTAGATATGAGTATAGTTGATTATATGTTTAAATGAGTAGGTCTACTGTAAGTTACACTTCTTGTAGGTTGAATATTTTATGTAGTTTTATGTTTTACTATTATATTAAACATTCTTGATACATTTGTAATATTGGTCCATACTAATTGACTACAAAGATAAATTCTTTTGTTTGCCTAAATGAGGCAATTAACACTGCCTTTGCTTTTAAATGAGTCAAATATAGATGTTATATCCTTTTTTATAATTATTACAGCATATTCCATTACATACCTATTTATGATACTACATGCTAGGGTTAGCTTCTTTATGTCATATTTATAATTCATTACAAAATAAATACAATTTACTTTTCATATTACTATAAAATGACTATTAATAGAATTTTACATAGTTTGTAGGTTTTGAGAATTAATTTTGTTAATAAATATTATGAACTATTTTATACATATTTGAATTGAGTCTTTTGAATGAGGTGGCCAAATTCCATTTACTTTTGTCACTCTTCTCTATATCCATATTCTTTTATTATCTAGTGAGCTACATGCATATATTTGATGTTCTATAGTTGTTCATTCTGTTTGCACTTGCACATAGGGTCATAATTTATTTTAATTGTATGGAAATTTGCATTTACCCTTCCATGGCCAGTTAAAAATGATGTTATGTTGGGCATTAATTTATATTTGCTTTTATTCTGTTACATACAGTGAGGAAATAGGACTTTGTTGTTTTGATGTTAATTGCCATTCTCTTTCCCATTTCTTGTAGCTTATGTTCTGCATTTGATTGTATGTTTCACTTTTCGGCACTCTTTTGTAGCATACTTCTAGGCTATTTGCTGCCTGCTTCACTAGTAGGTCTGCCATTTAGTTACCAAAATGCCCTTCATGTGCCTTTATTCATTTTAAATTTATTACTTTTTTAATGTTTTTATGTACAATGCAATTAACTGCAGTTTACAGAAATGGCTTGCTCAAACCTCAGGTTGAGAAAAAGTTATTGCTGAGTTCATGAAGGAACATGTCATATACAGAACCACTATTTAGTACTCCCTTTTTTTATTCTACTATTGGGAATCATTATTGCCTGATTCATAGATTTATATTAACATAACTCACTATAAAACTAAGGATACTCAGTCTCATACAAATGAATGGCCATAAGATAAAAACAAGTGAATGTGCAGCTTCTATGGTATTCAACTCACAAAGAATTAAAGTATTCGTCCTACTTCTTTATTTACATCACACAAAATATTGAAGTCGAATATATCATGAAGAAGCAAACCAAAATCAGTGTAGAATTCAATATACAATAGCAACCTATTCTTGTATGCCATATAGTTTTACTTCACTCCAAATATCTTGAAAAATAAGAGAGTAAATTGTGGTTTCTTCACCCATATACCTGAATCACCAACAGTGATTTGAATCCACATTGGCTGACACAGGCATGTAAATAAATAATAGCAAAGGGGTTAATTGACCTTAAAACCACTAATTCTGAAAGGTACCACCTTTTCATCACTTTAGTGATAAAATATGAAGCCTTCACATCCTTACATAATAGAATATATCATTATTAGCCCTTCATATACCAAGCAGGATACAACTGCACCCCACTCACGAAGTTTTCATTATTCCATGTTTTTTATCTTCACTTATGTATTTTATCCACCATTAAAAGGTTAAATAAACATTTTCTGAATGTATTCATCTATCCTCAGAAAAAAAGAAAAAACACAAAACAGTTCTTAAAATGCAGCTAACTTGTATTGTTTACAAATAGTTATGAATAGTTTTTTGTCTCAACATTGTCTTTCATTTTGCGTATAATAGCGATACAAATGTTGTATTGTATGTATGGCAACAATAACAACAATGCAAGGTTTGAATTACAATAATGACAACAACAATAATAACAACAACAATAATAATAATAATAACAATAATAATAATAATAATAATAATAATAATAATAATAATAATAATAATAATAATAATAATAATAATAATAATAATAATAGAAGCTTTAGCATCACCATCATCATCATTATTATTAGTTTTGAGACGGACTACCTAGCAGCAAGGAAGTACAGAAAACATTGTATTGTGTTTATTGAAGCATTAACAGCAGTATATGTGGAAAGTGTAAAAATGAAAATATAATTTTATGATCCAAAGAATATGGAGGAAGTGATGAATAGTTTGTATGCCAAAGATGATTTTGAATCCATTCCTGATGCTTCTGAAACTGAAGATTACAGTGAAGAAGTATACCTGATTGATTAGTTTGAGGTTAATTACCACAGGAATATATTCATTGACACAAGGTGTTACTGCTGCTAGATCCATCTATGCATTAAAGAGTGGGTTGATTTGGGAGACAACTTGCAAGAGGAAGAGTAGATGAAAAAAAAAGGATATACTGAAAATTAGATCTGGCCATACACCTTTATCTCAAAATGTTAGTTGAAGAAGTGAGGTGTTTACACTTTTTCCTTATCCAGGTGTGCTACAGAATACTGTAAATTACACCAATCAAAAGAGCTAAAAGCATATATTATTCTCCAAATATATCTGGTATGGGCAAACTGTATGGACTCCAACTAAAATAATGGAAGTGTTATGAATTTGTAGCTGAGCTTTTGATTATGCATGCACTGAAGTCAAAGCCAGAATATCTGTCCATGTTATAGAGTTCATTGTTTGAAAGGAGAATATTTCCAGTTTCTTTTTCAAGAAGTTGCTTTACAGAGGTGCTCAAGTTCATCTGTGTCAATGAAATAGATACTTTTGAAGAGCAAAAGAAGAGTGACATATAGTATGATTTGAGATGTGGCCACCACATTTTCATCCTATTATCAAAAAATTATAAATCGGGTTCTCATCTAACAGATGATGAACCATTTTTTGGTTCCTGTAGAGATGCCCATTCTACATATATGTACATGAAATCAAAATCAGTGACATATGTTGTGAAAATGCACATGTTATGCAATGTTGCAGCAGCATATGCCATAAACATGCAGATTTATGCAGGAAAAGAGGGATCAGCACCAGAAAAGAATCAAGATTCTAGAGCCTTGCTGGAACTGATAAACTTACTGAAACCAGGCTAAGGAATCACAACTGAGAATTTTTCCAGCAGTATTTTCCAGACTCAAGACCTTCTGAAATAGGGACTTAGTCTAACAGATATGCTAAGAAAAAGGAAAGCTGAAATTTCCCCTAAACTTTAGCTGATACCTGCTAGGAAGGGTCTATCATTGATATTGGCTTTCAGTGGGAATCTTACATGTACCCAAGAGAAGTAGATAAAGCAGTTATTCTGCTTAGTTCTGAGCAGCATGATGATAGTTGTGCAGTGAAAATCATTACAAGCATGATATCACTCTGCACTTTTATTATGTAAAATAATAAAAATAAACATTTACTAAACAGGATACATTTCTATCATACATGGTATTCCATAGATATTAAAAAGCTTGGTATGTGAAGGGTTAGTAAGTATCAACAGAAACTTAGATGAAAATTCATAAAAGTAGGTTGGCACAAGGACAACCATTTAGATGAAGTAGGTGAAAGGGCACTTCACAATGAATTTAATATACTTATACATTTAAACAGATTCTAGATTAAAATTATGGAAAGATATGTCTATGTGGAGTAACATTCATGGTTAAGAATAATCAAATACGAGTAGAAAGTGCAATGGATATCCTTAATACTGTTATGCAAAGGGTGGGAGAGGAAATGAAAACAATAAAGAGGGTTTACATAAATGATAAGGACTGGTCCGACGAAGAATGTAGGGTATCAAAAAGACAAGTAAAACAACTGCTGGTTAGGTAGAGGGAATTAGGTGATAGAAAATCTAAGGACGATTATATGCAAGGGAGGAACTCACATAATTTATTGTTAAAACAAAAGAAAAGGGACTGGAGAGAAAGTAATGAAAGGAATTTGATAAAGTGTGTAAATAATGTTAATAAGGTATGGCAGGCTCTTAAATCAACCTATAATAAATGTGTAACTAAACCCAATATTGAGCCAGGACAATGGATGGAGTATTTTAAAACATTATATGGGGAAGACAGGAGTATAGGAATTACAGGATTTCTGGAAATAGGGAAAGTTTTTGTAGAGATATTGGATGGTGAAATTAGGAATGAGGAAATAATAAAACAAGTTAAGTTACTGAAGAAAAATAATGCTACTGGAATTGATGGCATCCTAACAGAGTTTCTTAAGGAGTGGTGTACTGAAACAGGAAGAGTGAAAACTTTATTAGATTTATTTAATGTAATTATTAGAAAGGGTTATGTACCTAAACGACGGAGGGAAGCTATCATCCATCCTATATATAAAGGTAGGGGTAATGTCGATAAACCTAATAACTACAGAGGTATTGCATTACTATCTAATATAGGAAAACTTTTTGCGGGCATTTTGGTGGCCAGACTACAAATTTGGGTTGAAAAATATCATATTCTTTTTGAATTCCAGATGGGCTTTTGCAAGGGAAGGAGAACAAGTGATAATTTATTTATTATAAAAACATTAGCACACAAATATTTAAAAGAAAAAATGGGTAACTTGTATATGGCTTTTGTAGACTTAGAGAAAGCTTATGCCCGAATTGAGTTACAACTTCTGTGGCATAAATTAGTGTGTAAGGGAGTAAGTCAGCAATTGGTGAATATTATTAAAGCATTGTATTTTGAGAACACCTTCTGTGTAAGGGTGAGGCAGGCTGTATAACAAGAGAAATGCAACAAAAGAAAGGCCTCAGGCAAGGATGTAAGTTAAGCCCAGTTTTATTTAATTTATACATAGATGATGTCTTACTAGAAATTGGAAGGAATAATAACTGTGCACCAATAATTAACTACAATCAAATCCCAGGACTTCTTTTTACAGATGATCTAGTGGTAGGATCTATTACAGTAAGTGGTTTAAAACAATCATTACAAGCAATTGATGTGTATTGTAAAGAATGGAAGTTAAAAGTGAATCAAGAGAAAACAGAGATTGTGGTATTCAAAAAGGGGGGAAAATTAAACAAGTATGAAAAGTGGAAAGGAGAGAATAAAGATTACAGGGTGGTGCGTGACTGTATTTATTTAAGAGTAAAAATAGATGGAGGTAATAAATGGGAGAAACAAAAGAAGTTTGCATTGGCAAAAGGTAAAGGGACGATGGCAGCAATCAGAAGCTGCAAATATAGAGTACTTAATATAAATGTTAAATGGCTGGAAAAAGTTTATGAGATGGTTGTGGAGGCAAAAATGATGTATGGTATAGAAATATGGGGATTAGATAGAGGATGGGAAAGTATAGATGAGGCGCACAGGATGTTTTGTAGAGAAATACTAGGGTTACCGAAGGCAATTGTAAGACTGGTAGCGCAATTAGAGATGGGCAGGGTGGTGAATAAGGGGAAGATAATGGAAAGAGCTTTGAAATTTTGGTTTAAAACTTTAAATTTAGGAAAAAGTATTGTGTTAAGACTGTGTATAGAATACCAAGAGAATAGTTTAATGAATGATGGATGGGTAAGTAATTTAAGGAACATTTTGGAGATAAATGGGTTAGGAGACATGTGGAGAAGGAGAGAAAATAACGTGAAAATTTTTTGGAAAAAGACAAGGAAAAGACTGGAAGATATAGAAATACAAAACATGTTCAGTGAGATTGCCGAAAAGAGCTCATTAGTTTGTTATAGGCCAATGAAAAATACATGGGGTAGGGAAAAATATATAGACATAGTAAATAAAAAAGAGAGAGAATCTATTGCATGGGTAAGAACTGGAGCATGGAGGCTAAGAGGGTTAAGACAGGGTATTCCTCAAAACCAATGTCTGATATGTGGTGGTAATGAAGACATTGAACACATAGTATTTAAGTGCCAAGGAACAGAAAATTGGAGAAGAGAATTTATTAAAAAGAAGTGGTTAAAGGGGGATAGAAATACGCTTATAACCAAAATGATGTTCAAGGATGCTAGGAGCATTGGACAGTTTTTGTGTAAAGTCAAAAATAAATGGCTTTGGACAGTGGATAGAGAAAAGTAAGAGGTAGTGTATCTTACTTTGAATGGAAAACTATGGTGAATGTGTGATGGTAAAGTAATCAATAAGTGACAATGGAAAAACAAATGGAAATGGGATGTGAAAAACTGAAGCAAGATAATTTATTGATGGGAAATTGTAAAATGTAGATAAACTGTAGTGATTGTCTACAGAATGAGTGGCTAGGGTCAAAAATCAGTAGACAATCAAATTGTAAATCTCTTAGTAGAATAAATAAATAAAAAATAAAAAATATAATTATATTTAGTTCACAAAACATCAATATACATCAATTTAAATTTAAGCATGATTATAGATACTAATGGCATATGACTGGGATGACTATCCCTTTTACCATAAATTCATGCCTTAACAACTAGAAACATGCCCATTCCCCTGCACAGGCATTAAGTGTAGCACTCAGAAAGTAGAGTTTGAGGTTTACAAACCTTTAAAAAACATAAATATAAAATATAAAAAATTGATTACAGATAGACAGTACACAACACATTCTACTATCCTTAAGCTAATGTCATCTGTAGACCCAAAAACAGAGATAGAGGTTGGCCTCTGAGCAAAATAGAGAGATGCCAAGGTAAAGCTCTGGGTTTGGTTTAGAGTGCCATGGTGACATGATCTGAACCCACCATCAAAAGAATGAAATATAAATCCCCATTTTAATGTAATAAATACCATTTCCATATAAACTTTGCACAAACCCAATTCCATCTCTTCAAAACCAATTTTTTTCCTACAGTTTACTCAGCACTATTTGGGTGTTGGAGCTTGTGTTTGCTGGATATAAAACTCATCAGTTTTCCAGCATATTGCACAGATGTCAGTTTTGTGAATGGGTGAGAATTATATATATATTCTATTTAATGAACAAACTAATTAATTTATTTATTTACTTGTATCAAGAGGAGGCTGTACTGCCTTGTATCCAAGTTTCTTTAAATAGAGATTTTATGTAGATGATCTCAAACCAGTTTCTGCACAAACAGGCTACTGTATTAGAATGACATCTTAGTTACTGTCAGCTTCTTTTTATATCAATTTATTGCCTTATTTCTGCTTTGGTCATGAACATTTTTTTTCTTTGTTTCTTTTTCTCTTTACTCACACCTTGAAATGACTAACAGATATTCTTCAGCTAGCAAGAAAAAAAACTAACAGTGTAATCTGTAATACAATTAAGTTTAATATACTGATGCTTGCTGACTAACGAAGAGGAAAAGGAAAACCAGGATTAGTGCCTCCATTTGTAAAGCTGTTAAGAGACTCACAGGCTAGTGTATGTAAAATGGCTTAGATGTTATGAAATTGTACTACCTTTATATTATTTTTCTTGGAAAGTGGGTGAAAAATTATGGTGGCTTTGTGAAACTCTGCTGATCAAAGAGTTTTACACCTTTGGTTGTTATTGTACTATTGCATACAATGAGTACACCTATTTATAGGGTATTAGTGTTAATGCTTTCCATTTTGCATCTTACAGAATGCTGGTCCCAAAGGAATATATCAGCACACTGTTAAAATTAATGCAGATAACTATCTAGAAACCACCCGTAGTGGTGCTCCGACAGGTGAGGTAGAATATATATAGAACCTTTGTTTGGATGCATGGCCAGCCTTAAAAGGAATTTTCTTGGTACCAGGAAGCACGCTGTTTATGGCAGAGTCGGATATTCATAGCCTCTTAAATTCAAATGCATAGATTTCTCATGAAAATTATAGCTACAATAACCACATACTTTCATCATAGACTATGTTGGAAATGACGTCCTTGTGTCACCACACCTTTTAAAAAAAATTGTATTAGTACTCATTAATTCTTCTTGAACATGTAAATAAAACAATGCTTCATCCATAAAATAAATTAAATGTGGGCCATTAGAGCAATCATTAACATTATTTAACATAAATTGCAGAAATTAACTATAGCCACATTACTGCATGGTTGCATCTTACAGGGTTTTAATTTTAAAAGTTTAGTGGCATTCCAATCTGAGGTTTGTGAAATTCCTACAAGCTTTCTCAGAGTTTTCTTTGGACTTCATTCTAACTTTTATTTACTGTCATTGAATTTTTCCTTTGTAAAAACACAGCAATTTACTTTTGGTTTGTTATCAAGAATA
Source organism: Deroplatys truncata (assembly GCA_030765065.1). Lineage (NCBI taxonomy): Eukaryota > Metazoa > Arthropoda > Insecta > Mantodea > Mantidae > Deroplatys > Deroplatys truncata. The sequence continues at coordinate 603,338,895 of CM060990.1, forward strand.
GATCCCATTTCCCTAAATCTATTCACAAGTTTACAAACATTTCTCAAAGATGTATGAACAGCAGGGAATCTGTCTATAAATTGCCCTCTCACTTCTCTACAAGTATTTATGTTCACGTAGGAAAAATACATGAAGATTCTATGTGCTGTATGTTTGTGAACTCCAGCAAAAGTGAGTTAATGCTATTTTGCACCAAAAGCACTAATTTTCAGATAAACTTAAACATTTGCAAAAACCCAGTTAAAATAACAAATGAAATAAAACTATTAGGAGTCACACTAGAAAAAACACTCTCATTCACAAACCATATCAATAAGTTAGGCAATAATTCAGTAAAAAACTATTTGTCTCAAATACTTGGCAAAATATGTACCCAAAGACACTGCCAAATTATCTACCTATATTATTCTTTAATCCAATCACATCTTTCATATGGAATTGAACTATGGAGAAACACAATAGGAGCCAACTTTAATAAAACCTTTATATTACAGAAGAAAGCAGTCAAATATCTTGGCAATCTTAAATACAATGAGTCTTCTTGCAAAACATTTTCACAGTTAAAAATCCTAACTCTCCCTAGTGTATCTATCAAACTATCCTACATGTAAGAAATTTCAACCTCCTCCTAGAAACCAACTTCGATAGATGCAACCACAATACTAGACATAATGACGACCTAGCAATCCCCAGTCATTGACTACACTTCTTTGAAAAGATGCCTAATTTCATGGGAATAAAGTTTTATAATGTCCTCCCAAATGACATCAAGTTGTGCAATAAGAATAAATTTAAAACAATACTAAAAAGGTTTTTAATAGAAAAAGCATATTATAATATTGACAAATTTGTAAACAACAACTAGCAGTAAGGATTCTTCTGTGTATATGTGTGTGTGTGTGTGTGTGTGTGGGTGTGGGTGACATGTATAAACACATCACTGTATTTTTTTTTGTATGATCTTGACATTGTTCTTTTGTGTTTCGACATTGTACTGAACAGTAAAATAAATAAATAAAAACTTTTTGGCATCATAACAGCACAAACATTCTGCAACAATGAAACATGTGGTCTCACAATGTATCAACCCCTGTACAAAGACTCTGCGCCAACTGATTAGCTGACTCACATAGAGGAGCAAAAGTGGAGTGAGAACAGAGCTGGTTAAAAACAGCACAGTGCAGGGCAACTAATTTCCCATAATTTGGCCACGTGTCGAAATGAAGGCTCTGAAGTTAGCTTAAAGAAATTAATGAGATAAGTAACTGTAACATTAATATCATGTTTGTCTCTTGAAGTAGTAGAGTATCTTTCATGGTTAAACATTTTCTTAAGCATATGACATAACTAATTCTCGCAATGCAGTGTAAAAATTAAGCTACCTAGCTTGATGGTGTAGCAAGTAGCAGCTCCCTGTTTATACATTCACCATTAACTTTCTTGATCAAATAAATTATTCTTTGTTCTCAAAAGAAAAATAAGGAGACACCCAAATTGGGTAGTTAACACCTATTTTAATTCTCATTTCAAATGGATTAAGCTCAGAGTTTTCTGTCATTTGCTTATGAAGATAAAGAAAATTTTGAGGGGAAAGAAAATCTTTTTCAGGCAACTCACCCAAACCAATATTTGAACTCTGGCCTCCAGTTTAGAAGGCAGATGCATTAGCCTCACACCATGCTGTTCCTTAATGAACACTTTACCAGATCTATTTTTGACAATATTTTAAATAAATGTTCATATTGATGCAGTCAAGATCTTGTCACTTTTAGTCTTTTCCTTAGAGGAAGAAGATATTGACTTTCTCCATTATTCTTAATGTTCTCTGTAAGTCCTTCTTTGCTATTTGCTCAGATACACTTATTTTGTTAAACTCTCATGGTTTTTACTTCTAGCATATTTTTCTCTTCCTGCTGTTGGAGATATTTTATGAGTAACTGTTTGTCTGAGATTGCGCTTATATTCCACAATAAAACTAAATTTATAAGAAACTGTTTGTCTTAAATTATTATATTCCCTAAAGCTGAAGTTCTCTTCCCTGTATTGCAATAGAGGAGCGCTTTTGCAAAAGTCAATAGATAGATGCAAAAATTTCCAAAAATCAGTTATATATTACATCTACATATTTTTTTAACATCTAAATTGATCTATGAAATCATATTTAGCAAAACTCGATTCATGCCATAATTAAAGACAACCAAACATACCAGGTTTTTTCAAAACTTGATAGATGCAACCATTTAGTTAAAGCAAAACTTGATACATGCTGGACTTCTTGTTTGAAATATACATAAGGCCAAGATAAATTAAATTGAGTTTTATTTATGAACACTCTTTAACTACTATGGTTCTTGGTCCCATTCTATACTGGGCATGAAAGACTAAATATTGCTGAGGCCTCTTTATCAGGCTTGAGGTACTTTTACATGCTGTAAATGTACGACACAGGACCACCAGCTTTAATTCCCTTGTGAAGGAAGTCACACTAAGAAGTTTTATGCCTGAAAAAAATCCATCGCCCTCCACCAGGTTTGAACCCGCGACCTCAGGAACTAGAGGCTAGTATGGTACCTCAGAGGATGATGGCAAAGTACCCTTGGCATTGAAAAGCAGCACATTTATTTTATACTAATTTAAAAGAAGACCTTTGTTCCTCCTTTATTTAAAACTGAGCTCTGAGTGACCATACTTACATCTCTACAAGGCCAGGTAAAATGTTTTTCACCATAGTATAAAGTTTTAAGTAAGAGCATTTTCCAGTGTTGTAATATTCCAACTACTGCATTCCCAAGAGAAGGTTCCGGTGGCAGGGAGCAAAATATAAATCCTTGCATCCTTGGGCATATGTTGGCTGCTTAAATAGTCATATTTAAAGCTTTCAATGTAAGCGTGAGCTGATGTTTTCCACTTAACTTGTACTGTGCTGACGTTAACATTTGTATCTGAGACCATGCAGGTGCAAAGCTAGCAGATTCCAGACTCCAGAAGTTAACTCCAAGAATGATGTTAAGAAACTCATGCAGTATTTCAAAATAATGGATGAGGCAAAGGACTGCTACACAACTGTTCTAGCGGAGGTGTCCCATTTAGACTTTGTGATAATTATAGTTTTGAGCTAAGATTATTAATTTTGTACAGTTTTATTACTGCTCTAATGAGATCCATATGAAGAAAGGCTGCATCTATCGAGTTTTGAAAAAATCTCAGTTTTTTGGGAGTAAAACAGACCAACATTTAAAAAGTGCAAATATTTCTGTTTAACCTAATTTTATTTCCTCTGAACATAGGATGCTTCATGTCAAAAACTTTTTTTTATAGAATATATGCTTGTGTGTTTAAAATAAAAAAAATGATTCATAAAATTTTGATTTCTGCATCCATCGACTTTTGCAAAAACACTTCTCAATTTCTCTTCACATATTGGTATTTTCTGATCACTTACTTGCCTCTTATACTTAAGATATTCAATAAATCACAGTTGACAGTTTATATTATACAGGGTGTCCATAAAGTCTGGAATCATAGGACATAATACACATACATATATATTCACACTAAAGAATGTGCTCCACATGTCTGCCATATTTCTTCATATGTTTTGCACAACTTGTTTGAATTTTTGTAAACATACGTGGGTTAAGAGCAGCACATGCAGCAATAATTCTTTGACAGAGATGTTCCACATCCTGAATTTTTTCTGCATACACCTTAACTTTCACAATCCCCCAAATGGCAAAATCCATAGGGTTCAGGTCTGGTGACCTAGATGCCAATTCCAAAGGGCTCCTTCTCCCAATCCAGTGTCTGGGAAACATTTAATCCAGCCAGTGCTGAATGAAACCTGCATAATGAGGTGGGACCCCATCTTGCATAACCACTCTGGATAGCTAACATGAAGTTCTGGTACCATTTCATCGCCCAACATCCTGAGATAATTTTCTCCAGTGACTGTTGATTCAAAGAAGAATGGACCAACAATCTTATTGCCCCATAAACCACACCATACCATCACTTTTGGCGAGACTTGCCTTTTATTGTCAATGTACCAGGGTGGGTTTGCTTGTGACCAATACCTAAAATTTTGCCTACATTTGCCTCATCTGAGAACATCACTGTTTCCAGAAAAGATGGATTTACTGTTATCTGGCACAGGAACCATTCGTACATCTCAACCCTTTGGTCAGGATCATCCTCTGTTAAATGATGCATGATCTGCAGCTTGTAAGGACGGAATTTTGAACCTTTTAAAATTTTATGAACCGTGTTCCAGGGAACACTGATTTCCAAGCTTGTGCACTGGATTGATTTTTTTGGACTAGTGTGAAACTTTGCAAGTACCGCAGTCCTGGTGTCTTCATCTACCGATGGTCTGCCAGAATGCTATTTACTGTTTGTCTATCCTGTTTCATGAAATTTCTTCAGTAATTTTGCAACTTCACCTTGCATTACTGACTTCTCTGGATGCCTCCTGTTAAACTTGGCCTGCACATCCCTCTGTGACCACCCTCTTCTCCACAAAGAAGAATTATCGCCATTTGGTGCTCTTTCAACAATGACATTATGAACCTATGAACAAACAAAAAGAAAAATAGCCATTCTCCTATGATCCCAGAGTTTATGGACACCTGTACATATTGCTTGACTGTAGCTAACAGTTATTGGAAGTCAGATGAAGCTTTGGATATGAGCTCTATTGAAACAATACCAATAATATTGTTGGTTGTAATCAGTAACATAGGAATGGAGGAATGCCTAATGAGTATCTTAGAAAATGAGTTACAGGACTTACTGGTGCTGTACCTACACTATTATTGCTTTTCCACCTTCGTATTACTTGATATATGCAGAAAAAGTCTTGATGTCACTTATTATTGCTCGCAATGCAGATAACACAAGTTTAATTAATCACAGTCAACACTTAAGCAAATTGAAACTTGCAGAAAAATACATAATTTTCCATTATTAAAAAAAAAACAACAACATTGATTCATATTCTCTCCTTACGAAATGGGATGGAAAGGTTCAAAGATTAATGAAACAGAATACCATTTTGTTCTGTGCTGGTCCATTTTGAACTCTGTACTTAATGTGGCATCTCTGTTTAGTTTTTAGTATTTGATCCTTTATATTCTTCACTTTTCTTTTAAGCCATAGTTTCCATAGGAGGGAAAGTCAGGTGGCAACTTTATAGAAAACATTCTAATTTGAAGTTTTAGATCAAGGTTAGACAATACAAGTGAATGCACTGTCTGTCTTATAAGGTATGTGCGGCATCAATAACCTCTGAAGTGATTGCTGTATGTTAGATATTATTAGTGGGTGTTAATATAAATTAAGATAATGTTATTTTTTCCTAAGATTTGCAACAATAATCTGCTAAGAATAAAACCCAGCTTCCAAAACTAAAAGCTTAAACTCAAATTTTCTCATCAAAAATAAAGTATACATGGGTAAATACAACTTAGGTCCCTCTAGTTAGGTATATTTTGGTACTATGATCTTTATGTTTGTAGTCTACATTTTCAAAGTTGTTAAAATGTTTTCTTTCTAGGTGAAATTAATAATGTTGAGGGCACCAGCTTTGATTTCCGTGTGCCGCGAAGCTTAGGCCCATTGATACAACAACGAGGTGGTTATGACAATAATTACTGCATTAAATTGGAGAATAATGACGGGATGAGATTTGTGGCAAGGTAATTGATTATGAAATTTGAATACAATTACTAGAATAAAAACTAAAAATAAATCAAACACATCTTTGGGGGTACATAACAGATGGAATATATAAATGTATGTCATTATTATGATAACATTGTAGGCTGTAGTCCCACTTCATGGTTTATTAGCTAAGTCAAAAATGCCATATTAAAATTGTAGGTATATGAAGATAACACTATACATATTATTTTCATCTCTTGCTAGAATGTCAAAGGATGCAGATTGGGAATTTAGTTACAGCATCTCCATAAGAAATACATTTGAAAGGGAGCTTTCTTTATAACAGAAGATTTAAAATTGTATTTAATCTAATTCATTGCACAACAAATTCATAGTGAACACTTCCAATATAATTGTATGTTAGTATTGGATTTATATTAGTTTCTATAAAATTTTGGAATAGCTTAAAAACAGTGTTCCATTAACTATACTAGGTGAATCAGATGCCCATCTATGCAGCTTTTGATGTCTAGTATCCTGATAAAAGGTCACATGCATTCTAAGAAGCTGCAAAAGCTTAAAAATTACAACTTTTATTTAGGCCTGAAAACAGGGTTTAGAAAAATGTGAAACTGTAGAAAAATTGAAAATTGGGAAACAAGTGGCTATGTTTGAATGGACTGGCACTCCACAAGTAATGCAATGGATCAGAGGTTTGCAGGTTTATATCCATTACTGTTTTTCTGATGAATTAAAAGGCTGATTGGTTATTTGGTTTACAATACTCCCCATACAGTCGATGACTTCCAATCAAAAGGTAATTATGGACAAAATAACAATACTAATTATTAATAAAATATCATAACAATTGAGTTGTTGGATTCTGCTGCACTATACATAACTACTGTTATAAAATTGGTTTTATTTCTTTAGTTAGAATTAATTCTTTTGCATGTGAAGCAAAGAAAATTAACACTAAGAACAACTATGATCAGCTAAAAATCTATTAGGCATAAAGAATGGGAATTCCATTTCTGAAAAGACAATTAATCAAGCAAGCACTCAAAACGGACCTTCTTTGTCAATGCAAAGTTTATTGCATCACTGGAGAAACATTTTTACATGCTGCTACATGCATTGTGCAGCATACCTACATGCTTTCTTGATCAGCAGCCGTAGATGATTTGGCCACTCCAGTTCTTTGACGCAGACCTTTTCTTTTAAATATTCCCACTGGAACTAACCTCTTGCAGTGCGATCAGGTGATCTAGTAGGCCTTATAATGAGACTTCGTGCATCTAATACAATTTTACAACTATGTCCTGTGTAAATAATTTTGTGTGACTAGAGACCAACATGAAACCTCATCCTCATTTGTCTTATTAGCAGCACATCTTTTGGTTAGAGCAACGGTCCTTTTCAGAGAACATGAAGTTAATATAGTCTCATAAGGTTATATAAGTTTATGAAGTTCCAATATTTGAACATCTAGTATACCATAGCACATATTAACACAATTGCACCTACAATACGACTTGTTTTATACAGGGAGAGTTACTTACACTGGTCATAAATATTATGATGGTCCATAGTTCTGTTGTTGAAGATTGTGGCTTCATCACTAAAGATCACATTGATTAAGAAGTCCAGATCAGTTTCCAAATCCTGCCTGGTGTAGGTATAGCTGGTGTAGCTGTAGATGGTCAGGATGGAGTTTCCTATAGTGCAGTTTGCACAATGCTGATGCCCGGCTAATGTTCATATGTGAATAATGAATAGAGCAGAAAGAATAATGACTGAGGTAGTTGATTGTTTCTACCACCAGGTGGCAGTTACTCCATTTGCAACTCATGGAAGCAAGGGTACTACGGGTGGTATAGGAAGGAAATGTAAACACTCATACACAAAATAATAGAGTAATATTAATCTTTAAATGACTCACCTTATCTAAATCAGTTGTTAGATACTTTGGACAGTTTCTAGGTTGCTTTACACGTCTTGGAAGACCTCAGCTCTTTTCTGAGTTGTTTTGTGCAAAAGAAGAACTGGCACTTCATATATGAGTACAGGACTAATTTTGGAATAATTTCAGTCACATGCTTCTTGCATAGCTGACTTCACAAACATGAATATAACTGTTGTCAATGCTCCAAATATTCATAAAATATGTCACTTCATAAGCTTTTTTCACATGAAAGTTTCTTTACAATGACGCTTTCCACCTGCATGAAAACATTAAAGACACCTTTCAATGGCTGAATTAAAAATATGTTTTCCCAGTAGTGCTACCATAATCTTTATTCTCCATAAGTAATGCCACTGTCAGTATCTTTAGAATATCTGTGGAGGAGTGTGATACATTGTTCACATGTTGATACTTTTTTTACCTGTTTTGCTGTGTAACAATCAGGTGCTAAACTAAGCATTCCTTAGGAGCACTATTTTTAGCAAACTCTGATAGGTTTGTTTCCCAATCTGATGTGAAATACATGTCATTATCTTTAAGATCCAATGAATTTTTAATAGCATTTTCTACTTTTATCACCTACTCTTTATTCTTCTATTCTGAATCTTTAGCTAAAATCTTCATCTTATTTATTTATGATGTTAAAGAATATTCCTCTTAGTATTCACAATTGCTACCTGAAAGCATAGAGTTTAGATGGAATGTAAATACACTGTAACATATGCAGTGTAAGAAAGTCTATTGTTGATCTATGATCATCAGAACTTGGGAATCCATGTCAAAATCCTCATTCGCACAAATATTCTGAAACTTGTAATGGACTTTCAGTGGTAACTCCTCTTAGCAATTGCTGAGTTCTTTCTGAGGCAGAATTATTGTTTTTATGATCAAAGCTAATTTTCTGTTTTATTAAATGCTGACATACTTTTGAATTCTTCTACAGGCCATCCATAGGAATTTTTTAGTTAAGTGCACATATCAGATTATGGAGATCTCTGGAGAGCATCTCTGTTGCCTTGCTGCTGTTGAATCTAGGTGAATTTATATCCTTATGAAATTGTATTCAACTGGCCATGGAATTACTAAACAATTGTAAAACAAGTCTTACACTCATCTGTGGGAACGAAGAGGGGTCCAGATGGCCAGAGGTCAGCTTGTGGCAAACTTTCAAACTGACATTCTCAGGAGAATTGTCAACTTCGTATACTCTTTGATAAAAATTATAGGTAACTTATTAATTCATTGTTATAAAACACATGACTTTGGTATGAAAGCAGTTTCTTATACATTTCATTACGTGAACAGCATCCGAAAATGTCCATATTTTCCTTTCTTTGTTGAAAGGGTTTGGTAAGAACCCAAGACTCTTTCTTTTTTGCCACTAATTCCAATATATTTCCAGACTATTTTGTTGGATTACTTCCACCAGAAGTAATATATACAATTCTAGCCCCAGTTTCTTCTGATTGTATAATGAATTTAATTGATATTTTAGGGATAATATCACCAGGAGTAGCATTGCAACTTGCATAAACAACTATGAGCTGAACAAAATGATACAAGAATGGTACAACATCAACACAAGTGCATGATTTGCAATTTGTTTCTTGCACATGTCTGGAGTATGTTATCCCCAAAATCAATAAAACCATCCACTTTCAAACTTTCTTGAATTTTATTGCCTTTATAAGTTTGTTTTTGTCAAAAGTAGCAGTTTCAAAGTGCTTATTATCCTTTGTTTCTTCAGTAAAACAGGCTTTTAATATCTTGAAAGAATGAGAATTTAAGCCATTTGGACATTTAAGACCTTTTACTAAATTCGTTAGGTGGAACTCTGAGAGGAGAGGCAGCGTTTTGAATCTCATATCATGCCTATAAGCTTTGAGCAACTTCATTTTAATTAGTAAACTATCTAAGAGGAATTCATTGTTATATGGCAGCCTCTTCTTAATTCATTGTTATGTTGCATCCCTTTATTATTTTTAACTGAAATTTCAATCATTGTATCTGTAATTCATTTCTGCTTTTTTCCCTTTCTTTCTTTTCTTTTCTTTTCTTTTCTTTTCTTTCTTTCTTTCTTTCTTTCTTTCTTTCTCTCTGTCTATTTTTCTCTCTTTCTCTCTCTCTCTCTTTCTTTATTTCTTTCTTTCTTTCTTTCTTTGTTTCTTTCTTCACAGGGGCAAAGCATGATTTTGCATGATCGGTAGGCTGAATTTCTTGTAAATGTACAGTTAACAATCATGGTCATATTGTGCCTTGTAATCATGCATAGCTTGTTTTAAAAGTATAATAAGATGCAGTTGTTTTATTTTGCTAGCGCAAATGCAGCACACAGGGAATGGAAGGTTTTGAATGGTTGTCAACATACTTTAATTAGGTGAGCCACAAAGAACACGTAACACAGATATAGCAACCTGACCGAGCTCATTGTAAAACAGAATGTTGTGGCTTGGCTATTCCTAAACAAACAAGAATTGGAATGTTAAACTATCAGATAACATTGGCACTCTGACGTTACTGTGTGTGTACTCCGATACCTGGTATAACCTATTTTCATGATCTACCCAACCAAAGTGCACTGTCAGTACAATTTGTTATAAATCTCAGCCCTTCTATTACAAGTATTTTTGGAGAAATGTGTTATCGCTAAATGGACAGAATTTTACCTTTGCTTAAGACTACAATTGAAATAACTTAAAGTTTAACACATAATAAAAATTATAAACCATAGGTACCTTAAATTTTTTATACATGAGTTCAGTCCTTCGATCCTTATTCTCTGCAAAGACTTCGATAATCCTTTCCACAAATTCATAGCTCCTAGATGAAGATTTAACTGTGATTTTCTCAATTACTAAAGTTGACAAATTGGACAATATTGCATTAGTCATTGTGTTTCAAAATGTTTTCACACACTTTAAGGTATTCATACTACTTTCACATAAGCTGTCTTTGGTGGAATGCTCAAAATCAGAGAAAGTAATTTCACTCTTTCTGGCAGAACTTCTTTTAATCAGTTGATTATCAAATATGAGATGCCCAATATAGAATGGGACGCTAAGGACCATAGTAGTTAAAGGCATCCATAAATAAAACTCAATTTAATTTAATTTAAAAGCAGTGCCCTTAAATAAAGTACAAGTACTATTCAAGTGGTTTCTTAAGAATTTTCTTCCTAAGAAAAACATTCTAAAGTCTGTAAATAATTCCCCTTGTTCATAGATGATTGGGATTCATCATGACCATGAAATGTTATTTCTTGTTGCGCCAAAAAGCAAACTGTTGAAATTAGTCTCTTTATTATACTCTGTTGTGATCAAATTTCTCACTGTGCCTTGTGGCATCAAGATGCGTGACTTCTGAAGGTGAATGCTCTATTCTAGTTTTTCCCAGCTCATTAAATTAAACAGCTGTTGTAATATGTTTTGTGGATGACTCAAGTTTATTTGTTTTTGCAGGCAATATTTTTCAAACTCTCCTCCCCTATTCCTAACTCACATCATTCTGAGTTGTCTTTTCTAAAAAGTAAACGGTAAAAACAATAGAGTCTATTTCACTTTGAGCTACCAGTTAACCAAGGTTTTGTTGTGAACCATTGCATTTTCAATCACCTCACATATTTACCATCTTTTTGTTCCATAATTAAATTAGGTGTTGGTCTTTTACCTTTAATCTGTAACTTGTCTTCGTAACTTAGTCTAGAAAAATAAGTTGTATCCTTCATTAGAAGATTCACAATATCCTCTGAAAATCCATTCTTATGAAACTAGCACAATACTTCACAATCACAACAAATACAAGTGCTACTATTAATCCTAATGCTTGCTTAGGTTTGCCTTCATGGCAGCAGGTAGCGGCTGCAAATCCCTCACCCCTCTCCTATCCACAAAAACCTTGAGCACTCCGATGCATGGATGAACAAGGCAAATCATCTTTTGCCCTTGTCTGTCTTGACAAGCTGCCCGCTGCCAACAATGCTTTCCTGTGAATTGCATGGAATTCACCAATGAATTAGAAATTACAGTTGGAGAAAAATGCAATATTTAGAGTATATTAAAATGAAAGCAATAAAGAAGAAGCTTTGATATTTAAGGATAGGCTCGGCCTTATAGCCTTAATGCACATTTTGCTTCTTTTCTTCATCTCTCAGTTGTTTCTCCAGCACATTAATTCTAGTGTTTACTACTTTCAATTTGTCTCTCAGCCAAGTGGCATTGTAATCCTGCCTCTTTAATTTTCTTTTCAGCAGAACTATGGTTTGGTGAGCTATTGCCTGACATGTTTCTACCTGGGACGAAAGTCTGGAGCAGTTTTAACTTTCCACCAAACACATTTCTATTTGAGCATCATTCTCTCTTTTTAATGATCTTTTGGTAAGCACTTTCTGATTCTTTAAATTATGAGATAAATATTTTGGCAAACCCAGGAATATGTGAGGAACTGCTCCAGCTTTTAGTGTTGATCTGTGTCTTGGTATTTCTTCTTGGTTACCCTCTACCAGAAAGGAATCATGTTTTACTCTAAGTTCTATGGAAACGTTCAAGTCACAAATAGAACACTTGCAAGAAGGTTCCCTGTCTTTTGGGGGGATTTCTTTCATCCTTTAAAAGTTATATTTTTGTCCTTAGGAGTTCTTTGCATTCTCATTAACCAGATCTGCACCCCAGAATGAAGCCTGTAGGCAATTTCTTCTTTGTTGAAGCAAGATAAACACTGAATGCAGTGTAACTTTCACACAACCTTGAAATGAGCTTTCATGATATACATACACTTACTGATACACATGAAGAATACACACAATGTTAATGGTGCAACTATATGACTACTATCAATCTGCTATAAGACCAAGGTGCCATATGCAGAAGTGAATCACAAATGAAGGTGCAGCCAGTATTTTGGTGGACTGCCACACTTCCTATAGTTACCGTGTCATAGATTTATGGTATGTAAAAGAACCTCAAGCCTGATAAAGAGGCCTCTGAGCAAAGTTTCTGGTCTTTGGTGCTCAATATATAATGAGATACTAAGAACCATAGCACTTAAAGAGCATCCACAAAAAAAAAACAAAAAAAAAACAACAAATTCCCTTTACGATTTTGTAAGTGGCCAAGTCATCACACTTTTTCCTTTATATTCATTATGTCATGTACTATACCAGGGGTTCTGAACTTATGGTATGCATACCATTGATGGTATGTGAGCTACTGCTGGATGGGTATGTAAAGATTTTTTTGCATACAAGATACATTAATGTTTGTTTTGCAAACAACAAATATTTGACAGTTCTACTATAACTAAATGAAAATAATACATTTTACATTATGTTAAAAAAACTTCTGTGAGATGCTGTACAAAAATATGGTCAAAAATATGTCCTACCACAACGAAGTGATCAAACAACAGTAGGAAACATTTTGTTTTTTTTCTAGCTGTGAGATGCATTCACAGTTAATAAAGCAATGCAATTACATTATTTTTGGAAAGATAGAATCAGACTGAAGGATTCAATGTCATAGCCAGGATTTTGAACCATGGATCTTTGGCATATTGTGCTGCTACTCTAACCAACTAAGCTACCATAGCAATATGCTAGTTCAACACTAAATTCTCTAACAGACCTATGTTTTTCCCCATAGACCACAGGGCATTATCAAATTCATTTTGGCATAACTTAGCCAATCATTAAATTTTAACATTGACAAAAATAATTTTTAAGACATTTCACAGAACAATCCATTGAATAGGAATAGATTTAACAGATTTTTAAGTATTGAATTCTGAAATACTGCCTAAAAGGAATAACTAAATAAATCACTAATATTGTTATAAATGTAGAGAAATCCTTATTTTCATCCTCGTACCAAAAATTAGGCATTTCCTTCATAATTTGCTTACTGGTACATCTAGTATCCTGCTGAGAACCCCTGTGCTACACCATAGCCCTAGATGCTAGTGTGCAGGTTTTCTTCAATGGCATTCCTCACAGTTCATTATCTCCAGAAGTCAATGAAGCATTCCAAACTGAACTGACCTCTTTCATGAAGGTGTCTTTTAACTCTTGAAACACATGTACATTTGGGAGCCTAGAGATCACTCTTAATACACATGCTTGATTCCATTCTTCATCAGAGTGACAGCAAGTCCACATAGGTACCCGTTATTTCAATATATTGCTGTGCATGCTTAAGTAATAGTTGTGGCTCACAGAAAGGTTTGAGGTACTGCAAAGGATAGGGATTTTATTCATACTAGGTTTTAGCTCATGTAGGTACCTAGGTAATTCACATTTGTGGAGAATTTGTAACATTATTGAATGGATCGAGCATAATATCAAAATTAAAAGGCATTTACAGACAATGAATTAGTATTTTTTATTCAGTATGTGGCAGCATAATTAAAAATCATTCTGCTCTTGTTAATATTATTTATTTACAACTTTCACATAATATTTTGTTACTCATTATCAAATCAAAGATAGAAAGAAGAACAAAATAAGAGAATAAAAATAGAAGAATGTGATCATCTACCAAGAAAGATTTAAATCAGAATTCTCAGCACAGAGCACCGAATAAAGTATGACAATCCCACTTTAATTCTCAAGGCTTGTAAGTCAATGTCTTTTAAATTCCAATCCTACTTGAGTAATATCAGAACTCTGTTCTAACCTTTAAAATTGAATTATACATTACTGTCCTTTTATAATTATGGTCTCAAGTATTTACTTTTGGGCATCTAAACTTAATACTAAATACAAAAGCATTGTATCTGATGTAGAAAATGCTTTACTTTGTGGCAGATGAATTACCAGCATATTCAGCATTATGTGATTTGGCACTACAACATCCATTATGGGTGTAGGCATATCTGTAATGGGGTAATTTATCTTTTCCACTTTCTATGTCTCTGATATTTTGTTTAAACCCTTTTTCATATTGGCTCTATATGAAAGGTAGCTACTAGAATTTTCTGAGAGTATGTGCAAATGTATGCACTAGAGTGAATATTAATAAAATCAACTAGAATTGTAAGAGTACCATGATTTTGGAATGGGTTTAGATTAAGATTACTTTCTTTCACACATGCACTATGTTCAAACTGCCATATAACTGAATACTTAAATGTGTTGTAGGGCGTACAGTGAAGATAAGAGATGCACCTGCCACTTTTCATGTTCCATGAATTAAAAGTGCAGCTGATTCACCTAGTACAGTGCATATCATAGAATGTAGTAGTAGTGGTAGTGGTGGTGGTGGTGGTGGTGGCGGTAGTGGTAGTGGTAGTAGTAGTGTGTTTGGCAATAATTTCAATGCTGGTAACTAGATGTAGATGTGTAGATGTTGTTGCCCATCTTGGAATTGGAGACGACATACAATAAAGCAGACATACTCACAAACAAGTGTTTGTAATTAAAATCATCCTGTAATTAGATGGATTAACAGAAGCCACTTCTAACATGACCCTGTAATGAAAGGAAAAATTTCATAGGCATTGAGGAACCTGATAGTGATAAATGTTTAGTAAAATCAGCACTAACCTTACTCTCAGCAGCTGCCCAAGTAAACAGGAAACTTCAGATTAGGTGAGAGGTCAGTACACTTGCTGGGTAGAGTCAGGAGAGCATGAAACCGTAACAAAATCAGATTTTAAAATGACATATTCAGAAGTAATATCACAGAACCGAATGTTTCAACGACAATAACTCAAGAACAACAGTTTTTGAGACATTAGAGCATGCATTTTTGTAGTTAATAGTACCATTGAACAGTTTTGTGAATAATTTCTTAGGTTTTGTCTTCATTTAACTATCTAGATATGCGATAATACCAGGTTTTGAAACTGAAGTATTCAAACATGTATAACATTTTTGTAAACAATTACAGAAATATTCACCATAATTGCTGTGAGATTTGAATTTTTCAAAGTATAACATTATTTTCATAATGTGCACTAATTTGCCTTCACAAAGACGGATTGCAGCACTCTTGAAGAGAACTATACTGGGCAATAGTAGTGCAGTGAATGGCATCTCTATACAGTTCCTCTACCTAGGTCTCTACTTTTTATATATTTATTATTATTATTATTATTATTATTATTATTATTATTATTATCATTATTATTATTATTATTATTATTATTATTATTATTATTATTATTATTATTATTATTATTATTATTATTATTATTATTATTATTATTATTATTAAAGTACTTTAAATGAAAAAAAATGAGTTCTGCTTCAGAAATCCCCCTACCCCCTCATAAAAATTTTTACATGGACCTAATTGAAAACATCTATTCATTACAGGGCAATGTAATGCCTGGGTCACTTTTAAAATTTATGCAAATATATGTACCATGAATTTAGAAAATATCAGCATAAAAGCTTAACAGTTTACTTTTGGCACATAAGAGAAAGAGAAAAGAAACCTAATATTCTATGAAAAATCTTCCTTGTATGCATTCTGCACGCAGGTCTGGTTCAGAATCCAGTTGGACTGGCTTCATCATTTTCTTAATCTCTCTCCACTTGATTGATATTATGTGATACATGTGTATGCGTAAGAGGAAATGAAGAGGAGTCCACAAAGAACACGCTGTGCTAGATTACAGAGCACATATCACAAAAACATGCAACTCCACAGATGTGCATGACAAACATGGTATTACACTGAATGAAGCCTCTTTAGAGGTTTCTAGCATGCAGTTTGAACAGAACTCCTGACTTTTGTATCAATCACCATGTAAAAGAATGCAGTACACATTTGGTGCAATGAACATGGCTTGTTTCAGCTTTCATCACTGTGCCATTGACAAGATATTTCTTCTTTTTTTGTTTTTGTGTGTTTATGGAAAAATATACATACAATATAATTCAATCAAGACATTGAATGTGTGTGAAGTTAAAATATTGTTAATGTGGTTAAAATGCTGTGCCCTTGTTTTATTGCCTTGAAGGCACATTGACTTATTTCAAATACCAATCAAAAGGATTTTCTTTTTGACTTGCAATAGTTGATTAGAACTGTATATGCCACTTTAACCAAGAGTCCAATATGAAATAAATACAATGGTGATATCACTGCTACTCTACCCTATCAAAATAATAGTGCAAAAAGCTTTCTGGAATGAAAGCTATGAATTGATTATGGAATGCTTATATAGAAACTGAATTTATCAGGATTATAAAACTATTATTTTGACAGCCTTCTTAAACTTATTAGTAGAGCACAGATTTATATGCAAAATGCATGTTCCTTTTTATATATTTAAAGACATGTGGAAATAATATACATTTTAAGTCACACTTTCACAGACAATATGCTCGATAATTCATATAACTGCATATTCCAGGGGAAAATGCATACGTGTTTTAAATTTCTGATGTAAAAAAGGAATGTTTTACTCTTGAATGTGGTATTAAATTATAATTTTCCCCTTTAGCTAATCAAGTAATCAGTAATCCTCCAATTACCTCCTCTTAGTAGGATTTACACCTCCAAGGACTTACAAGCCAATGCCTTGGGTCAGTACAAGATAATGTCAAGGGGGAAGCAAACTATGGATCATAGCAGAACCAGGATAGGTGATCAGCCCAATGCCTGGAATGGCAGTGAAGAAGGAAATGAAATGTAGTGATGAAAGGGGTGATAAGACAATTTGAGATCAAATTATCTAACCCAGCATTCACTTAGCGACCAATGAAAAGTGCGAAAAACCTTCAGTCAGATTGGATGGTCATGGGGGTTTGTACCCCAGACCTCCCAAATGTGTCACTCACATTATTGTGGCACCTTGCTCAGTCTAATTAAATCAGTAATTTGTATTTTTATTGTGCTAAGAGTTTTACAAATTAGATTGTCTACTGCATTTTGACCCTGGTCACTTATTCAGTAGACAATCACTACAGTTTATTTACATTTTACAATCTCTTGTCACTAAATTAACACATTCACTATAGTTTTCCATTCAAAGTAAGACGCACTACCTCTTACTTTTCTCTTTCCACTGTCCAAAGCCATTTATTTTTTACTTTACACAAAAACTGCCCGATGCTTCTAGCGTCCTTGCATATCATTTCAATTATAAGTGTATTTCTATCCCCCTTCAACCACTTCTTATAAAAAAATTCTTTTCTCCAATTTTCTGTTCCTTACTAGTACTTAATAAAGTCTCTGTGATCAATATATAATATAAAAATGGATGCATGCATGTGTTCCAGCATAACTCTGGAACACCCAGAGCAATTTCAACCAAACTTGGTACACATGTGACCTACAGTCTGGAAAACAATACATTGGGGTGTGAGATGGGGTGACATGTAGAAATAATAAAAAATGACCAGCATTAGCATCAAATTCTCAGTTTTCAGGGTCATTGATATAAATAGTGACACTCCTGATTCCATTTAACTTCAAGTTCAACCTAATAAACATGGGGGTTGCAAAGGAATGATAGAATGTACAGAATGATTAAGATTAGTCAAGTGCATATTTTCAGGGTCACTGAGATGAATAAATTTCCTTATAACCAGTCTGAATCCAGTTCACACCACCGTAGCCTAATCTTGAGTTAAATCCCAAAACCAGAGGTCCCTATTGTTTCATTACAACTCACTATGATCTGACAGCCATATGCTTATAATAATGGCAAAGTTCAAGAACCCTTATTCGTATTGATAAGAGATTATCCAGAGAACAAATAGTTTATTTGATTTTTGTTCATTTGGTTTTGCATATTATGATGCATAATTTTTACATACTTTGTGCATGTTTGAATGTACATTTTACTATTTGATTATGCATACAAATCCAGGCTCTACTTATTAGTCTATTTTATCAAATTTTATAGGAGGAGAAAAATCTTATCCCTTTTTTATTGGCCTATAGATCTAACACATGTTTTTGGTTTTGACAGTAGATACAAGTGTTTCAAACAAAATAATGTACATGAGTCATACAATGCCTTACATTTCATCTAACAGGTATTGTACATAAATATATAAAAATGTATACAATTTATAAACAATAATAGTACAGTGATAGTACATTTCATCCAGTCTATAAAGGCTTGAGATTTTTTCAGTTGTGTTTAAAAATGCTTTCCCTTTCTTATTTTTTAATTCTTGTGGTAACCAATTATAAAAAGGTTGCACCACTTAGTACAGGAACTTGTTCAGTGACCTTATTCAGACTGATTCTGTATCATGCTGCTTTTTTCATAGTATCACAGTCAATGTTGCTTATTAGAAATGTTAATGTATTCCTTAAAATTTATCATTAGTACGATTACAAATATTTAACTTATAATTAGGTAGTTTTGTGTTCTAAAAATATTTCTGCTATTTTATTTTTAATTTATGGATAACTTTAAAGTAGTTTTTGTGTAGGCTCAATATACAGTTTAACTTACAAACATCTGTACCACCACACGTTTCTTTGCTAAATGAATTTGTGGACAAATGAAATCATATAATACAAATTTTATTGCAGACACACATAAATATCTATAAAAGTATCTTAATAAATAACTTTATGGACTTATTTATACATACCTGTTCTACATGTTTGTTATACATTAAATTGCTAACTATGTATAAACTTAAAAATATGCATTCTCTCTGAATATTTCATTTAAAGTTGTCTCAACACTGATGCTGTCTATAGTACTGTAGTACTGGAAATGAAGTAGATCAATTTTACTTACATTAATTTCATCATTATTGCCCTCTAGATAGTTGAGTATCCTTTTGGAAAGTATCTTTTTTGTATCCTAAGTTTGCCATTGTACTATTGTAAAATAATAGCAAACTATCATCTGCATATGAGGTATCTGTGTTGTAATTTATTATGGTGTGATCATTTGTATAAGTAAGAAAAATGAGAGGACCAAACAGTGAGTGCTGCAGAACTCCAAATCTGACTTCATCATATTGCGATGTGACAATTTTTGCATATGGATCTATTTTACTTAGCATCTCTATGCACTGCTTGTGATTTGTAATTCTAACACATTAGCTCTTATATATCATAGTTACATAACCTTGTTAGTAGTGTATTGTAAGGAGGTATCATTCCAATATTTTTTCCACAATTACAGGATTTTAATTAGCTTTCATTATTGGATAAAAGTACATACTTATGAGCCTTTAAGATAATATTTTTATCTCAAAAAAAGAACACAAACTTTAATTTTTCTTAGTTAACATAAAAAAGTACATAGGTAGACATAACATAGCTATTTAACCTGAAGATAGATGCTCACTTATTATTTATTCCCATCATTTTCTCCTAAAAAATCGGAACCATACTTAAACAACTTGGTAGAAGTATGCACATACTCGTAATGCCTCACCTGGACCTGTCACCTTTTGGGACCATCTTGAGATTGTGGCAGGGATTTCTATGCAAAGTCAGGTTCTTGAGATGAAGTTGGAATTACCTCAAAATCCATTTGAGAATCATCTGAGACTACCAAAGAGCTGGCTTAGGATGATCTCATTCACACATGAGGATAAATTAAAGCTAATTTACAAGATTCCATTAAACTTCTCTGTTTTGTTGCAAATGATGAAAATAATTATATGAGCTGTGATTCTCAAGAAGTTAATGAAGACTGATTAAAATTTTACCACAATGAGTTATATTATATACTACAGGACATTGTTATAAGTGGTGTATTTACAATATTAATATATTAAGAAAAAAGACAGGTTTTTCTATTCCAGAGTTCACTGTTTTGAAACTGTAAGCAATAATATACTTCTGGTGAGTACAACTTAAAATTTATCTCAGCTGGGAATAACATGCAATGCACATGTTAGTGGCAAAGCCAGAAAAAAAATATTAAGGGGGGGGGGTTATGTATAGGAATCAATTTTTAAATAATTTGTATCAATTCAAATGATAAATATGAATTAATCTTGAGAATTGAGAATTGATGGCCACTGTGAAGAATTTTGTATTATTGCTGCAGGCCATTTTATTTCACTACAAAATATGGTTTCTAGTTATGTTCTAAAGTGGGAGATATTGCACTAATTTGGAAACCATTCAAATTTAGCACTGAAACCAAAACATGCCCCCAATATCTTAACATGGTTGTATTCACACCACCTAAAGTACAGTTTCTCTTGCTGTCGCCTTTGTCGATATTGTCTAAGACATATGGCATAAATGCGATTACCAGTGATACAACTAGGAAACAACTCATTCCTGCTAACCTAGATATATGTTATTATTTTAATGAAATAATTTTTTGTATTAATTTTTACACACACACACACACACACACACACACACACACACTCTTTCTGTCTCTGTCTGTGTGTCTGTCTGTCTGTTTTTCTTTCCCTCTGCTCCTTTTGATTTAGTCATTTTGAAAGTCCTATATATTCATCTGATAAAACTTTTCTGGAGCTAGAAAGAATGAATAAATACAATGTAATCAAAAGTTGTAATAATGTATAGAATTTCATCATTCAGTCAATGAATCAAATAATATTTATTTATCAAAGATTGCATTTGTTTTACTCATAGATAACAGCCAAGCTTAATAGTATATGCACACTTTTAAAAGAAAGTACTTGGCCGCTTGAAATTTACATCTTGCCATTACAGAATGCTGTTCATACTCAGATGTGAAGAATTTCCTAAAAATGATACCACTCACTTCAACATTGATATATGTCCTATTATAGTTGCTATAATAACATATTTCACTGGAATTCACTACAGCTTTCCAGGAGGAATTAAATACATTTTTCTTATTATCATTAGAAACAGAATGCCACCATGACACACTGGATTGTAATTTTTTTTATGGACTGCAAGTAGAATATGGTACCTCAGTGATTTAGTGGTTAAACCATTAATTGTCACATGGGAAACTAGGGATCTATTCACTGCTGGGAAATATAATTTTTATCCACCCTAAATATGTTGAAGATACTCCTAATTCTCCAAATTTTATCTGACTGAAAATGAATGCTACATTAAAGCACCACCCCCTAACAATAAACAAATATTAGTAAACAAAGGGGTAGTGACAACTAAGATGAAACCTGTTTAAAAAATCTGATTTATTACATTCACATGACTTTCTCTACACTCTATCGTTTATTAATGGGTATACAAACTATTCTTACAAAAGCTTATTTTTCTGATGCTTCATTTTAATCAAGATAAACATTTGCAGAAATAACTATATTACACATTTTGTTATAGATACAAAGGAATAGTGATAGTGAAACATTTAAGTACTGGACACTATATGCTCACCTTAAAATTTCATACTCTTTCTATGCAATTATGAGAAACAATTGAATATCAACAGGATTTAAAACAAGGACAGATTATTGAAACCAATTTGAACCATTGATAACACATATCTTAGAAATGGCTTATACCCAAAAGGGTTATTTTAAATAAATTGTGCATTTTAAAGGGATTCAAATTTTTTGTGTTGTATGTTTTCGTCTCTCGCTTAACATTTACCAGTTATACAAGATTATACAAAATTCCTACTGAATGAAGAAGACTTCACAGGCTATTTCCATAAAATCCAAGATGTGCATTATATTTGTCATATAAATAGCTTAAACATGCGATATTTTAATAAAAATTGCTAGGAACATTTTGGAGAAAATCCAAAATTTTGAAAAATGTTCCGTGTAAAGTAGTTTGGGATGGAGAGATTTTCTTAAAAATCTTTGTGTCACATCTTTGGAATGTACTGAACCTAAACTCCAAATTTAGTATCTACTAGAAATTTTGTTTTTGATTATGCTATCCACAGACAAAAGCACACACACACACACACACACACACGTATGGATCTTTTTCTAAAATTATATTTTGTTTTGTTTTGTTTGTTTGTCCAGGGGACATAAAAATATTTACTTCTGGTGAAATCCAGACATCAAATGTTTGGATGAAATGGAATACCTTCTGTACCTAATATGTATGTGGCAGAGAAAGTAAAAAATGGACTAAATATTAGATAATACTAGAACATCTAAAAATCCTGTACATAGAACAGCTAAAAGGGATCATTATGACTCCCACCATATAAACATGTAAAACTTTAATATTCTATTTATTAATAGCTTTATTTGAATTTATAATGCTTTCAGAACAATAAACATGTGAGTATTAAATTATACTTAAATATTTAACTCGAAAAAGTTATATATTATTCTTAATGTGAAAAATTAGCTTTTGCTTTACAGTTCATGACTCTTATATCTCCTAGTTTTTCTCAGTTAACTATATTTATTTGAAGGATTGTAACATTGTTTTCTGAATCATCTAAATGCATTTTGTACAGATGATCTATACTTTTCGTACACATTATCCACAAACAGCTTTGTAGCATTTCTCACAAAAATAACTGATATTGTTTTCTTTACACAGACTGACTTGGCATTTCTTTCGCTTTTTGGAAGGCTATGCCCTTCATCCTCTTCCTCTTGTTGCTATTCTTCTTGTGCATTCCCCTTTCAGTAAATTCACCAGCTGAAGGATAAACTTCTTTTCAACTTTCTGTTCTTTACCTTATTGTACACAACCCATGCATTGATTGTTGCCATGTCCAGGATATTTTAAGAAGCATGCATTTGCCATCTTCTGCAAATTACTTTAGTTGTATATTTATGAGTCATCTGAGCCAATGACATCCATTCCATATTTGGTGTTATTGTTCCGTGTCTTCTTACCTTCTTTGCTCACTGCCATGTTAGCTTGCAGTGTACTAAAGAGTAGGATATTCTTTTCTTTCTTTGCTTGGTAAACAGTCAAGCTACAATCTCTGCCATCAGTTAATCGCAAGAAGATGGTGGAGTGAAGTGGTGCATTTGCCTTCTTTACCTCATTAGGAATATCATGACAAAGTTTTTTCAGTGTTCCCATCAATGATGTTTCCTTCTCTTAGAGCTTCTTGACAAGTGGAAGACATGTGAATAAATTGTCTGTCATTGTTGTCAGACACAAGCTGATAAACACATGCCAAGTTCCAACACTTACCCAGTATTTCTCTCTGCATATTGTCAGTTTATTGTGACTATGAGGGATGGTCATAAAGTTTTAATTATCACCTCGAAAAAATCAAGCTGCTACTATGAAACTTGATGATGGCATTGGTCCTTTTCTATGTATTCACCCTTCAATGCAACACATTTTTCCCAATGATGGGTGACTTGGCAGACACCTTGATTGTAGAAGTCTGCATTTTGGCTGTTCAGGAAATGTTTCACTTCAAAAATCACCTCGTCATTGTGTAAATGCCTACCATGCAATGGCTTCTACATCAAATCAAAGAGGAAGAAGTCACTGGGTGCCATGTCATGGGAATACAGGGGATGAAGCAAAATTTGATAGCCTAAAGAAGCAGCATGTGTGACTGCATTTTTGCAGAATTAGCTGGGACGTTGTCATGGAGCAAAAAATACCCCCTTAGACAGCTTCCTGTGATTTTTGTCATGTTTAAAATGTCGTGCAAGATGTTGAGACCTGCTCTATAACTTTTCACTTTTTCCACCAGGGCCTCTACTTCTCTTCAGATTCCCAGTTCTTCACAGAGAAATGGTCAGTCACTTCGTTCTTTGTCATTCAGACTTATTTGGCCACACTGAAAGCATCTGTGGCACCTAACCACTGTGACATATGATGGTGCATTGTTGCCATACACTTCCACCAACTCAGCATGGATTGTTGCAGCATTGTTCCTCTTTAAATGCAAAATATGAATTACCTCATTATACTCCAATTTATCAGTGGGGTGTGCCATTTTGTTTTGGCTCCTCTAGCAGGTGTTGCAGTACTGTGGCACTAGGATTTCAAATTGTACCAGGACTGCAGACATGTACATGCAAAAGAATGAATTACTTAACTTTATTTTTTCAAGGTGGTAATTAAAACTTTATGACCATCCCTCATATACTGTTAGTCATTTATTGATAGTTTTACTGTGCAGTTACACTATAGGTTTATAGGGGTCAAATTGATCCCACTCACCATTGTAGGTATAGGGCATCAAAAATGAATGAAAAAATAAAATGTTTTTATATCCAAATATAACATCATAGAGAGGAAGATAATCAAGTTAAAGTCACTATATTTGGTAGAAAATGTAAATACTCGAGTAAACTATTCAGCAATTAATTTAATCAGGGATCATTTTGACCCCCCCCCCCCACAGTTCTAATGTAACTGCTCTGTTTTTGTTTGGTTTTGTTTATTTTGTTGGGGAAAGAGAAAGTATGCCCTTCAGTTAAAATATGTATGCTTTTAGGTTAAATAAAGTCTAATAAAAGCCACAAGAGGTGAGTGGTAGTTGCTGCACTTTTTTATGGACTAAACATTAGTCTTAGTAATCCAAAGCAGTAACTATAATGCTGTTCAGCACATATGTTATGTCTAAAGCAAAGCTTCTTAAGCATAAAAAATGAATATTTTTCTTAATAAGAATCAAAGTTTAGGTACTGCTGTGCATTCAACTAATCACCTTTTTGAGGAATAGATACCAAAGAAACAGTCTCTCATAAGATGCTGTTAGAGTATCAGAAATATGTTGTATGATCTTTCAAAGTTCTGAATTGATACTACAATGTGTCTATGTGTCAACACCTGCTTAGAGGCTTACATTTTTAATTTCTGTTAAACCACAGATACCATATGGGTATGTGGCATCTTGTAGATAAAGATAATGATTTGTAAAACGTTTTGTTACACATGACTTAGTTTTCTCCTCAAAAAGTGAACATATGGGGTTTTCCAAATAACAGATAAAATTGAAGATAAGTCCCTCCATCCAAACAGGAATCAGATTCCGTTCCTCAAGGATGTGGGAACACTGAACACAAGAGGAAGTCATATCCTAGTTGCATAACATTTGACTTTTTATTATAAGCATTGCAACTCCTCCATGTCTTTTATTTCATCAGGGAAATAGCATCTATGCTGCTGTGTCATAAAATATTGCGTTTATGAACTAACTCAACAGCTTTTTTGTAGTCTATAGTTTCAGTGCTGTTTTAGCAAAATAAAGAAGGTGTCATTAATGGTGATAACAAACAGATGTATAAGCATTCACCTTCAGATCACATGTTGCCAACACAAACTTGGGATTATCTCAAGACCTAAACAGGATAGAGCAGATGTTCTTGTTTTGTCTTATTTGATACAGATTTCTGTCATTGCTCCAGATGCACTTCAGCCTTGGGCTTATTGTGCTAGCTAGAGCAGATGTTAGAGTAAGCAAATACTAAGTCCTGCCTGGACTTTTTCTTGGTGTTTGAGCATTCTTAAGTAAAGCCTAGCACTGACAGTATATACAGCTCCTATTCTTCAACATTAGATGAAAAATGAAGAGAAAAGTATACCTTCCAGTCATTAAAGTACAATCAACAGTAAGAGAATCACTGTTCTTGATTATGACACCCTCTGCACTTGCTTTAGCCTTGTACAGTTTTATTTGTGCTTATACTTCAACTGTTGGAGCATCCCAAAATGAAAGATTTAAGAGAAGAGTGTGTTATGATGAATGTGGAAGAGTGCATTGCAGGTCAAACAGCAGAATTTTTAAAAAGATGCAAAGTTCACAAGGAGTATAGAGAAGATTTTCCAGTTCATTTACACGAAACTCAAAAAATTATTATTACTTTACACACAAAGAAAAATGTTTACTATTGCCAAGCCTTCCTTTTTATCTAAACAGAACTTTGCTCTTATTGATATAGCTATAAAGTGAATATGGCCAATATGCATTGTCTGCAGTCTGCAGTAACTAGCAGTGACTAGCATGCTTAATACTATAACAACTGCTATTAATGAAGCTGAAGGTGGTCTTTGGGTTTTATTGAATGTAAACATGAAAGGAGAATGAAAAAATACAAAAGGGAATATTTTGTTCAACATATTAGCTTATTTGTTATCAGGAATAATTAGCAACATATGCAGCCCCATCATACTAAGGTCAATGGTTATCATGTTACAGCATGTTCCTCAGTACACATGTGACACTATCAGATTGCCCAGCCTGCTGCGAAACAGGATAAAACACTATGAATGGATATGGGGCATTACGAGGTGCTTTAAATGACAAAGTCCCCATGTGATTTTAACTGGGGAAAGTCATAATTTATCTCTATAAAAGAGAGCAGAGCTAAAATCTTGGCAATTACTTTTCATAATCCAGTTAGTATTAGATCAGTGGTTGCCAAACTTTTCATAACAGGGGCCACATTAACTGTCAGATAATAAATCACGGATGAATCCACATTAGTTAAGATAGGAATCATAAACTCGCAGGGCATGAGGTGAACACCTCACATTAGTCTTCAAACATCATGTTTTATTGAACTAAAACCCACACTTACATATTAATAACTGATGTAACAGAATATTTAACAAACGATCAGTTTTCATTAACAGTCTTGTGTCAATGTATCTCGTAGGCTACACACACACACACACACACACACACACACACACACACACACACACACACACACACACCTGTTATATGAAGTATTTTTGCATTAATAGCAGACAAGACAATTAATAGCAGCTGACCTTTCTGTCTTATAATTGCGGATATTTGTGGTTCTAATTTTGTGCTGCCTGTCATCAAAACGGGCTAAATGTTCATCAGTCATAGCGGACCTATATTTTGATTTGGCATATTTCATTTTTGAAAACGTATTTTCACAGATATACGTTGATGCAGTCGCTGATATTAGCCCTTATACAAAGTCTTTCAAAAGAGGAAATTTGTCATTCGGCAGACAGTTGTAAAAATCAACCAAATTAACTTCCTTGTATTTGTCCTTCAGTTGGTCATTACACTCAGCACAATAAGCCCAAGGCTGAAGTGCATCTGGAGCTATGACAGAAATCTGCATCAAACAAGACAAGGTTGTTACACTGTATAACAATTCAAAATCTGAGTGCTTAATTTTATTTAATTATTTGATATTCGTGAATAAATTAATGTAATACAGGTGCACCACTGCTTTCTATTTATATTTTTTTAAGTTTGTAGGTGAGTCAAACAAAAGCAGCTGTGGGCCAATTTCGGTGCTTGGGCTATAGCTTGGCAAACCATGTACTAGATGATATATCTGACCTTATCAGTTTGAACCCAAAATAGTGTGATTTCAAAGAATTACAACATTCTGACAGAAATTTTGAGGCATTTAGTATGAACGCCTACAAATGAGCTGGGACTATAGGTTGGTGTAAATGCAATGAATGTACACGTACAAATAACAATAAGGAAAGTTTATGTTTCTCAGAAAATGAAAACACAAAATTGGTGAAGGGTGACCTTATTTGTATAACAAAGAATCCTAACTTTCACAAATTAATTATAGTTTGCAATGCTTTGAACATTGTATGTCATAACTTTATTTAGCATTAGAAACAAAATGCAGAGCTAAATATAATATTACCAGTGCATTTTACAGGGCATATCCTTCATTTAGGAAGCAACATGATTTTTGTGTTTTGTTCCCATTTAAGGTATTTACTTAAATTGGAAAAATGTTTAATTTTGCAGTACAACCATTATTAAATGCAGAATCCTAAAGATCACCATGTGCTGTAGGTTACTGGCAAAGCTAAGGTGTACATATGAGGTTGGGTGGTGATAAAAATTACTTAATTTATGTATATTCTTTGAAATAGGTACATTTTTACCCTTTTGAGAATCCTCATACTCCTTTTATGGAAAGCTGTGGTAATGGGAAGTGTTAAGACCAACTTTTTAAGTTGTGTTACCTCATTGTAAATAGCTTGAAGATCATTTCTGATTATGAATTTCAGGAGGTGTTCAGGTAAATACATTTCTTCATATAGGTTAATATTCTTTAATTAACTTTATGATATTTTTTGAAAAATATATCTGTTGTCAGTAGTTTATTTAATTTCATCATAGGAAAAATTGAGTTATGTTTAATTAACTTTTCATAAAGTTATTTTAGTTCAGTGGTTCAACAAATTGTAACATTTCAACAGCATCTTCAAAATTCATTTCCATTTGTACAGCCAATGAACCCAAGATTTCATACATCAAGAGTTTGAGGGATGAGAAGTCTTGTGCATTTATACTTATTTCACTGAAATCCTTTTATTCAACACTTGAGCTCACAGTACTTCCTTACCTCATATTCTTTATTAATTATTTCCCCAATCGGTTTCTTCATTTCAGTATTACACATACTTATGAGTGATGTAATTTTCTTTTAGAGGAATACCAAAAGGTGGTCTAGCTATGCAAAGCTGTTATTGTACAGACAAAACAGAGAAGTAAATGTGCATTTTATTCAGGAATATTAAGCAGGCCCAAAGCACAATTGAATGACAGTAATCCTACCTGCAGGCCTTTCTGAAGATATCTTCTTGAACTCAGCTTTTCCATCAACATTTGTTTTACTCAGACCCAACAAGCATAAAATGACCATAGAGTTTCAGCTACAATTTTATTTATTTTTTATTAATTTTTTTGGTAGTTTTAATGCTCATTCTTACTGTATATGGCGCCACAGGCACTGAACACTGATGATACATAACATGAATTGTTATTGGGAAAGGAAATTTAGGAAGGAAAAGTTTCAGGCTTAAGTTAAGGGTATCTCCCCAGGGACTGAGGAAAACCCATAAAAAGTCTAAGTCAGAGAGGACAAGTCTAGCTGGATTTGAACCATTGACCTCCCACTCATGAGTCTGTTGCTTTAATGAGCTTGCCCATCCATGGTGGTTTTCAGCTCCAAGCACAATACTATAAAAATATACCTTTATTTTCTCAGAACATCCTGTAATCCAAGAATATTGCTTATACTAGGTCAAATTTACATTTTCTATTTTGTCTTCAATCAGCCATTTTATTATGAATGTAGTATATGTGTCCTATGTTTATAAGTTTCATACATCCAATCTGAAAAGGGTTTCTCTTCTCAATGGGCAAAATACATTGATTTTCCTTCACAATGTAGCCATCAAAGGTCTGCTCCTGCACAGGGTGCCGCAGCTTGGAGTCCCATTGAAACAGTTATAATATTCCTGAAACTGCCTCATGATCTCATAGTTGCTATTCCAATTACAATGATAATAAGCACATACCTTATCTTAAAAGATGTTGGAAATGTTGTCCCTCTCTATCCACAATTTCTGACATCATCTCAGGAAATTTTCATTCGCACTCAAGAGCTCAACATCTGAAACTGAGTGAATCTCTCACCTGATGTTTTCTTTTAGTTCTTCCAAAATTATGGGATTTGTTGCATACACATTATTTTTCATTATGATTATCGGAGCCAGGTGAATTTCTGTAATTGGATTTTTGGAAATTATAGTGTAATTGAACTATGCTTAATATTCTTCTTGACAAAACATGTTTCCATTTGTATGGCTAAGTTTTGCCACAAAATAACGGATATTGGTGTACATAGAAACTATTTTACACAGAGATTCCCTTGCATGATGCAAAAATTGGTGTGCAGTAGATGTATACAATATAATAAGACCAATTAGCTTTTGGACAAACAATAAATACAAAGAGATGCAGGTATGTCATACTCATACCATTTTTTGAACAGCTGACCCACGTTCAATGTCAGTCTGGATTTTTCCAAAAAGACTCTGCTAACAAGCATGCTGCTGATGAGTCATTAAATTTAATTCAGAAAATTTTTGAAGATTATGCTAATTAGTAAAGGTTTTTGGTCCTTATGATCCCTTGATTTAAGTATATGTGATTTTTACCTGTAGGAGAACTTGAAAAATAAAGTGTATGCAGCAAACTCCCATACATTGGAAGAATTAAAAGAAAACATCAGGTGAGAAATTCACTCAATTTCAGATATTGAACTCTTGAGTGTGAATGCAAATTTCCCTAGAAATGTGTGGATAGAAGAGAACAACATTTCCAACATCTCTTATGATAAGGTATGTGCTTATTATCATTGTAATTATAACTATAACTATGAGAACATGAAGTGGTTATAGGGATATTATACCTCTTTTGGTGGTAAACCAAGCCAAACTAGCCGGTATGCGAGCCACCAAGTTGTGACCGCAGTATGAGGGAAAAGCACTATGTAATGGCTTTACTCTTCTCTCAGTATAAACCATTTTACACAAAATAATAACAGACACATGCATGTACAGCTGAGTGCAAAAACCATGCTGATGCTTTTGGTCACTTTTAGTGTTTTCCATTCTTGAATGTTGGCAGAATCTCCTCAACATTTGTGTTTCATGCCTGCCTTAGGTGAGCTATCCTCTAATTAATTTAGCTGAAGTCCAATATGCTAGCATTACCCTATGAAGAAAGGTCAGGCCTAGCTGGGCAATGAAAGGGGTGGAGAATCGGTATATGTCATCTGAATGGTTGAAACAATATGACTCCCAATAATAAGTCTGGTCCTTATTGATTCGGCATTCAAACATTAATCTCTGTAACCAAATGAGGTATGGAAAGGCAGCAGAGGCATGTGAGTTATTGATTGCCAACTTAAACCGTGGTTCCTCATATTGGCACTTTTTTTTCACCCAACTGTATTTTCTTTTAATTAATATTCAACAATGTAGCGCATGCATAGAATACCAACATGATGTAGCTTTGAGGCTATGCACAATATAGGCTACAACTCAGTAACTTTCTCCCAGTGAGTTACCCTTTCCCTGTAACTTGAGCAGACAGCATCATAGCCACAGATGCTTTTATCCAGACACATCTATCATATTGGGCTCTCCATTCTGGAATGACTGATGACAGTAAACTTCATGTATGGAAAGATGGAGTAAACCCAAATGTTACATCAGTATTGTAGTGGTAGTAGATATAATTTCTCAAGTTTTTGTGGTAGACTAAGTCCCAAAAGCCTCTTAAGAGCTTCACCACTGATATAAGTGGAATTAGGTGCCTGCAGCTAGCTGTTTTATTTTCAAAATATGTAAAGAGTATGAGAGTATTGTGTTTTGAAAATGTAATTCAGCATAATTATCTGCTACCTATCTTAAGGGTGCCTTTTACTTAACAGGTTTTATATGCTAAGAATGAGTGATTCATTATCATAAGCAAAGTGCAACTAATTTACTCAACAGAAGGGAATACCCAGATACTTATAAAAGCTTATGAAAAAATATATTCTTTATTTTATACCTAAAATCAGTATTTGAGATATACACAATGTAATGCCATTAATTTATTGCTTAGGTTACACATTATCTTTTTGTAATCTACCAGCTTTAAATACCTAGTGCAATGAGGAAAACACCTATGAATCAAGCATTTTCTGTTATATATCATCAGAACTGGTTTCTTTGGACAATGCAGTTTTCTGCACAAGTGTATGCCCTTCACTGCTAACCCAGACCCCATCTTCTTCCATCTAGCATGTATTTTAATACTTCTATAATTCCATATTATCTTCTTCTTCCCTGAGCATTTTTCCCATTGCCTCTAGTGTATCTCTTAACAAACAGTTAATTTTCATCCAATGTGCTAATCAATTTCCTTTCTACTTCCTAATAACCTTGTGTTGTTCTTTCTTCATCTGCTTAAAACAGTTTCAATATTTATTTTGTCTATCCATCTTACTTGCTCCATTCCTCACCAAATCACAATGCTTTGTCTTTCCTCACTTCATAACAATGTCCAAGTTTCTGAATGTGGAACATTACACTCTACAGAAAGTACTTCAGTAATCTCTTCCTTAGTTCTTTCTTCAAGAGTCCATAGAAGATGTTCTATGTTCTTCATTTAATAAATGCTTACTTTGTTATAGGAATTCTCTCTTTGACTTCCTGACAGCAATTCTTATTACTAGGTACTTACATTTCACCCAATCGTCTGAAGCCGTCCACTTACTCTACTACCCAATCTGGAAATCAGAAGTGTATCTTCCTTAGTTTTCTTTTACTTACCATAATACTTGCCATTTCTGCATTTATCTTCATTCTGTACTCTTCACAGTTGTCATTTAGCTCCATTAGCATTTTCCTTACCATCCTTTTGTCTTCTGTTAATAGTGCCACTTCATCAGAAAAAACCATTGTCTCAGTATTCTTCCCTTATTCATGAAACATCATTAACAAATTCTGCAAGTAGATGCTGAGCAAAGTGGGTAAAAAGAGCATTCTAGTCATATACCTCTTCCTGCTCTTCTTCTCCCTGATATATCTTTTTCTATTCTGATAATTTTTTTCTTATAGAGATCGCTTCTCTGCTTGCAGTCCACACCAGTATTCAGAACCTTCAAGGTGTTTAAAACTTGAGTACTATGACTTACATTTTTAAACCTCTGCATGAAGGACATTAGTGTATCTACAAATTTAAGTTTCAAAAATTATTTATTCATTCATTCATTATCTGTTTACCCTCCTCTTATGTAGGACTTACACCCCCCAGGACTTACAAGCGGGTGCCTGGGGTCAGAGGCTCGTCGAGGAGCAGACACTCATGGATCAGACAGAGCATCCAGGATGGGTGGTTTCAAAAATTACTTGAAGTAAAATAGTAATATTTGGGTGAAACGATGGAGAATGATTCTTTAAATATTCCTGACATATATTAAGTTTATAAAGTGTTGTTTTGGTGTCAAGCACTCCCTTAGGTATTTTTCCTTTATTTCTTAAATTATCTTTAGGAATAATACCTTTTTAATTATCCATTATAATCCCAGAAATTCTGAAAGCAAATATTAATAAAATATAATTTTTTTTACTATCCATCTTCTTAAAGTAAATTTTAGCAAAAAACATACTGTGAATGTTTTAATAGGACAGACCAATTTATTATATCTAGAGAAATAAATTCAAACCTCTTGATGTGCACAATATAACAAAATTGTTTCAAATCAACAGAGTTGAACATCCAGAATCTGGAAGAGTACTGGAGGTACATTCAGATCAACCTGGAGTGCAACTTTATACAGGGACTAATATTCCTAAAAAGGGATCAAATGATGCCATAATTGGTAAAGGAGGGACAGAATATGACCAGTTTGGAGCTGTGTGCTTGGAGACACAAGGTTACCCAGATGCTGTACATCATGTAAGTATGCTAGTATAAAAATTAAAATTTATACAGGAGAGAAGAAGTGTAAAGGAAAGGGAACTACTTTAAAGTAGCTCTGTTCCATAACAAAGGTATTTTGCTGTAGCAAAACTAAGATTTCCTAATGGAAAACCAAAGCAGAATGCTTAAGTTATTGATTTCTGAAGATGGTAGTCAGTACTTATGAACATGCCAAAGTTCTTAATAGTTTTTTCACCTTGCATTTCCTTCCTTGCAGGCAAACTTTCCAAGCATAATTTTGAATCCTGGAGAGATATATCATCATGTTTCTTACTTCAAATTTTTTACTGAGCAGTAAATTAAAGAAGTGATTGGACAGATTCTCTTTTGATTCTTTTCCAATCGAAGTCACCTTTGGAGTACATGATTTGGACATTTTGTATTTATTTGTTTAGTAACCAAATTCATAATATTTAAGGCAAAATATTATGAGAAAGGGAAACTAAAGAAAAAATCAAGTGTTTTATGTTAAGTAAAAATGTGAATATTGTATCTCAACAAAGATTCTTTAAGGTAAAAAATATACAAAAATAAATTCAAACACTTTACACGCTTCTATGATATTTTGTTTTTCCTCCTCCTCTCCCTTCTATCAACATGAACCTCAAAGCTGCACATTTCATAAATTATGACAAGCTGCTGACATTTGTATACACTACAATGTTGCCATAAATTATTTTCTTATAAACAACTGTATAAAATTCAAGGTACAAGTGTCATTCAGGAAGTAACAACCATTTAGCTTTAATATATTCAGAAAAAATATTTTATTAAAAAATTTTGTTACAAAATTGAAGCTTACTTTATTTCTCCACATAATCACCTTCTTTATTTAAGTATTTGTCATATCCGTCCATGAACTTTAGCATTCCTATGTTGTAGTCAGCTGCCGCCAGTCCATTAAGCCAAGATGTTCAAACATAATTTCACCAAGCAAAGAATGAGAAATGTTTATGAGAGAAATCTGTAACAGATCCAAGCTTACACGTCTGTCTTGTATGATTTTGTTGTTCACTGGTTACTTCAAATCATCTGTGATGAGTGACAGATATATGGGTCGAGTTTTATCATGCACATATGTTCATCCATTATTGAGCATTTAACATCACTTTTTCATATTTCTTTCATTTATTATTGTAAAATCATATACTTGCTTTAGTTGATGGTAAACTTCTGCAGGTTTCAATATCTGAGCACTCAGAAATCCAATACCTCTCACCTCATAGTCTGCAGGATTTTGCATCATAAAAAGTGTGGGGAACCACAGAAAGCACAATAACAACTTGTTTCATCTGAAACTCACACAACGTTAAGAACAGATGTCAAGGAGATCATTCAACCTTGAATAGAAGCCACAGTAATCTGCACAGCATGAATGAGCAAGTGGTTGTTATTTCCTGGATTACCCTCATACCTTTTAAAAAGAGTCTAGCACATTCTTTGAAGTTCCTTAGTATGACCATTGGTTTCAAGCAATGCTGAATGCTATTAAACAAAGTACTGATAGTTTCACATAAAGTATCTAAAACAGGATTCTAAAAGCCTATCCATTTCTCCCTTTGGAATATTGACACTTTCATGCCCCCCTGCAGCCATTAGAAATATATTTTAGAGTATGTAGAAGAAATGTGAGGATTTAAAAGTTCACAATAACATAGTAATAGATTTTAATAAAACTACAGATTACATGCCTGAAACAAGAATGTGACTCCCCAAAAGAGATATTAAATATGCTAGAATACTATCTATTTTGGAAAAAATATTGATCCAGATGAAAATTATAAACCACAGGAAATTTTTCCTGTAATATGGATACCACTCAATGCAGAAATGGAAAATTCTGCTATTACTTAAAATAAAAATATATGTGCAAACATAATCATGTATCTGCAAATTGTCAATATAAAACTACAGCTTTTAACCCACAGCATTTAAGTGAAGGAGCATTTTAAAAAATAGTAACCTAATATTAAGTAAACTACACACTAACAACGTCAGAGAGCTTGCAGCTGTTATCAACTATGAAATGATTACTGTTAATTTCTTTATTTATTAGATTGTATGTTTTTTATGTTCTTCTTAGTAAATTGCCTGTGCTCCATTGTAAATCTCTCATACCCTCCTAGACGTTCTCCTTGGTGTAGTGGTTACCATGCTAGCCTCTAGTTCCCGAAATCACGGGTTCAAACACGGCAGAGGGCGATGGATTTTTTCGGGCGTAAATATCTTTAGCATGGCTTCCTTGGGAAGGGAAGTAAAGCCGGTGGTCTCGTGTCGTAGATTTACGGCACGTAAAAGAACCTCAAGCCTGATAAAGGGGCCTCTGAGCAAAATTTCCGATCTTTCACGCCCAATATAGAATGGGACGCTAAGGACCACAGTAGTTAAAGAGCATCCATAAATAAAACTCACTTTAACTTCATTTCTTACCCTCCTAGGGGGCACATCTCCCAGTTTGGGAACCACTACACAAGGCAACTCAGTAACAAATTTGCAATCATATCAACCATTAAAACATTGACATATGACGTATGACCAGGAGTGGAGGGGGACTTAGCGCCTTGACCTAGGAGATCTTGTATGCCTAGGCCCCTAATGGGACGCCCCCGGGAGGGAGGGCTGAGGTGAAAGGAAACAGAGGGTGGCCAGATCAGGAGGCACGACAGAGCAGAGGGCAGAGTCCCTACATTTCCAGGTTGAAACTCACCAGTGGCAGCTGATACAACCGGCTCTTCTGCCGCCTGCGGGCTTGCACATTCCACTGGGAGGCCCGGGACTCGGGGACCAACTCCATTCCGTGGGACGAAGTGTTACAGAGAGCGTCCTTTTCCCTGTCATGCAATGCCGAGGTTCCCGCCGACACTTGCAACCCAGAAACAACCAAGCAGATGAAAGGGGAAGCGAAATGAGAAAGGAGGTGAAATAGAGGAATAGGAAATTCGGGACATGTAATTAACCTTCTCATCATTCGCCTAGTGACCCGGGAAAACCAAGAAAAAGCCCATCGGTCAGGAAGTTCGGCCGCGGGAATCGATAACCAACGACCTCCCAAATGCGAGTCATATGCGCTACCCCTTGCGCCACCTCGTTCGGTATTAAAACATTAGGCAACTTAGGAATTTGGGTTCAAGTAGAACTATGTACCAACTGATTTTTATTTTTACCTTCTTCTCCACGTTTATTTGGTTTTTTCGTTGTTACAGACTGTAAAATTTGCAGATTAAGTATAATATGTATTCAAGAATGGAAATTGAAATTGAGTTTTATTTATGGATGTTCTTTGACTACTGTGGTCCTTAGCGTCCCATTCTATATTGGGCGTGAAAGACCGGAAATTTTGCTCAGAGGTTTCTTTATCAGGCTTGAGGTTCTTTTACGTGCCGTAAATCTAGGACACGGGACCACCGGCTTTACTTCCCTTCCGAAGGAAGCCATACTAAGGATCTTTACGCCCGAAAAAATCCACCACCCTCCGCCGGGTTTGAACCTGCGACCTCGGAAACTAGAGGCTAGTATGGTAACCACTACACCACGGAGGACGACATTCAAGAATGGAAAGTAATTATATAGGTCTCTTGAACTTGGCGCTTAAGTTCAGCGTCTTCCAAGGATGTAACAGGAAGATTTTCAAGAAAATCCCCCTACCCCAAACTACTGTTTACATGGGAAAAATTTTGTTCATTTTTATTTTCTCAAAAATGGCAGCAATGATTTTGATTAAAATACCATATGTTTAAGATATTTGTATGACAAATAAAATGTGTATCTTGAATTTCCTGGGAATTCTGTTAATATTTTTCATTCTGGATGATTTTTCTGTACCTTGTAAACCATAAGAGATAGACAAAGTCTTACGAGACAAAACACGTAGAAAACCTGTCAAAGCACGCATTTATATTAATTAAAATTTTTTGTGGCACCAACCATTTAGGAGATATTTTTCTTATTGAATTGAAGTTTTAAATATTTATACTTTTTTCAAGTGGTAAGTCATTGTGTAATCATGCAAGGAACATGGAATTTCAAAGTCATCACATAGTAACCCACTTTTTAAAAAACTGATTATCCCACTCAAAGTGATATGTGTGAGATAATGGGTGGTGTGAATAAAGTTGAGCCGAGACTCAAAACTCAAAATGTGGAGTTTGGCTCAATTTGGCGTGAATAAAAATATGTAAACAAAGCTTTGCCTCTGTGTCCTTCGAGTCGAAGATAAGATGCACTCAGCGAGTGGAAGGTGCTGGTTAGTGTGAATAAACAACCGCTCACACTCGCTTCTTCTTGTTGAGAGTCGAGTTTTTCTGAGGTATTTCAGTAGTAGACTCCATTTATGAGTGTAATAGTGTATAGATTTCGAAGGGAAAGCCGTATAGATGATTACAAATCGTTATGCTCATTTAACGTAGAGAATGTTGAATGGCGGACGAATTATTTCTTAGGAGCATGGCCGGGTTTTATTGGTGATAAGTTTTGAAAGAATTCGAGCTTTATTTTAAAACTGTCGCATTTTCTTGTTATGCGAGGCTGTTTCTAAGGTAAGCAGCGATAATTTTTTAAAAAATAACGGAATGTTATTTTCCAAATAAGTTGCTATCATTCATTACCTTACACCTTACACTAATTCTCTACATAGTCACCGCCTTTATTCAGGCAATTGTAACGGGAAACCAGTTTTTGTATGTCTTCGTCAAAGAATGATGAAAGCCAAGTCTGCACTTCTTGTTTCACAACAGTCCGGATTTGGCACCAAGCGATTTTCATCTGTTTCTTCATCTGAAGAAATTGCTTGG
The DNA here is from genome assembly GCA_030765065.1 of Deroplatys truncata. Taxonomy (NCBI): domain Eukaryota; kingdom Metazoa; phylum Arthropoda; class Insecta; order Mantodea; family Mantidae; genus Deroplatys; species Deroplatys truncata. The sequence continues at coordinate 603,377,388 of CM060990.1, forward strand.
TGGAAAACATTTCAACGGAGATGATGTGAAATAAAGACCTTCGCGAGTAAGCGAAAAATTCGTGAAATTTCGCTAAAAAACTATGGGTTTAAATCATCTAAATTTATTGTGAAACCTAGATACTATGTGTAGTCGAAGTTGTAAAACATTTTTTCGCGTTTATCATTAATTAAAAAAACCACAGGAATAATACTGGGAAACACGAGGTGGTGCGTTAAGCAACGAACAGGGAATGAAAACATTCCTGCGTTACTTGAGTGATTCGGGCTTTCAAGCTGGTGTCGGTGAAGACGTGGGCGAGACAGCAGCACTGTGTCATAAATATCTTTGGAAGTATTGAGGAAGTAAGGATTGCTTGGAGCAGTTTCCCGAATTTTCATGCGGATTTTAACGATATATTTGGCCTAAAATAAAACAATCTTTTATTTCTTAGATGTGAAATATTTGTATTAAAAATACAGATGTAATTTTTCTTTTGGTAGAGCAATAATGTAATCTAATTATTTATTGTATATTAGGGGGAGGGGGGGCAATTGTCCCTCTGCCCCCCTAAATCACGCCCCTGTGTTTCTGTAATTAAACTTGAATTGCATATATTGTGTATTTTGGTGTGTTTAGTGAGGATTCTTGGCTTCTGCGAACTTTTATGTAAAAATAAAAAAGATAATATACTACAAAATGATGGGAACGAAAAAAAAAGGATAATAGAAAAACTAATTCCTAACTTGCTTCCCAGGTCTGTTCTGGTGATTGATAACGCACCGTACCATAGTGTGCAGTTGGAAAAGGTCCCCACGTCTCATACCAAAATAAGATGCAGGACTTGCCCCATTCCATGAAAGGATGCTAAGTTTGTAGCTTTACAGCCTAAGTAAGGGTCAAAGCCTGTTCCGAAAATTTACGTAGATAGTTTGTAGGCCATGCACACAATGTTCTCCGATTACCGCCCTATTCATCGGTTCCTAATCGAGTAGAACTTATCTGGGCTGATATAAAGCAATGGGTAGCTTGGTAGAACACCCTTTTAAATTAGATGGTGTTATTTGTGAAGCTTAGCTAACAACATGTTGACATTAGCGTGGAAAAGTGGGAAAATGCCCGCCAACACGTTATTAAGTAGGAAGACAAATATACCTATATTGAAGAAGAAGAAGAAGAAGACTAAGGCCTGTTTGAAAATGCCATAGACAGTTTTGTAATCCAAAGTAGGGAATATAGCGACAGCGAAGGAGAAGATGACTGAAGAAGATGAAAGGGAAATATCTGAAGAAGTTGAAAGGGAAAGTCTTGCAGAAGAAAGCGAAGGTGGTGATATTTCTGGTGTAGAGTGTTTTTCACACTAATAAAGCCCCTGCTAGTTTAAGACAATGCATTCCATGACAAGGTTTGTGTATATGTGTAAATATAACAGAATGATAGAGCAATCTGAACATAGTAACAATAAACCAGTCATGCAGTGTTGTGTGTTTATGTCGTATCAGCGAAGTCCCACGTCTTCCAGCAGACACAGCTGCCTGTAGGAGAGTAACTGGCGTTAGGCATAGACTCTCTTCATTGCGCTAGGAAAGTAGGTCACCGGCACAGAACTGTTGTCCCTACTGTAAGTGAAAGAACTAAAGTCCTTATGCCTAGTGTTAATGTCAGGCAACTGTTAATGCAGCAGAGGAGTTCACCAGTGCCGATGTTACATGCCCGAATCTGTACATGATTATAGAATTTGGAAAAGCTCTGATACTTAAAAAGTTATTTGTAAATAGTTCCTGGAAGACAGGTAACCATGCCCTCTAGGACTTGCCGTTTTAAATGCTCAGGATAAACAAACTGCGAATTCGGCTGGCCGGTGCGATTACCAGATACTTAAAGTACTTGAGCTGACCGAGTAGTGACATCCTACTCGGCTACAAGTTTTATTCACACGAAAAGTAAGCGTATATCATTCCACTACGTGCATTCGCACACTTCGATTCAGGAGTTTACCCAATATATTACTCGCACCATCCATTCTCACATTTTAACTAAACAAGACAATTTTAGCCAGCATTGCATGGATGCATTCTGTAAGTAAGAGGTTGAAAATAAGGATGGGGTTATTTTTTGAAAGCTGTGCATAGAATATTATTTTCACTGAGAACTAAGACATGAGTGTCCAAAGTTTTGTCCAGATTGGTTCAAATGGTTCAGGTTTGTATATAAGGATTTAAAAGTATGAGTAAGGATAGCACATTTAAGGCACCCTATAATTTTTTCAGTCTTACAGTGTAAGTAGGTATACAAATTTGGGCCCCCATTGGCCAAGACTTACAGTTTTAAATACCTAAGAAAATAAGAGCAAGGATGGTTTTTAAAGTTTAAATTCTATAGGACTAAAATAAGGATTAAGGTAGTTTTGAAAGCTTTAGGTAAACTATGATCTTTGCCAGTTCCTATAGTGTATAATTCTACAATATTTTATCCAAATAGGTTGAATGGTACAGATTTCTACTTAAGAGTTGAAAATATGGATAAAGGTACTTTTATTGGAAATGGTAAGGAGTTTATAATTTTCACTGGATCCTACAGCTTAAGCGCACAAAGTCCTATGCATATGGTAAAAAAACTGAAAAATCTGTAAACAAGAGGTCGGAAATTAAAATGGTTTTTAAGTAGTATGTATCCTGTAACGTAACAGCTTTGCTGTAACCTTCAAGTATTCAAAGCTTTGTGTAGATCGGTCAAAAGGTGCAGATTTTTATGTGCGCAGTTGAAAATATGAGTAGGGATAGTTTCTGAAAATTGTAAGAGTCTAAAAATTTCTCATAGTCCTATAGCTCAAGTGCATATGTTTATGTACTAGTTGACCAAGGAATGTAGTTTTATATACAAGGAGTTAAAAACAAACGTAAGAGTAGTTTTTAAAATTTTGAAAATAAGGGTCAGGGTGTGTTTAGAAGCAATAAGGTAACGTATGATTTTTGTCAACTTCTAAGGTATAATTATTGTACAGTACTTTGACCAAATGTGCCAAACAGTGCAGATTTCTACCTAATGGTTTAAAAACTTAGCACCTCCTCCTAAGGAGATCTTTTGTACCTAGGCCCCTAACGGGGTGCACCCGGGAGGTAGGGGTTAGGTAACAGGAGACATAGGGCGGCCGGATCAGGAGTCACGACAGAGCAGAGGGTAGGGTCCCTACATTTTCCAGATTAACACTCCCCGGTGGTAGCTGGTACAATCGGTTCCCTCCTCCCTGCGAACTTGCACACCCCACTAGGGAGGGGGACTCGGGGCTCGGAGACCGCCCCCGTTCCGGGGGCCGAAGTTTTACACAGAGCATCCTTTTTCCCTGACATGCAACGCCGAGACTCCCGCCGACACTTGCAATCCCGAAACAACCAAGCAGATGGAAGATGAAATGAAATGGGAAAAGAGATGAAATGGAAGGACAGGAAATTCGGGGAATGTAATTAACCTTCCCAGCACTCGCCTAGCGACCCGGGGAAACCCCGAGTCACACGCCCTACCACCTGCGTCACCTCGCTAGGTATATTTAAATAAGCCGAAAGAGTACTAATTTGTACGCAAGGGTCGAAAAAAAGGGCAGCAGAGATTTATGAAAGTTGAAGCTAGCTTATTTGGCCAACTTCTGAAACCCAAATACACGGAGTTCTGTTATAATTGTATATAATAATATTTGGTAACAATGTTCAAGAAAGTCTGTGGGAAGTTTTGTAGTATGAACACGATATACAGCCCCCCCAATTTTAAACATTTTAAGTCATCTCTTATAACCCTTTTGAGTTAGAAGTCATTAAAAATCTGTCATGTTTGCAATAAATTGGAAAAAAAAAGAAAAAAGAAAAAGGCCTGTGATTTTCATATTGAATGAAACGGAATGGAAATTGAGCAACATGAACATGAAAATGCCCTGAAATTTTAAATTTGTGGAAATACTATTTACAGCATGTATCCGCAGAAAGTGAGACGTGTTCAAAATCGCTTGAATGATTTCCAAGGTTAACCTAGAAACACACCCACACCCCACACAAACACACACTTATACACATACAAATACACACAACACACATACAAACACTCACACACACGCATTTTCTTTTCTTATAATTTTAGTATAAACAAATGGGTCCAAGCATTAAATGCAAAGCTTTAAACACAATCGTAAATGTATGCGTAGCGATAAAATTAAGTGCATTCCCTATGTAGTGGTAATAATCTGCCAGCATTGTAACTTCATTATGAATCTGTTGGGAAATAATTCTCAAAATCGTACACTGTTGGTAGGCACAGCTACCCTTCATTATAGGTGTACAGATTTCAACCAAATTTTAAATTAGTCAAGGGATGTTCCTCAAACTATCAATTATTCTGCACCTGCAACGGCTCAACTAAAAGTCTTACATTTGAGAACCGAGAGAGGTGGCGTCGTGGTAACGTGTGCGACTCGCATTCGGGGAATCCTAGGTTCGATCCCTACGACCACCCACTCTGACACATGATCTCTAAAAGTAAAAAAAAATGTAAATTTCAGAAAACGACTCCCGAAGTTTGCAAACGCATGGCACATGCTAAAATGTATTTCAGATATCTAATTCTACCTCTAAAACAGCCAAATAAGGATGCTTGTCGCTTGAAACAACGTCGATATACTTGCTGGTAGCCTTCTCATACAAACAGAAACCATTACTGCAGTTTGAACGCACAAATTTAATTAGTAAATGCGTAGTGACTGGAAAACATTACAATCAAAGGGGGCGTTGCAGTTCACAGGCTGAAGCTTTTTAAACTTTAAACCAACTTCAAAACTAATAATTTGTCCATAAAATTTTATGGAAATGTTCCCAAGACTGCATACTTCACTTTGGACCTTTTTGGAAAATTGTGAAAATTCGTCATTTTCAACCTAATCTCCCCTTAACGTGAGATTAAAGTCTCTGCAGAGGAATGATCTTATTCCTCGCAGCTGCTAATCCAAGCTAACTGTAGGCTTTCTCTTGAATGACGCGACTGGCAGTCCGCCGCTCCCACTGCACAGCTATATGAATCCGTTCGTACAGTACCGGCTGACTATCCCGCCGTTTCTCCCAGATAATGTTAATGCGAAAGAATATGGACATGTTACGGTTACCTTTCGTTATAGAAATTACTCGAAATTATGCCTCTCTGCATCTATATGAGCCTGGCACGTGTTGAACATATTATTGAACACTCAACAAATTTCTGTAGCCGAAATATTAGAAAACGCACGCTGGATATTTTCTTCAAATTCGTCGAGCATTTGTGTGCATCACATTGAGAATGTGATGCCTGACTAAGAAGCGGCTTACTAACTTAAAATCCATCCCACACAGGGACACCCAGTTAGAGTACCATTCACTTCAAGGACGCTCTCAAGCCAAGGTGTGAAGCATCGTGCCGAGGGCACAAATTGGCATTTAGAGCCCGGGATCTTACAAATTGGTGACCCTAAAATGCGTCTGGGACGGTTAAAACTGCTCAACTAGGGGCTCAAAATCACTGCTCAAACCAGGGACTGGAAAGTGGTAGACAGACAATTGACTCTATGGGAGAGACTCATTTTGATGATCGACCGAGAGTCAGGAGATACACTTACTAAAGAAGGGCTGACTGCTTATACCGGGGTGGGCAAGGGTCACTTCAAGATCATGCCCAATCTTGGTAGTATTGCAGAACAGGAGAAATATAAAGAACAAGCAGTTGACAAGGAGGGGAATGATGCGGAACCCATGAATGTGGTAGAATCCGTTGAAGCTTCATCTTCAAAGGCTGCTCAAGGTAAGTGTTTAGTGTGTAGTCATGATTAGAGTGACTAAGATTAACTTCTATCATTGTAATACAGTGTTAGCCATTTTGAACAATACGTTTGCTGAAGACAAATAAGATATAGTTCTCATTCAGAAACCTTGGTTGCACAAGGGATCCAGTGGATCCAGGGGAATCAGTTGTATTATAGGGAAACTTTACTACCCTAGTACTGAAAAGCTAAGAACTTGCATTCTCGTTAGGAATTGGTTTAATTTTTCAGGAGCTTCATTTCAGTTTGTGCTTAGGGGACAAGATAGCCTGAAGCAGTTTCTCGAATGTTCATGTGAATTTAAACGACATATTTAGCCTAAAAGAAAATAATCTTTTTTCTTCTCAAATGTGAAAATTTGTATTAAAGGTACAATTGTCGTAATTTTTCTTTCGATAGAGCAATGGTAACCAATAGCTTAATCATTTATCGTAACCTAGGGCAGACAATTGACCTCCCCTGGCCCCATAAATGGCGCCCCTGAATGTTTTGCTTCATAAGAAATTATATCTCATTATCACAAACGTTGAGACTTTAGCAAACCCAGGGGCTGAACGAAGACTTTATGTTTCTCTTTTGTGTACCTTCCTTGTGATGAGGATAACCCTCCTTTTGACACAATGAGACTACTTCGGGTCACTGTACCGAGGTGGAAAGAAAATGATCTTCAGGATGATGCCAATCCTCACCATGCATTAAGGGGGAGCACAAACTTCAACCCAAGGAGCCAACAGCTAGCTTAATCTCTTATACTGCACTTATGTGGTGGCGAAGATGAGGAGCTTCAGAACTTAACTTAGCAAGTTGCAAAGAGTGTTCCTTATTGTAATCACAGGGGTATTTTGAACAACCTCTACTACGCCAATGGAAATGCTAATTGGACTCGCTCCTCTTCCAGTTTAGGTTAAGTTCGAGGTCCTGTTGACGCTCCACAGAATAAGTCGACAGGGAAATATGTCCAAATCGACACTTCTGGAAGATCACAAACTCCCATGGATTAGGTAGAGTAAGCTGACACCCGCTATGAGGATTGACATCTTGGTCCCAAGAATGGTGTTGACACTTTTACAATAATTTATTTTCCTAGAGGGAGCAAAATAATCCAGCAAGCAATAATGCATCGGTTTGGTACTTTGATAGAAAATGTTCTGGTATATGGAAATGGCATTTCCCTTTCACTTAGTTTGGGTAGGTATGCCACGGCCTTCCAATATGAGATGTTTGCTATCTTGGCTATTATAAAGGAAAGTATTAAGAATATTCTTGCAATTTGTGGCAGCCAAGCGGCTATTAAAGCTGTTGAAGCTTCCATTATCAAGTTAAATTGGTTCTGAAATGTCGCGGGGACCTCATTATACTAGCTAAACATAACGCAGCTAAACTGAAATGGGTGCCAGGACATGTGGGGAACTTCAGCTTCAAGAAAGCGGATGATACTGCTAAGAAGGGAGCTTAGGTTCAATTTATTGAACCTGGGCAGACATTAGGACTATCAATAGGACGAGCAAAGCAAGCTGTCAAAAACTGGATTCGCAAGCAACATGAGCGCCATTGGAATATAGTTGAAGGTGAAACGGCAACTCTAGGCCGAGCCCGAGGTATGGAATTATTAATAATTTGGGTAATTACTTTTTAGTGAAATTAAATTATGCTATGTAAAACTATTTTTCTTTTTACTGCCTATGTAGCTTAAGAAGGGTGATTTAATCATATGTTTGTATTTATTTCACTAATATTAGAGGAGTAACAAATTGTTTAATGCAAATGATTTAAGTGCTATGTTAAAATACTGTCCACGACGAGATATCTTAGATGCAGTGAAAGTGTCTCCGAAGGCAACAAGTGAGTTTTACAATGTCTCTCTGGTAGCAAAAGTATTGTTCATACAGCGAGGGTGTAGAGTCATTGTCCTTTTGTACGGTAATTTGCCGTGACCGGAGTGAGTGAGACAACAAGCTTAACGGCAAAATTAGGGAAAGCCGCGATTTCATGTTAAAATTGAGCAAGAGGGGGGTGGAAAAGGACCAATGAGATCCAAGTAAATCCATATGAAATAGTGAGACGCGTTGAGTGGCGCGAAAAATGCACCAATAGAAAATTAAGTAGCCTAAGAAGCCCGCGACCATAAATAGATCTGCTAAGACCAAAGATCGAGGAGTTACTTCGAAACTACAGGCAGAGGATGATGCTGCCGAATAATTAAGAGATGTCGCGTCAAAGGTTAGTGAATTAAGACGATTTCGCTACACATAAGAATCGCTATAAGTAAAGAGATTTGTTAGATATATAAACTTCGCGTCATATCAGCGCCGTGTTTCAACAGCCGTGGACAGTGTTTTAACGGCGACAATCTCAGTGTTGTGAACTACCAGAAATAACGAAATAAAGAAAACACTGGTGTCGTCTTTTTGTAACTGAAGCACGTCTATTTCTCTCCGTTACCGCACCCGAGATCTACGTTTCCTTTACCGAGGAAAAGTCCCTGCTCTTACATATTTCAGTAATTACTACAGCTAGCCGAGGATAGAGATGCAGAGAATCAGTCCACGTCGAACATCCGAAGTCCGGCTGGCCTCGTAGGTCAGTTGGTACAACACCTGCCCGCTGTACGAGGGGTCCCGGGTTCGATTTCCGGCTGGAGAGTGGGAATTTTTCTCTAGCCAAGATTATTCCTTATCCTCCCCAGAGTCTGGGAGTATTAATGAGAGTGTGAATGTGTGTATGATCTAATGATTAAAACTCAAAGTGCAAGAAACCCAACGACAAGAGTTACACGAGTTAACGCCATTGCCAATAGGCAATTAGTTCCAAAGGAAAGGCCGCCGATAAGAAAGATCAATGTAGTTAAAGGTGGGGTATAAATGGAACTTTAAAAAAAAGGTAAGCCACGAAAGGCTGCAGAAAGGTAAGCCACGAGCTACGAGTATTATGAACTAGAACAACTTCGGACAGGAGGTGATACTACCGCAAAGGCTACAAACACTTCAAGATTGTTATTAAGAACTTTGATGGAAAGAGATCTAAGATGTGCTAAGACTGAGAAGTTGTAAGCCTTCTTGTACTAGGTCTAGTAACAGGGTACTGTGCCGTGAAAGCCTATACAGAGTGGGTTAATATTAATCTGATCTGTACTACATTGTACACAATCAAAGACGTGAACCTGCAACTCATTTGCTCACTGACTGCGAAGCACTGGAGAGCTATAGGACTCAAGCCTATTTTTGGACCATTTTCCAAAGCTTAATGCATTATCCACTGCCTTCAATAGCTTGGCGCGGTTCATTATTAACAGTGGATTACGTGCTGAACGGCAAAATACGGGGAAACGCAACAGATCTGTAAATAGTTCTTAGTGCAGGGCATCAGAACGACCTCCCAATTTCAGTTCAGTTCAATTCAATTTAACCATAAGCACATTCTGCAGGTCAGTAAATTGTTCATATACTTATAAGAGTTTCTGCATTCATGGGAGGAAATGAGTCCAATAATTCTTATTGCACTGACATCACACCACCTGTCTTTAATCATGCAGTGTTTCTGATGTAATTGGTGGATTTTCAGAACACCAGTATCTATTATTCTGTGTGCTCGCGTGACCCGATAGATGCAGCCCAGGCTCATCAGAAAAAATAGCAGAAAATGCATGACTTGGGTAGAAATATTAAGCATGCACAGACTGCAGAAGTCAGTTGTAATAGCAAAGTCTTGCAATATTATTCACAACCGTCAGTCAACTGTTACCTTATATGGTCTTACTTTTAGTTTCCGAACAGCTCTATTGGCAGATGAAACTGAAATGCCGGTTTCTAGGGCTAAGCGAGGCAGTGATTTTCTTGGATTTATTACCACGACAGCCTAATTGTTTCTCAGAACTGCTGGCGATATTTTCTTTTGTCTAACGACTAACACGGACCCAGTCTGTTTAACTTTTTCTAACAACCCAAAAATTGTGTGTTTGTTAGGAACCGCAACACAAGAGAGTTTCTGTACAAATTCAAGCTGAGAGTTCGCATGTGGGACTTCGTTTGAGCAAAACTTAACACAAAAGACACACATGCTGTTCTGTGATGTACACCATTATATCTACATACAGTAAGCACAATCAACACAGAGCTACACATAAAATTACTTCCACTATACACCACGTCAAACAACGTTGGACTGAACTGCAAATGCCATTATCCTTCGTAGACATGTGAGGTAAGTTACCGCAGAGCTACGTCGTTCAATCTGATACTTGCTACGATTCAGATGCAGTGGCGGCCATCGCGTCATGCAAGATAAACCCGGTATTACAACTTAGATACACAGAATATTTGGAAATTGCAAATATATAGGACTTAGCAGTACACCATTTAAAATACGAACCCATATTATCGTTCCCGTACTACAAATATAATACCTCTAAATCAAATTTTTGTATTTACCAATTCTGCTGGGTGAGAAAGACATGATTTGATTTATTGTCTACTTTGAACTTACACAATTACAATGTTTACAACACAATGGAGTTGCTTATTATTTCTCTTCCCCTTATATTTAACATTCTGTTGTATATATAATGGAGAAGTATAATTTTCCAGTATTTACTTTTTTGCCTTGTTACCCTTTTTCCGTATCTTTTCCATTTCTCTGGTATTAAATTCTCTCTTCCTTTATCTGTGTCCTCGCATTCCAGAATATAATGCCAATTGTCATGCAATCCATTACATTTAGTGCATCTCTCCCTTCTTCTCCCTGTTAAGCCACCTAACCCTTTCTTGACCATTGGGACTTTCTAGTCCCACTTGCTTAAAATCACATTTATAATACACTGAAAGCACTTTGGTTGCAGCTGACTGGCGGGACTTGTGCGTCCCGCTTCTAAAGATCATGATTTTCGATTTCTTTTTGTTTATTCTCAACCCTCAATTTTTACAGTATTTGCCAATTTCTTCAATAGCTTTACTTAGCCCCACAACTGAGATGGAACCTCCCACTAGATCAACTGCAAACAATAATCCTGGTATTTCCTTGTTATTAATAACTGGTGAATGCTTATTCAATTTTTTATCTCTTCTATAATATCATCTAGGTATAAATAGGTTAAATAGCACTGGACTAAGTTTGCACCCTTGTCTAAGCCCTGAATTATTCGCGTTCTCTTCAGTAATTCTTCCCTTGGCTATTTTACACGCCACCCATTATTTGCATATAGATGCTTTATATTCTTTATAAATGATTCGCTCACCCCTTTCTTAATTAGTTTTAACCTTAGTGCATCCCTGTTGATAGTGTCGAATGATTTTCCTAAATCAATAAAAATCATGTATACCCTGCCCTTTTTTATAGTTAAGTATTTATCCACCATTGTCTTTATAATTAATATGTTATCTGTTGTTCTCCTTTCTTTTCTAAACCCCGCTTGGAATTCTGATAGCTTCCCCTCTTTCTATGCCCATCTCTGCATTCTGTCAACTAGTATCCCTGTGTATACTTTACCTATCACTGCTAGGAGGGTAATACCCTGTAAGAGAAAGACATAGTAATGCAATTGGTTGCAATTAAATTATATTTATAACGTTAAAAGCAACGTCCGGCATCAAAGTAACAAAGAAGAAAATTTATTAAATGTACCACATTAACAATTATTTCTGTGAAAAACTAATAATTTGATTATCTAAACCTCAAATGAAAGTTAGCAGCTCGTTTCATTTTGGCGACTGAAACTTATTTGAATCACTGTAGGAATCACATCTGGTGTCTGTTACATCATTGTACACGCGATCCAGCAGAAAAGTGTCAAGCGGCGTTTAAATCTGGCGATTGTGGAGGCCACACAATTGGGCCAGCTTTGACGAATCATCAAATAGAATGGTTTTACACTACGAATGCAAAATGACGTGGTATACCATACTGCAGAAACAGCATTTGTCGATTAATGATAATTTAAAAAATCCCCCAACAGAAGCGGAAGATTTTAAAACTAAGTTAAAATTGATTGTGCCTCTAGCAAGGCAACGGTATGTTTTCGGAACACGAGCTTTTGTTCGAAACGTTATCTATTGAGTCACACATACGAGGCTTGTATCTTGTCTGTCAGGATTACCGGTTGAGCGCAGAAACTGCAATTATATTTGGTAATATTTAGACGATATTTCTAGGAAGCAGTTTGTTTATACTTGAATAGTATGACGTCTTGTAAAGTATTCTATGCCTACTACTGATTAAGCAAATGAATAATACGTTATACATATACCTATAGTTCATCCTAGTTTTAAACATAAACAACGTATAGCGTCCTATAGTGCCCACCTTTTTGGTAATAGGTGATAAAACGCCGTGATGCATTTAATCTTTATATGCAAGGAATATTTTATGTTTTGTCGTTTGATATTTAGGCACACAGAACGTGACGTGAATAACCTTTACCGAGCACGAGTATTTCATATTTGGTACCACACCAGTTCGAGAACAAGTCGTGATATAGATATGCAGTCTTTATGAGTAGAAGTATTTGGTATCTTTATGATAAGAAAACCATTACATAATTTGTATTCCTTATTTGTTGGTGATCCGTGCTTTGAAATTAGCTGTTCTTACGGAGCACTAGCTGCCTTATCCTATTTTACACGGCTGTTATTTTAAACCTCGAATGATGATTTAATTTCATTTACCTATCCGTATATTCTTTATGACATTGTTGCAAAATGGTCTAGAATCTTTTGTGATGATTTCTCCCCTTTATCTCTTATAACCGTGATTTCATAAAGCTTCGTGCATATATCCTAATAACTTTGGAAACCCCCAGACACACAAATGGGTATGAAAAATCCCCAGAAGTTGTATCTTTGGCTTCTTTAACCTCCCCCAGATAGTGTTCAAGTTATGGAAATTATGTCTACTCAAGGTATCTTTTAGGGTATAGGAATTTTCGGAATGATCAAGTAGTTCCTTATATACCTAATCACGGCAGATGAAATGAAGTTCTACAAGGAAGTGTTTTAGGCCCCTATCAGTTATTTCGTATGAAAACAATATATTGCAAATAAACAAAGCAAAAGTGATCTGTTATGGACATGATACTACATTAATATGTTGTAGAGAGGAAATCAACAGGTTAAAAATAAATACGGAATATGCAGCTAAGCATCTGCTAAACGTTTTTTAACGCTAACAACCTGAAATGTAATTTAAACAAAAAGCAAAACAATGCAGCATTTCTGGAAAATAAAGTTAAAATCATTATTTGGAGCATTCAAAACGTAAACTGAAAAAATCCATGTTTTCAACGATTATATGATCTTGACGAACTGTAAAATGTTATATTGTGTTTTCATTTTACTCTGTAATGATCAAAGCTGCTAGGACAGCTCAAAATATTGCTTAGAGTGTCACGTAAATGTAATGTTATTTTTCTTTGTAAATTTGTTTTCTATTACGAAGCTAAACTTCTGTACAGAATCTAGAGCAAATAAGTGGAATTGAATATTAAATCTTTGTAACTTCTCTTTGGTCCCGTTAGAAGTTAGGAGGGGCCTTCAGTAACTGGAGCACAGCACCGCACGTAGGCCACAGTGGACCCTTTCTGTTTTCAGTGTGAACCTTGGGAGGAAGGTAGGAGAGGGAGACTCGAAGGGCGACCAAATCCGGACGACGATGTGCGCTAGCAAGGACGGGGTCTCTAATGATTCCACTTGGAGCCCATTCTGACGTCGACTAGTACTGCCTAATTCTCACCCTCCTGGGGTCCCAAGACAATCAAAACAGCTCCCAGGAAGCAGGGAGAAATCTTTCCCAAATCTCAAATTTTACCGTCCTGCCGCAACACCCCAACCGCTGTCGCCTGGTCCTTCAATCCTGAAACAGATTAAAGGTCATGGTGGGGATAGGAAATTATGGACAGATAATTCAAGTAGAAGGGGAACCACCCCAGCATTAGCATGCAGACCCAGGGAAAGCACGAAAAACCTATGGTCAGAGTGGCCGGAAAGACAGGAATCGAACCCGGAACCTGCCAAATGCGAGCCTCACACGTTACCGCGGAGCCATCTCCTCGGTCTTCGATCCCGTAGTTATTTAATATAAAAAAGGCTACAGAGTTTTCACATAATACAAAAACTCCTGATATTAATATAGGCACAACTAAAGATAGGAGAAACTGGAGAATATGAATATTCACTGCGCCCAGTCGCAAAGTTAAATATTGGAATTGAAATAAAATAGAGAAAAATATCTTCTCGGTTGTTGATTATAAATACTGTTGAGCAATTTCTGATGTTACGCTGGTCACAATTTTCTCTTTGTGTTTAATTCCTTAGCATTCACTGTAAGTGAACCCATTAAAACAAAGAGAAGATTAATGCAACAAAACTTTCTCAATTAAGGTTATTAAACGGTTTTGACATGTCACATACAATATCGCGCTATTATAATCAGATCCGGTTGTGTTTGGTTTGTGTTAGCTTATATTTTCCCATTTGCCAAATTGTGACCATCCACGTACTAGCTTGGTATGAAATATCCACGGCTTTTGTATTACTTTTACGCGCATTTCCAATTGATTAACAACATATCTATTTTCTACTCTATATCATTCTCAAAGAAAAGCCAAAGCTTTCTTTGTAAGCATGATTTGAATAACCGCAATATATTTGTTTTCTAATATCTAGGCCTTGAAAATCCTTTTTTGCAATTTTTTCATTTGGGAACTGGAATTAGAAATGGTCTTACAGCCTGTGTCCGTAGGGAAGAATGGTGATTTTCAAGAGTGAAAAAATTATCAAAACCGGTTAAAAGATTCCGAAATTACCATATACATACGTGCCCACACACACATACACAAATTTCTCTTTTTATTATATTTGTAAGAGGCGTGTTTTTAAAGTAAGTACCGATAATTTTTTAAAAAAAACATAAGATTATTTTCCAAATACTTTATTATCATGCATTATCTTGCACCTTACACTACTTCTCCACTGTCACCGCCGTTATTCAGGCACTTGTAACGGGAAACCAGATTTTGTATGCCTTCGTCAAAGAATGATGCCGCCTGTGATGAATGCCAAGTCTACACTACTTGTTTCACATCATCGTCATTGAAATGTTTTCCAGCAAAAAATTTCTTCAGATGAAGAAACGGATGAAAATCGCTTGGTACAAATCCAGACTATAGAGAGGGTGGTCGAATTATTCCCAACTAAATGATGCGACTAGATCTTGAGTTTGTTTGGCTGCGTGGGGCCAGGAGTTGTCACTTATTATTGTTTCCCCATAAACCCCACACAATTCGCGATGAATGCTTGTTGGCGTAACATTTCTGGCATTCAAAACACGAAAACACTAATGACTGGCCTGACTTCACGGTCAGTGGGTCGTTCGATTATTTTGAACATTTCGAAACTCTCTAACAACAGGAAAACACAAAAGTGATGATCGCTCACAGCTGCGCCTCCCTTTCTAATGAATGGAAGAAGTGATCGTGCAGGGTCAAAATATTAAAACGGCACTTACTTTAAAAACACTTCTTGTAGATATGTTTTAAATATTAATAGCATATTTGCCATAAATCTTAAGTTATGCCTCTTCACTAGTTAATATTTGGTTTTGTTATCCTATAGGTATCAGAGCGACCGAGCTAGCTTCGCGGTAACGTGTGAGGCTCACATTCGGGAGGTCCCGGGTTCGACTCCCGTCGACAGCCGGCTCTGACCTTTTTGGTGGTATTTCCTGATCGGTGGGCGAATGCTGGGGTGGTTTCTGATCTACCACAATTTTCTTTCCCTCATTTCCCTTTCATCCTATTTCTTTCTCATCTATCAGGTGTGCTGCTAGGTTTCTTGTTGTGAGGCGGTGTCGGACAGATGGCGTGGATGCTTGCTCCAAGGAAAGAGTATTCTCCGTGGACACTAGAGGGCTGCCTGGTTCAACAGGTGTTCGTCGCCCTCTCTGGGCAGCTCCAATAGTGGGACGGGTCTTCGAGCCAGGAATCCTTAAGGAAATTCACGTGTCTCTGAGGCCTGTCTGCCTTCTGTGGTTCCTTCATTTCATCCCTTCCTCCAATGGGACTCCGTAGGTCGCAATGTGCGAGATGTTCACCTCCGTTGTATATCCTATTGGATTGAATTGGATTGTGAAGCGAAGGGGATTCGGCACCGATCCAGGAATGAGGATAATGTACGGACGCCCCACGAGGGGGCGCCCCCGGGAGGGAGAGATGAGGTGATGGGAGACACCAGGCGGCCGGAACCAGGAGAGACGGCACAGCAGTGACAGGCCCCCTACAGTTTCCAGATGGAGATGCCCTGGCAGTCGGAAAGCAAACCGGGAACACCGCCTCACACAGGGTCCAATAGCCCCGAAGGGCGGTCCTTACACCCAGCAAGCAGCTGATGGCCGAGGGACGGGGAAGGTTTACCGAGAGCATCCTTTTCCCCTGCCACGCTGCACCGAAACACCATCGGTGACACCCTGAAACAGACCAAACAGGGTGAAGGATGAATGAAATGAAGGGACAAGAAATTCGGGGGGATGGAAGAAACCGCTCCAGCATTCGCCTGAAGACCCGGGAAAACCCCCGAAAAAACCCATGGGCCAGAGTGGGCGTTCGCCGGGAATCGAACCCGGGACTTCCGAATGTGGGTCACAGACGTTACCGCCTAAGGTACCCCGCTCTGTTTGTATACCCCCACCAGGGCTAGCGAAAGATGATTACAATGACACTTGGATTTACCTGTCACTTCCCTGCAGATAGGCATTCCCTCGATTTGCATTTGCATAGTAGGTACGTGCTGTTAAGTAGTGTCACACAGGTTGGTTATTCCTGAAACTTGGGGAAAGAAGGCATTTTCTCCATGCCCGCTCTAGAAAATTAATTTTGTCCGCCTTAAGTTAAAGATGGCTGGTAGTCAGCTGTGAATAAGCAATAGTACTGTTGGTAGAGTAAGATGAACGACACGTTTCAATAATCGCTGCATTCACTGAGTAAAATGTTTAAAAATAAGTGACCTGTAAGTGAATAATATAAATGTGTTAACTTTTATATCAAATAACAGGAACCAGGTGCGGTACACAAACATATGCAGTCAATGCTTCGCTTCCGTGATACATAGACGCACACTGCTTCAAATGTTTACTTGTTAGTAACTTCAAGAGCATAAATAACAATTACTACTTTTAAAGTTATTAATATTTTTACTTAAGATATAAAAGACTTAATTTCTGCTATGTTTGTAGGCTTTGCGTTTCCCTTTGCTGTAGTATTCCGTCACACACGAGGATCATCCAGGAAGTAGGGGCCGTTTGACTTTAGTATTTTCTGAAAAAAAAATACTTTATCAAAATCCACCTGACTTAAAAATAGAAGCTTACTTTATTTCTGCACACAGAGTGGATGACATAGAAAGACAAGAGATTTGGGGAAGCTTATAAAGCAAAAAGTCATTAGGGTTCTACAGATTAGTAAAAAGGAATTGGAAAAGAGAAGGGTATGTAGATTATTGTAATAGGGCAGAAAAAGAAGCGTTTGCATGGATGAGAACAGGATCAATGTACTTGAGAGGGATAAGGGATAACAAAAACGGAATTTATGAATTATGCGGAGTAAGTGAAAGCACAGAGCATTATATGACAGAATGCAAAGAATTAGCAGAATGGAGAAAAGAAGTATGGGAAAAAATGGGGAAAAATGGATAGGAAAGTAGTAGCAATTAAAATGCTAACGAGAAAAGTAGAAAAGCAAAATAAGAATATGGGGGAGGTCCTAAAGAAAGTAAAAGAGAAATGGATTAGAAAAGTAAGAGAGATAAGAAAAGTAGAAAGGCAAACGGAGGAAGGAGAAGATGGGCAATAGGGATTAAAGATAGCAAGGAATGATTAGATGAGCCAGAAGGCCAGGGTGCCATGCAAAAAGAGCAGTATAGCTGGCGAGAAAAAAATTTGTACATAGGTTAAGTTAGTTTGTAAGAGGAATGTTGTAAAAAGAAATTGTAAAAAAAAATGTAGAAAATGTACAGATAAAGTATCCATCCATCCATCCATCCATCCATCCATCCATCCATCCATCCATCCATCCATCCATCCATCCATCCATCCATCCATCCATCCATCCATCCATCCATCCATCCATCCATCCATCCATCCATCCATCCATCCATCCATCCATCCATCCATCCATCCATCCATCCATCCATCCATCCATCCATCCATCCATCCATCCATCCATCCATCCATCCATCCATCCATCCATCCATCCATCCATCCATCCATCCATCCATCCATCCATCCATCCATCCATCCATCCATCCATCCATCCATCCATCCATCCATCCATCCATCCATCCATCCATCCATCCATCCATCCATCCATCCATCCATCCATCCATCCATCCATCCATCCATCCATCCATCCATCCATCCATCCATCCATCCATCCATCCATCCATCCATCCATCCATCCATCCATCCATCCATCCATCCATCCATCCATCCATCCATCCATCCATCCATCCATCCATCCATCCATCCATCCATCCATCCATCCATCCATCCATCCATCCATCCATCCATCCATCCATCCATCCATCCATCCATCCATCCATCCATCCATCCATCCATCCATCCATCCATCCATCCATCCATCCATCCATCCATCCATCCATCCATCCATCCATCCATCCATCCATCCATCCATCCATCCATCCATCCATCCATCCATCCATCCATCCATCCATCCATCCATCCATCCATCCATCCATCCATCCATCCATCCATCCATCCATCCATCCATCCATCCATCCATCCATCCATCCATCCATCCATCCATCCATCCATCCATCCATCCATCCATCCATCCATCCATCCATCCATCCATCCATCCATCCATCCATCCATCCATCCATCCATCCATCCATCCATCCATCCATCCATCCATCCATCCATCCATCCATCCATCCATCCATCCATCCATCCATCCATCCATCCATCCATCCATCCATCCATCCATCCATCCATCCATCCATCCATCCATCCATCCATCCATCCATCCATCCATCCATCCATCCATCCATCCATCCATCCATCCATCCATCCATCCATCCATCCATCCATCCATCCATCCATCCATCCATCCATCCATCCATCCATCCATCCATCCATCCATCCATCCATCCATCCATCCATCCATCCATCCATCCATCCATCCATCCATCCATCCATCCATCCATCCATCCATCCATCCATCCATCCATCCATCCATCCATCCATCCATCCATCCATCCATCCATCCATCCATCCATCCATCCATCCATCCATCCATCCATCCATCCATCCATCCATCCATCCATCCATCCATCCATCCATCCATCCATCCATCCATCCATCCATCCATCCATCCATCCATCCATCCATCCATCCATCCATCCATCCATCCATCCATCCATCCATCCATCCATCCATCCATCCATCCATCCATCCATCCATCCATCCATCCATCCATCCATCCATCCATCCATCCATCCATCCATCCATCCATCCATCCATCCATCCATCCATCCATCCATCCATCCATCCATCCATCCATCCATCCATCCATCCATCCATCCATCCATCCATCCATCCATCCATCCATCCATCCATCCATCCATCCATCCATCCATCCATCCATCCATCCATCCATCCATCCATCCATCCATCCATCCATCCATCCATCCATCCATCCATCCATCCATCCATCCATCCATCCATCCATCCATCCATCCATCCATCCATCCATCCATCCATCCATCCATCCATCCATCCATCCATCCATCCATCCATCCATCCATCCATCCATCCATCCATCCATCCATCCATCCATCCATCCATCCATCCATCCATCCATCCATCCATCCATCCATCCATCCATCCATCCATCCATCCATCCATCCATCCATCCATCCATCCATCCATCCATCCATCCATCCATCCATCCATCCATCCATCCATCCATCCATCCATCCATCCATCCATCCATCCATCCATCCATCCATCCATCCATCCATCCATCCATCCATCCATCCATCCATCCATCCATCCATCCATCCATCCATCCATCCATCCATCCATCCATCCATCCATCCATCCATCCATCCATCCATCCATCCATCCATCCATCCATCCATCCATCCATCCATCCATCCATCCATCCATCCATCCATCCATCCATCCATCCATCCATCCATCCATCCATCCATCCATCCATCCATCCATCCATCCATCCATCCATCCATCCATCCATCCATCCATCCATCCATCCATCCATCCATCCATCCATCCATCCATCCATCCATCCATCCATCCATCCATCCATCCATCCATCCATCCATCCATCCATCCATCCATCCATCCATCCATCCATCCATCCATCCATCCATCCATCCATCCATCCATCCATCCATCCATCCATCCATCCATCCATCCATCCATCCATCCATCCATCCATCCATCCATCCATCCATCCATCCATCCATCCATCCATCCATCCATCCATCCATCCATCCATCCATCC